>JAVJGJ010000059.1:78704512-78733922 GCA_035590215.1 Microhierax caerulescens | reverse complement strand
AAGGACGTCAGAATAACAATAGGTTCCTATTAAAATTCCCAAGATCTTTGTTTAGCATCACAGAGTCTTCATCAGTCCTGGAGTGGTAAACAAGAAACAAGTAACTTCATGGGCATTATTCTAGGTCAATCTACATAAGCAGACTCAGCATTGCCCAGGTTACAATGGAGAAGCTCAGTATACCCTGTGCACCCCCTGAGTATCCTTGACTTCATCCCTCAGAGACACTACATCGGGAAAGCATGCAGCAATTCCACAGCGATAATGCAGCTCTGAATATCAGAGCTCACAATAACTCAATTTTAGGCACAAACATGGAAAGGTTGAATTCCAGTGCTTGCAGAACTGTATTATTTCTTAATAATGCTTGCGAGATGAATGGTACTTACCCAATTGTTACTTTAAAGTTCGTATACTCTTCATTGTTCATTGCATAGCCTTGGGCTTTATTTAATGTGTACCATTCAGAAGCAGCACTGGAGAGAAATATATTTTAGTTGATTTTCTCTTGGGTTTTTGTGTTGTTCTTACTGTAAGGGGTGCTTCACAAATGCAGTTTTTTTCTTCACAAGGTTCCTGAGGCAAGTTAATATTAGTATCTTCATCTTACAGATGAAGGACAGAAAGGTGGAGCAATTTACACATGAACATTTCAAACGTTCGCTATTTTTGGATACTCCTCTTGGGATACAGAGGCCTTGAATGACTCGCTCCACCTAGCTGTCTGGTTTTGTTTGAAGCTGAAGCTTTCTTTGCAGGCAGCCCATCACACGTAGCTCAAGGCAGCACCACAGAAAGCGAAGGCTGGTATAAGCTACAGCACAACCCCTCACCAAGCAAACCGACTTAAATCATCGCTTGCCACGATCCCACCTTCCTTCTGATCCCAGCCGTATGTTCCCAGCCCCTCGCACCAGTGCTGGCACCTGCCTGACTCCTTCAGGGAACTAAAGCTGGAGAAAGGAAGAACAGCACGCGATTGGTTTTCAACAGGCTACAGAATAAGCTTTACTTTTATAATAAAGTATTATTAAAAAGTACATTTATCATCAGTTTATATCATGAACAAGTTTTAAATAGATATTTTATTTGTGAATGATTATGCATGGGAAAGTATATTTACACGTATTATTAATTGACCTCACATGTAATAATTACAACACCACGTTATGAATATTAATTATTGATGATGTAGTTATAATGACTTGCATCTATTCATAACTTATTTAAAAATATTTTAAAATATTATAAATCATACTTATGCTTGCAAAACCGAATAAGCTTTTGATAACCTAGCAACAAGCTGCAGAGCAGGGGAAGCCCCCACCATGGCAGCCCCTAACACAAACGGGCCCGCGGCCCCTCAGATTCCATTTTTGCGCATAAATAATCAATTAATTACCAGAAAAAAAAAAAAAAAACCAAAACAAAGCACCTTCTCCATTCAACCTGCAGAGCACATTCCCCTCAGCCCGCCCTTGCGTGCGCCGCATCCCCCACATCGCGCCCGCCTCGCCCCGCCTGCGGCTCTTCAAGGGTTAAGTGCGGGTCACGCCCCTCGCCCTCATTGGACAGCTGTTCCAAGGCCCCGCCCGCCTCCCGGCGGGACGAGCGGCAGCGGGGCGTGGCCATGCCGAGGGAGGGCTTTGCGCCGGGCGGAGGTTGCGCGCCGCCGCCGGAGTCGTTGCGCATGCGTGCTGAGGACGCGGCGTGGCGCGGTCCCGCGTTCGTCGACTGGCATGTTTCGGCGCCCCCCGCGTAACTTCCGCGGCCGACGGCGCGCAGCCTCCAGCGGCGGCAGCAGTAATGAGGAGGAGCCGGAGCCTGAGCCCGAGCCCGTGGCCGTTCCGTCGCCAGCCTCCGTCGCCAGCTCCAGCTCCGAGCGGGAAGCGGAGCCTGACGAGGGCTCGGGGAACCCCGGCAGCGCCGCCGCGTCCCCTGAGGGGGCTCGGGCACCTGCAGCTCGAGGGCCGCTGCCCTCGGAGGAGTGGGCGGGCAGCCCCGGGGGCCGGCAGGAGAGCAGAAGGGCGGCTACGGGCGGAGGGCCGCGCCCGGCCGGAGCCGGGCCGGCGCGGCGGGGAAAGGAGCTGCTGAGCTTCGGTAGCGAGGAGGAGCGGGAAGGTAAGCAGGCTCCGCCGGCCCCCCGGAGCGGGCACGCCGCCCGTCACAGCCCGGCGGCCTGCAGCTGCCGGACCGGGCTCTGGGGCCAGCGGGCCCGGGCCTGCCCTGGGCTCCTGCCTCCCTCAGCCCGGGCTGCTGGGACGGTGCCGCACGGCGCTCTGCGCAGCCAGCGGTGCTGTGGCGTGGTTAGGGCTGCTGTGAGCGTTTGTGAGAGAAACCCATATAAAAGCACTTCGAAGGTGCTATATGTCTGTGTGCTTCTGGCCGGGAAGCACTTGAAAGCTGCTTAGACCTGGAGGAAACCAGGTGATTCCAGTGATTCCCAGACTGGGCTAGTTAATGATGACTGAGCTTAAATAATTGAAACTTAAATGTTGAATTGGCTCTTTTGAGCTGTTGCTTTTGTGCCTGATAACACTAGACAGGTCAGGGCTGCGTAGAGGTGTCGCTTTGGACATAAACTGCAAAAAAACGGTTTCAGCAGCCCAGTATTGAGGAGGCTGGGCTGCACTGCTCTAAATTAAGAGGTGGTGGATCGTCAGTAATAAAGCTACAGCATTAGTTATACTTAATGCAGCATGAGCTTCAAAAATTATGCTGTGCACACATAGAGCTGTGTATGTAATACATGTAAGAGAGCACACATACTGCTCTGTTAATGTTACTCAGAATCACTTGTGTTTTATCTGGACAGGTGAAGAATTCTTTAAAATTAAAAAGCCATCCTTCAATGAAGTAACCTTTAGAATTCAAAAGAAGGAAAGCCTCCTGCCTGCACAGTTGGAAACTGAAGAAAGCAAAAGTAAGTACTTTTTTCAGTTAAATATTTTGTGGAATACTTACATGAAAATATATTGCAACATCAGTAAGTAGAGAGTGATGTACAAATACTGCTGATGAATTATTTTTTTTCCCACTTGTTAACAGAACCCAGGTTTATACTTGATGTTACTTTACAGGTTTAGAATTTTGATCTGTTTGTGCTGGGATTATTTTTTGTATGGCCTTGGTAAAACAGTATCAGAACTTGGAGGCTGTTCTTGAGAAGAACTGGTTATGCAAAACACCTGTAGTACATCAGAGTTAATAAACTTCTGACAAATCTGTACCTCAGCATTGTATCTTTCAAACTGTGGGGCAACTATCCACTGCTTATCGCTGTCAAATTGCAGTTTGATCTGAGTCTTTGCATTGAAAGTATGAGCTGAGTAGGATTTTGTTTGATAAAACTTAATGTAAACTTTAAACTTTGTGTTATTAAACAGTGTGCTGTTAACAGCATTTGAATATTTTATATTGAATACAGTCAGTAGCCTTGATTGCTTTAGTAGTATTCCTAATCTCATTGAACTACAGAAGAGTTTGTGTGTTTTACAAATGGGTCTAGAAGTTCTCTTCCCCTTTTGAGATCTCAGTGAAACAGATATACACACCTAATTGCTACTGTTTGATAAAAATAAATTAGATTGAGAAATAATTCCCTTTGAGATTGTGATTCAGATGAGATGGTAGATTTTCATAGTAATTTCTTTTAAGAGTATACCTCTTAGTCATAATAGGTGGCATATTCTCTTGTTCAGTAATCTGATGATTTACTGAAGATGTAGTGGCAGATGAAATCAATGTTTTGAAAGAATTCAGAGGTAATTTGAGACAAGACAGACATATATAAACTTTTATAGCTTAAACAAGGACTCCCTCTGTTAATGCTTAAAAAGAAAGTACTTTCTAAATATGGTTTAAAAGTCAAGGGAGATGAATGCGAACGAGCTGTGAGCTATCAGGATATTAATGAGTTGTCATCTGGGAGCTGATACTGCTTTTGTGCATGTAAATGTGCTCTGTGTCTCAGAAGGACATATTAGTTTAGGATTGTCACATATGCTTTGATTCAAGACAAGAACTGGCTTGTAAGTAACAAAAAACAGATGTGTTTTGATGAGCACAAGTGGAGATAACTAAGCAACCACTCTTTGCTGCAGCAAGGTGTAAATAGTTACTGGTAACCAGTTATGACACATCAGATTCCAGCAGCTGAAACTGAAATTATGAATCTTACTTTTTTCCCCCTAATACAGAAATCTGTCAGTTGGAGCCTAGAACTGGCAACACTACAGACACTCATGAAGAAGAAGAGGACGATGAAAGTTATTCTTCACTAAGTGAGGACTACAACAGCTCAGACTCTGAAAACGAATCCAGCTTTCCACGGAGGAGGAAGGATTTATCACCAGGTTAGTTATCACCTGGATATTTTTTTTAAGGAAGTTATTTTACAGTATTCTTTTTACATGACAAAATAGGTGAGATGAATCCCACTCAGCTCACATAAGGTGTAGGCATCTTGTTTGTGCTGAGTCAGTGCTACTCTTCTGAAAGGATAGTGATGGTTCCCCAATATTTTTGATTGCAGATGTTTGTTGTATTTCTGTTTTAGTTTTGGAAATGGATGTGAAATTATGACCATTGGTTTTAGAAACAGGAATGCTTTGCTGCCTTTCTTAACAATGCAAAATTCCCCTAATGAGATTTAAGATATAACCTCACTTGTGCTGATTTATAAACTTTGCATTCCTTTGTAAACTCACTAAGTTCAGTAACCCTGATCTTTCAGGGAGATGGAAAGGAGGACAGGTGAACAGCAACTTACTTAAGAGAAAAAAAGTGCAAACTTTGTTTTTAGACTGAGACATACTTTTTAAGGATGCTTTTCCATCTTTTCCATCTCCTTATATTCAACGTGGTAAGCACAGTACAACTTTTTTTGTCCTATGTTCAGAATTTTACAGTGATCCTGAACAGTGGTGATTATTGAAGTTAGGGGTGATGCAGAGTGTTGCTTTTAGTCTTTTGCTGAGATTTTTCTTTCTGTTCAATGCAGGTAATATCCCCCGTGCAGCGTGTATCGAGGCTGCTCAGAGGAAATGTTATTTAGCCAGGACACAGGCTGATTATCTTCCACTGGATGTTTCAAACAGTCAGCGGGTCTCTCGAAGGAGACGGAGCAGTGATTTAGAGAGCGAAGAAGAGTCTGATGTGAAGAATCTCAGTTTTGTTCCTAAAATGAGAACTCTTAGGCAGAGGATGACTGAACACATGGGTGAGTGTGTGCCATTTCTCCCAGTGGTTGTGGCTTTGTTTTACTGGTGTCTGGAAGCAGGACTTGTGCAGTAAGGATTGAGTGCAGCTCAGGGCTTTGCTCCTCAGGGTCTTGGCAAAAGGCTGTACAGTTGGTACTTGAGGTTTATATGGAATACTAGCCTGGCTTAGGTTTCACTAACAGGGTGGTGCAGGATGCTTTGAGAAACATTTGAAAAATTAATTTTGGCCTTGTTGATTTTAAAAAATTGCCCTGTAGGCAGCACAGCATGTAATGTAAATAAAGTTGCTGTAAATCCTGCCTCTTGCTTCTGGTTCAATCTTCTGAGTCCTCTCCCAACATTGACATTGTGACTGGTCTTGGAAAAAAACCCATGTCCTAGCAGCTCAGCCCTTCAGAAGTAGTCAAACCTGGTGCCTGCAAAGCATATCTAGCTTTTCCATTGTTTTTATCTTCTTACAGCTGCTTAGTTTTGTTTTTGAACTGCTGGTTTACTTTGTTATTTGAGTAAGGGTATAAGAAATGAATAACTACAAGCTGATTCTGCAATTCTAATTAATGCTAATGAGTGTTTTGTTCCTGTAGTAGAGTGTGTGTTCTGGAACACTCAAGGATTTGCTGTGTATAGTGTCACTCGCTGTTATACTATGTACTTTTATTTACATGTATTATACACAGCTTTGCTTTGAGACGTGAAACAGAGATGTTTGTACTCCTTGTAATGCAGTAGTAGTTGCCTGAGAAACTGTTAGGGAAATTAATACTGGTGTGAGTTCTACAAATCCCACTAGCCATTTCCAAGCCTTCCTTGCCTTTCAGTTAGGAAGTCCTCCATCTGCAGGTTGTAATTGTGCTGGGTTTTGTGTGTATCACTTCTCAGTAGTGGCTGGGAGAAGCCTTGTTGCTTTACAGGGGAGAGAAATAAAGAATGTAATTACATCTAATAATGATTGGTTTAACTTCCAGTGTCTGTGAGTGATGAATCAAGTGAAGAAGAAGCACAAATGAAGTGGGAAGAACAGCAAATAAAGAAAGCTGTTAAACTCTCTCAGGTGACACATGCTTTCCTAATCACTAGAAGTTGCTTTTGCTCATAGGCAAGAGAGCTTTTCTGTAGTACTGTCATATCTCTTTCCTGCCCTCTCATTAGAGGAGATTTTAGGAAGTTATACCCTGATTCGTCAGGGAAAAGATGATTAGAAGTACGTGAAGATAATAATGAACATCTGTAATTTCTGTCTAGCTGTTCAGAAGCAGGGTATTGTCTGCCTCAAAGAGAGGTACCCATATGTGATGGAAGACTCTGAAAATCAGAGAATAAAATTCTGAAGCCTGACTTACTTGCTGCTGTGCAAGGGATCTTAAAAGCAAGAGTATTCAAATAACACAGATGTTAAAAAGTTGCAAAGCAAAATTTATTCTTTTATTACGCTAGATTTGTTTGGTGGCAATCTGAGAGCTCTCTTAACAGTTCAGTAGAATTATGTTTTTTTTCTGTTAAATAATTGTAAAAATAAACTATCTTCTGATGAGCTGGAAGTTTTTGTTTCTGTCTTGAATCACCTACTCTGGGTCAGTTAGAAAAATTTGAATAACCAGTTATTTATGTCGGAACAGACCATTGTAGACATTTTTCCCTGTTAAAAGGGTGTAGTTATAGGACTGGAAGAAAGTTGCGTCTTTCTGCTGCTGGATTTCAAAGCCAGTATATGACTGGTGTTCTTAGGTCCTCCTAACCTACTTTATTTCTGGAAAACTTGTTCAGGATGTTCAGGAAACAATTTAGTAGCAGACCTTGTTAGTCATGGACTTAATTGCTTCAACTGATTGTGTTTTGGCTACATTTTAATATACAAACTTCTACTGGTTTAGAATGCAAAGTGTATTAATTTATAAGCTAAAATTCAGTGGAACTTTTTTAGTCATAATTACATTTAAGACAAGTTGTCAGTGACAAATCTGCCTTTTGGCCATGAAGATACATTCATATTTATTGGGGGTGTCAGAAAGTTTAATATTAAAAACAGAATGTTAAGAGTCTAATAGGTGCAAATAATTTATCATAAATGTATTCCAATAGTTTTTAAAAAGCAAGATATGAGTAAAATTAGATATCATCACTGCTTGGCTATAGTTTATATTTCTACGTGTTATATTTGGAATCATGATACTAGCAAAGTATCAGCTATTAGTACAGAAGCATTATGCATTGTTGAAAGCTATTAATTTTTTCAGACCAAGACAGCAACTTAAGTGTACCCTAAATTAGGGATTACTTTGAGCTATTTATATATGTATGCACTGTATGTTTTTATACAACATATATATGCAGGTTTTTCTACTTTTTCCTTGCTGTGTGTTGTATTTTTCTGTACTTCATTTGATGATTGAAATGTATTTTTATGTCATATGGCTTGTATTCTCAAATAATAAGTCTTGTGATCGATAGAGCTGCAGAGGGAAAACTTGTGTAAATGGTGTATTAAAAATTAACACTTAAAATTCTTGTAGGAAACTTATGATGAGGCTTCCCTGCATAAATCTCAACCAGCCAAACCAAAGTTTAATCCCTCTGTTTCTCTACCATCTGTGAACTTGGAAATTGTGAAGAAGCGACTGACTGAAAGGTAAATCCTGCTTTTGGATAACTCAAAAGTTAAGTTCATGAGTTTTTGTCACAGAATGAGAGATGGCGGGTTTGCAGTCATTATTCTTTTTCCAGAGTACTGGAGGACTTTTTGGTGGTTATTTCATGTCTAGTTTGTGTGTTATGATGTCTAGTAAAGTACTACAAATTTTTAACTTTACCTGGCAATGCTTGGTTGTAGAGGAGCATTTGGACTTTTCAAGAGTGTTTTATCAAGTAAATTTTAGAGAGTAAGTTCATTGAAATGACAGCAGCTTTTCATGCTTGCTAGCAGTTTTTGATAGGAGTGTTGATTCAATGTTATGTTTGCCCAGCGAACAAAACTTCAGCTGGGGCAGATGGAGCTGGCAATCCTAGCGCTCTTGTGGTGGTTCTTACGGCTGCAAAAATAGCTCAGTATTTCCTAAAGCAGCAGTAAATTCTCTACAGCCTGTTTAGGCAACGTAGAACCTGCCTTGATTTTTTCTTCAGTCGTATGCCAGGCCATGACTTCTCTTTAACAGTTCAGTTACTGTATGGGCACCTGAAGTGTCCTGGGATGGAGGTGGGAAACTCCAAGAGGTGTGTGTGAAAAGGACAGCTGGGGTCAGGCATCCTAAGGTAAGCCACCCCTGTCATCTCTCAGAGCACTGGGAAGCAGCTGTTCAGATAAGTTTAGACAAGTAATGTTATACAGCTGAGACATAAATGTGTGCTGTGAACTTGTATTGAGCTCTCTCTGAATGTGCGTTGCTTTGTACAGACCATCACTGACCTGCTTGCTAAAAACATTGCAACTAAATTGGTCTAATTTTTTTTGTGGAATTGTATGTTTTGCCATAATCACCTGAAAGGAATTCAGTTAAATGAAGTAGGAATTTAGGTACAGAATCAAATAAGAATTAGAATAAGGCTGTCAAGAGTGGGAAACCCATCTGGAAAATAGCAAGAAGGGGATGGGGAACCTGTTTGATGTAAACTTTATAGATGTGTTTAACATGATAAATACTGATTATTTTTTTTAATTTTTTTTTAACTTGTAGCATGGTAGAGAGCAATAGCTTGGTTAGGTTATTGTTATTGAAAAGTGTTCCCTGCTTCAGGGAAGTGAAAGAAGTTGTGGTCCATTTCTTGGTTCTGTTACAGGCTTGCTTAAGCTGAGCAAGCACTTGAGATACGTAAGGAGGGAAGGGGGAGGGGGAAGGAAGCAGAGTTGTTACCACGTTCCTCTACTACCTACTAAACAGTTAGTGACAGCTGTAGACGTAGGTTCCTGGGTTTTATCAGCTACTAGCAGCAAGAGTAGTAGTGAGCACGTGGTGAGTGCTTATGGTTACTGCATCCGTGCAACTTATATTAAACTAGTATGGACATGCTGACATGAGCTGTATTTTTGCCCAGGTTACATTGGGTAGAATCCATTTAATGTGAGACCACAAAATGTGGCTTTTTATGTTTTTGGGAAGTGTGGTTATTGAGGCACCCAGGTAAAATGTCAGTGGTGCTTTCAAGACTAGCACCACAAAAGTGATGTTTGAGTCTTCAAAGCATGACACTTGTGCACACCTCATGCTTCTGCAAATACTGGCAATCAGCACTGCTTCAGTCAAATACAAGTACTATTATTAGTACAGGCAAAGATTTTGTATGTGATTATAATGAGAAAAACTGTTAACTTGGCAATAATTTTACTTTAGTTGTTGGGGTTTCTCTTTTGTAGGATAGCGTCATTATGGGATGTGCACCGTGCCCACCAGCGGGAGTATGAAAAATATATGGAGGACATTGAGAATTCAAAGATCGCTGTCCAGGAGTTAGAGAAGTCTTCAGATGCAGCTCTGAATTACAAATTCTACAGGGCCATGAAAACATACGTAGAAAACTTGATAAACTGTTTGAATGAAAAAGTATGTTTATTCCCCCCACCCCCGATAAAGGTGCATTCTGTTAATGAAAGATGAGAGGGTTTTGTTTGGAATTGGTGAGGGACACCATCCAGTTAATAATCAGTTCTATCCAAAATTTTAATGTAACAGAAACAAAATATAGGGAAAACAAATCACCGCTCACCTGAAGTGATGATTGAACTGGTATAGGTATACTGAATTGAGCTGTGGTCTCACCTAGTTTGTGTTGCATGAAAACAAAGTGTTGTTGGAGGGAGTTTTCTGCAGGTCTAGTAATCAGAGCACACTGCAGTTGAATGAGAGGTGGTGCTTAAATTCACTTTTGGAATCTCGAAAAGCCTTTACTCGGGATTATGTAACAGATGTAGTAAGGATCTTGTGTTGGGTTCCTGTTGGAATTGAGTTAGCAGAGCTGTGTGAGAATTTGTCTACATTATTGGCTGCATCTGTTTTCCTGAACTGCAGACTGTATTTTAGAAAAATGAAGGTTGGGAGAAGGGGAGGAGCCACCTAAAGTTTGGCCTCAGTAAAAGTAAATTGCTGTTATCCTCTACAGATAGTGCTGTCAAATCTAATGTGTGTCACTTAATTGTATTGCAGTTGTGAATTTTATGTAATTTTAAAGAGAGAAAATACTAATTAATGAATAAATTTTAATACCCGGTGGCTCAAAAGCAAACTGAAAACAAATGAATTATACCAGTAGTATCCTGTTGAACCCTTTTGTGTGAAGTCTCAGGTATCCTATGAGGAGTAACTGGCATTTAGTTTGTTTTTCAGCCTTACAAAAAAAGCCTGAAAAACTCCAATGACCAGAATATTACTTTTCGATATATGATGCTTTGGTTCTAATTTCACAGCTATACTGCAAACCCATAGAAACTGCTGTTTGCTCATTTGGGATTTTAATTAATTGCAAACCTGATTACTGTATTTCAGCTGAAACACATTAATGAGCTAGAACTGGCTGTACATGTACTACTTCAGCAACGAGCCACGAGAGTATTGAAACGAAGGCAAGATGAGCTGAAAAATGAATCTGCTTATATTCAGCATCTGACAAGTTAGTATGAAGTTAGAAGTTACCTTCTTATTGAAACATTCGCTCTTTGAGCAGAAATGTACAATTACCTTTTGGATGAAGTTTCTAATTTTTCTTTGATCTCCTTTCACCATCCCACCCCCTGCCCCCCCCATCAGTAGATGTGTTCTGCTATACTTCAGTTGAAATCCCTACCTCATTAACACCCATGATACTGTTTTTCTGTGGTTTAATAGTGAACATAATATGACCAAGTACTTTATCAAATTCTAGTTATTCAACTCAGCAATTTTCTGTCAATATTTAAGAAGAAAAACTTAGTCCGTTTTCCAGTAGGTCTTAATTTGGAGAAAGCTTGCTTATTATGCTATTCTGTGAATATATGAGAAAGCAATGTGTTTAGTTGGCAGCGTCACTTTAACATGAGAGTGTCTTTTAAGACCGTGTGTGTGCTCAGAATGAAGATCTCAAACTAGGAGGTGACACAATGTGACGGAAAGACATGGAAAAAGAAGCCACTTTATTGTAAGCGTTCATTCTAGAACAAAATGGTCGTTTTCAGTCACTGTAGGAAAGTTGCTACTATTTTATCATCTTGTATTTTATTTCCACACCATTGTTTGTATGCTGTGTGAATCCTTAGCTGTTGCTATTTAAAAAACAACAGACCTCCAAACCCCTTACAACTGTTTGGGCAAAGCAAACAACAATGTGCTTGGAGCCGTTGGGAACAGATGGAGGCCAGACGGGCCAGTTTCTGGTAACTGCTGATCCTATGGGTTCAGTCTTCCTGCTATGCAGGATAAACTGCTGATTAGAGAAAGCTAGCAGCCTGTATGGTTTCTTAAAGTGGTGTAGCAAACTGACAGCAGGTGTTAAGAAGAAAAGGGTGCTTACCATAATAATAGTTGCCATTAAAATGATCTTGCTTCCAGCACATTACAAATGAGACTGTACTTGCATGTTTTACAGCACTTTTAATAGTTTATGTTCTTAGTTCTATTTAATATAGTGGAAAGGCTATTTTTTCTGATATGACAATACTTCAGCAGTAGTATGCTTTTTTGGCATGTTGTGCACGTATCAGCCAGCTGATAGTGCTAGAAATGAATGGCCCAACTAGCAAATGCTTCTAGTTTCTACCTCTGTGTTGGACTCAAGGATACACAGTCAGTGACCACCTGGGTAATAGGAAGCAGTGGGGAGCTGCCTAGTCTTGCAATCTAGATGCAGTGATTTTTAATTAGTGTAAATTGGGGATTTGACTTCCATTGCAACGTTGGAACCTAACCTCAGAAGTTATTACAAGGTTTTTGCTTTTGACATACAGGATAAAGGTAGGTCCCTGTCCTTGCCTTTCACACTGCTAAGAACCTATTGGGGAAGGCACTAAGTCCCTTTTCCAGGATTAGGAAGCAGTGAGCATTGACTGGAATGTCATCAAACTCACCTTTTCATCAGCTGCTGTAAGGGAACAATCACATCTGACTCTATACAGCTGGCAAGTAATATTTACTGTGCTTTACTCTGGAGACTGTTAGGGTTTTGGTTAGGAGGGTTGATTTTTCTTTGGCTTTTTCCAAATGAAGTACAATACTAGGAGTATCTGTGTTTCCTGTTTGAAAAAATAGGAACTTAAAAATCATACGATTTTACTTTTGGCTGTTTCTGTCTTCTGATAGGTGGGAGTAACAAACCAACTAATGGTGGATTGGAAGGTGATGAGGAGGCACAGCTTCTGGAAATGTGTGAGCATCGAAGGTAGGTGTTACATATAGGTGCGCTGTGTACTGACATCCTGTCGTTTATGTGGCAATGAATGTAAACCTGTAGGATGACTAAATGAGATTACACAAAAAATACTTATCTGCTTTCCAAAGCTTGAAGTACTTTGAAACCATATAATTGTGAAGGTGTTCTTCTCATGTTGATTTGAATCTGAATGCCAATAGATCTTGTTACTTTAAATTAACAAGTCTTAAATGTGGCAAAGCTATGAGGGGAGCTTTTTAATTCCTGTCATAAGTAATAATTATGATCTTATACAGAAATATATTGTAGTATTGTATAGATATCAAAATTAGGTGGTATTGTTGCTGCTGGGGTGGTGGTGGTGAGTGGAACAAAGCAACATCTGGCCCCTACTGTGCTATCATCGTAGGTCAGACTGGTAGTATGTTTTGGAAATTATGGTGTTCAGAGATTGGTACCAGGTTTTTTAAGTTATTGGGAGTTTTGGAAGTTTTATGGTTGCTTTGGTGCCTCAACTGATAACTATACTTTGAGACAGCAAGATCCTTGGAATTTTAATGGATGAAAAATAGTATAAGAACTCCCACTTGAAGCAGATAACCTTTCATGCTGGTTGATGTAAATAACTGCATAAAAGTATTTATGCAATACTGCTTTCATATCGTAGTGTCACACATTATTTTCCTGAGGCAGAGATGCGAACTATTGATTTGTCAGCCTGTTATGATTCTTGGTGTCAATGGCAATAGTTTTTTGAGCCTAATCAACACTTGTGTGCTATCACAGTTTTTATGTGGGTTGTTGCACAAGTGATCCAGAACTGCGATGGCATAGACTGAGAGCTCAGTAGTTTACACTAAAACTGTCAAACAGTGTCCAGTACCATGCTAGATGTTCAGTGTTCCAGGTGGGATGAGTCATTAGCCTCAGTGGAAATGAGGTCAAGTGAAGGTTACTACATGGTTCATAAGGGGAGAACAGGGATGTTGCTGTAACCTCTTTTACATCAGTTCCCAAATCCTCTCCGCCTTCCACAGTTTATCTGTCCATATGGTTACATGATTACTGTTGCACTCTCACTGTGTTTCCTTATGCTCTTGCTTTTGCAACTTGCTTTAAGTAGTTTTTTTGAAGTTGGATTATTTTTCATTAAGCTTCCTTCTGCATATGTGGGATAGAGTAACTCATCTGGGTTTGTTACAAAATACAGGGCTTGTAGACGGCAAGTGAGAGAGTGTTCAGGAGAAACTGATCACCATGAAGGCATGTCAAGTGATGATGAGCTGACTCCAACAGAGGTGAAAGAGTTCCAGAAGAGCAAAGGTTAGTGACATTCTTAATGTGATGTCTTAGAACAAAATATCTCTCTGATATTTTTTTAATGACTTTTTTTTTTTAGCGGGGGGAAGGTGAAGTAGTGCATCATTTCAGTTACACATTGTTAGTTACACACTGTAGAAAAGAAATGCATTCAGACAGGTCTGACCAGTGATGTGGGAAGAATAGGTGTATAGTAGTAGATTTCTTTTGGTATGACTTAAGAGATGGTGGTGTTACACATGACTGTTTCAACTAGAAGTTCGTTTAGATTATGCCGTAGCTGGTCTGACAGTACTCAGTGCAATGCTGCAACATGTTTTGTGTAATCAAGGAAGACAAGACTGATTTAAAGGTTGGTGTTTTAATTATCTTGAATGAATAAATGAAGAGGAGTAGGGAAAGGCATGATACCCCTTCTCCGGATAACAGCAGAAGGGGTTTCGTGTCTGAAACTTTTATCGCTGTGGTACATAGTTGTTGTATAAATCTGCAGAATAGGTCATGAAGCTTGCCTTTTTTGGTCAGACTTTTTTTCTGAAACTGAGTTTTTCAGGGAGCCGGTTTTAAAACCCGTTTCAGTGTCAGGTGTGTCCGATAAGTGACAAATGCAATTATACAAATATTTCTTTGTCCTGTAGATGTATAAGCTTCAGTTTATGCCTCAATAAGTTCTGTGATTGTTTCTTTTTATTCCCAATGAATATTATTCATAGATAACGTTTTAGAGGATAGTAGGAAAGTCTTTGAAGATGTACATGCAGATTTTTGTGACATCAGAAAAATCCTGTTGAAATTCCAGGAATGGAAAGAGAAGTTTCCTGACACTTACTGTGATGCTTATATCAGTTTCTGCCTGCCTAAGCTATTAAATCCTTTGATCAGGGTTCAGTTAATAAATTGGAATCCTCTTGAGGTAGGTGCATCAGCTGACTTTGTGTTCCTCAAAAATTGTATGTGTGTTTGCATTATGTATTAGTATGAAAAATGAGATTGATTTTTTTTTTCTATGCATGTACAGTAATTATGAATGAATAGAAAGATGCTGCGTTGGGCTCAGAAATTGAAACCTGTGGCTGGAGTTTTCTTAACTTTCTCCTTTCCCCTTACCTCCAGCCCCTTTTGCAACAGCCCCTGTAAAAAGAATACTTCTCCTGAGTTCTCTGACAACACTTTAATAATCCCACCCTCTAAATTCTGTCTTTGAAATCTGTTTTTTTTGATCTGCTCTTCTGGCCCATTTAGTGATAAGGGTGGATCTGGAATTAAGTGGGAATCTGTGGTATCGTTGGATGGAGCTTTTCTTTTAATCCTGACCAGCTGAACAACTAACAGGAATGAATTTTCAGCAGAATTTTACAGAGTTGGAAGAGTTGCCCTGGTTCAGAGCTATAGAAGAATTCAGTGATGCCAAACATGAATCTGAATCAAAAAGGGATGATGATCCTGATCAAGAAGTTTTGCCTAGAGTGATTGAAAAAACTATCCTTCCAAAAATTACAGGTAGGGTTAAGAATATCTTGAAAATGTTCACTGCAGCTAGGCAATCAAACCTTAAATAAAAGTGATAGCTAGCAAATAATGTTAGTTATATAATGGTGCCTCAAGATGTACTGATTACATAGTTCCACAGAGTGAGGTTAAGGTAGCCTCTTGTTAAGATTATTGTGAGAGGCTTAGCTTTATATGTTTACTTCTGTTACATTGTAATGCCTTGAAATTAGAGTGGATAACTATTTGCATATTGTGAGTTAAAAATAAATTTGGATTATTTTTTTTCCCCCTAGCATTTGTAAAGAGTGTGTGGGATCCTTTGTCTGCTTCACAGACGAAGAACCTCGTACAGCTTTGCAATAGCATCTTTGAAAAACAAGTCCTCTCCAAAAATGAATGCAGTCAAGCAAAAGAGGTAAATGCTCCTGTGCTACTGGGGAAGGGAAACCTTCATCCACTGTGTGTACTCTGTGTGTGTGCCCCTAAATGGGCACTTAGAACATTGTCCTGAACTTCTTTGGTTGATTACTTGTTTGCTTTGTCACTCTATTAAGTATAACTTCCAGCTCTCTGATGCTTTCATTATTGAAGATGATGAGAGATGGGACACTCTGGAGGCAGAAATTAGCTTCTGTTCCTAGAAAAATTCTGCCTATACCTGTCAGGTATCTGAGTGTAGATCTAATCTTGCTTCACTGCAGTAACAAAGGTTAGAATTTAGATTTGCATTTAAATATCTTTCAAAATTTGAGCTTTAAATGCTAATAATGCTCCAGTGGTCAACTCCTTAAGCTTAGAATTTAAAATTTGAAAATCCCCAAAGGTTGTTTCATTGGCTAGGTAAAGACTACTTCATAATCTTAGCAATCTTTTATTAATTACTCTTACACACAGTCACACTAGCATGTCTTCCTTCAGCCTGATTCCAGTTTTATTCCGATGTAAAACTGGTGAAACAGGATGGATGTTTGGGCTGTGAGTATGAAAAGAAATTTTAAGAAAATGTTTATGCCTTCCAACGGAGCCTTCCAAAGTTTGCTGATTTGAAACCATGACTTGAAGTGGTGTAATTGACCTTAGCCAAGATATGGTTTGTACAGAAAATAAACGTGAGCTTTAAATAAATAGGCTATAAAAAAAAAAAGGTAGGTGGCAATCTATGGCACCTAAAAGCACGTTGCCTAAAACCACATACTATCCTAGCTATGGTGGTATTTTTTTACTTAGAATTTCACAGCTTTTTCTAGAGATCCTATTTACATAACTTATTTTGTTCTTGAACTATACAGTTTTCCTGTTGCCTTGCAAATTAACTTGCAAAAAAAGGCCTCACTTAGGGAAATAATTTCATCTTAAAAAAAATTCCTCTAGGTTAACCCTGTAGATAATTACAGCTGTAATTTGTCTACTGTTTTTAATATAGTCATGATCTTGGTGTGTATTACATACAAGTAGCAACTGTACTTACCTTTAATTAACATATTGAACAAAATAACCATTGAAGTTGTTGCAAATGGAAGAAGTTGACTGTCTTGTGAGGACACATTAATAATTCCTTTTTTAATAGGATTTGAAGAACATGGTTGTCCTAAGAATGAAGAAATCTATAGAGGAAGATGTCTTTATTCCTCTGTATCCTAAAAGGTAAGCTGACTCTGGGACTCGTTTAAACTTTTTATTTCTTTCCCTAATTCTTCTACCCTTCTCCCCACAGATGAAGATGAGATACTGTATTCATCCATTAACAGCTAATGGAACAAACAGGCCTTCTACTGTTCTATAATAGGAAAGGTTATGAAATATTATGTGTGTTTATAAACTCTTTCTAATGAGGGTAACTCCACAGATTTAATGTTTCTTTTTGCTCTTGTGATGAAAAGCTTTCCAATATATGCAGTCCATAATCTGGTTTCAGCATAGCTACTTAGATCTGAGGGCCTGTCTTAGTTTAGGTGGTCTGGTGTCACGTGCATGTGTCTCCCAGTTCCTCCTGTCAGTCTTGAAACAGTGTTTTTGTTGTTCATGCTGGACACTATTTCCAAGATGGGAATAAGTAGGAGTCTAGGAGATGCGGGGTCAAGCAAGGTACCGCTAGAAGAGAAGCTTTGCTCAAGTTTGTGTAGGATATTTGGTTCTAAGCAAAACTGTTCTGCGATGAATCCATGAAATGTAGACACAAGTGTTTCCAATTGGTAACTTTATTGGAAATTATTTCATAGTAGTTATAATATAATGGATCCAGATTGACAGCTGTTTCCCTAGACTTTTCTTTCGGTTGTAGCTGTCACTGCTGAAAGAATTTCTAAATTAACATTCATCAGTATTTTAAAGTTCAATTGTCTTGTTTATCTTCTTTTAAAAATAAAAAAAAAATCCTTATTTAACTTCTTTTCTTCTTTTCGTGACCAGTGCAGTGGAAGACAAGTCATCACTATGTTCAAAATTTCAAGAAAGACGGTTTTGGTCAGCTGTTAAGGTAGAGAAAATACAGCAGTTTTTTCCTTTTGACGTTCATTCTAGTGAAAAAAATATTTTGCAGTTATTCAGGAAATATATCTTCAGGCAAGCCTAATTCCTGGGAGATTAATACATTTTTATTAGGACGGATAACTATTTTTTCAGTGTAGGGTGTGTTCTCTGTGCAACCTGCATGTGATGATTTAAGAATGAACTATAAATGATCACGCTATTTCTGTTTACTCAACTGGTACATCTTCTGCAAAAGACTTTGATCTGACCATCTGTTCCTGCTGGTTCTTTTTTTTTTTTTTTTTCTTTAGAGTGTGTCAGCCAGGCCTGTTAGCTTTATACCATCTTAGTTAGTCACTTTCACCAAACACTGGGGGGGATAGCTAGCTCTTTTGGGGATCTTGGGCAGAACTATAATGGCACTAAGTTGCAGATACAATTAAAGCTTTATTTTCTTTGAACAGAATTTTATGATCAGACTAGCATAATATTTTTATCATCGGAATCAGTGTAGCACAATTTATAAGTAGCGTAGCACAGAAGAGCTTAGTTTATGGTTCCTAATCACCTGAGCTCTCTACAGATTGGGTCAGATCTTAGTATTTGGCTTGCAGTATCAATAATGTAACAGTCATAACCTAGGCTAGGAACACGTAAAGGAAAAAGTCACGCAATCCTTGGAGAAAACAAGAGGATGGTGGAGGTGTCCCTGGCCTCTGTGAGGCTCGTGGCTCTTGCTGTCCAGCAGCAGTTCTGTTGCCAGTTCCCCATAGGATTTGTAGCTGCTTAATTTTACAGACAGTGCTCTATGTGCTGTTATGCTTCCCTGTTCTGTGATGGGTTCATTGCTACAATCAGCTTGGCTGGGTGCCTGGCACCTTCAAGGCCCCTAAGGAGGGGAGCAGTCAGCTTGGCACCCAGGAATTTTGAGGCTGATGGGGAAGGGAAGAAGAAATCTGTTCGGTTTGTCTGCTTGGTGCACAGGACCTTCACGGCCTGATAATGGGGAGAAACAGGACAAATACCTGAGTACCTGAGCAGTTTGGTCACAGCGAATGGCTGTTTGCCTTATTAATTGGTGTTAGTTATGCTAACCATTATTGTAGAATATAATTACTCTGTGTTCATATCAGCACATCATTGTAATTTTAGTTTTGGGGTGCTGAGTTGGGAGTTTCTGAATGCCTGTGATTCAGTTCCTACTTAAGATGTGTTTCCACTAGGAGTGGATTTGGATTCTTACTAAAGATGAGACTTAAATGCATGAAAACCATTAAAATCCCAGACAATATTCTGGTTGCCCTGCTATTTGTGATGCCAAGTCCCGCACAGGCTTCCTGTTGTCATGATGCAGAATTTCCTTTCTGTTGAAAAGCCTGGAAAACTGCCTATGTTGAGGTCTGTTTGGCAAGACTTGCCACGTCTGCTCCTGAGGTGAGCTGCTGTGCAAGAATCAGTCATGGACAAAGAGAAAGCAAGATGGAGCTTAATATTTAGGGGTTAGGGCACCTAGCAAAAGCCAAGGCAGACTTGGAATTCTGATCCCACCTTCTTAGGACTGTGTGTTGTGTTTTCCTGGTAGTCAGATTTGGGTGCTTTCCTCTGCAAAATGAAGTTTTCTCCTTTTAGCTTTTGATTTCTGTCTGCACTGTCATAGCGGTCATCTTTGAAGGGGTAATAATGGAGAGTAGTTCAAAGCATTTTGTTCTGTGTATCTGTTAAATAACTGGTTTGTTTTGGTTTTTGTTTTTTTTTATTCTGGAGTGGAGGTGTGAGGTTTGGTCATTCCAAGGTCATCGGTGTTAGACCCTTAGGACCTGCTTAGACTCTGGCACTGAGACCCACCCGCTGCCGTTGTGCAGCCTCCTCCCAGTTCATGCTGTTAAGTCCGGCCTTTCAATATGGGATGCTATCTTCACAATGCTTATTGGGAACAGCCTCTAAACCATGCCCAGAAATTATGTGGAGGAATGCTAACTGGCTTGGGTGAGAAGTGAGTCAGGAACTCTTCTAACACAAAGTCCAGGTGGTGGAAGTTCAGTGTTTGTACCCTGGTACTGCCCAACTTGCTTAGATACAGTGTGTAGCTCAAAATGTGCTTCTTGTTTACTATGCTGTGTACTTTCCTGATTAATGCTGGCCAGTGGAAGCACTCCTTTTTTTGATCAATGTTTTGGCTGTTCATGTAGTTGGATGGAAGTGTCCCATCAAATACTTCAGAAGATTGTGCAAAGGTGGTGGGCTTTGAGTGCTTTTTGGTTGGTGACTGCAAAGATAGCAGGCTGAACAAGTTACCTGAAAATTAACCTATTGCAAGTTAAGGGAAAAAATACTCACGTTCTTGTATCAGACTCAAGAATGACAACTGTAGGGTTTTATAGTGATGGGGCAACAGAATTAAACTTCTCAGTACCTAATAATACTGAGATCAACTACAAAAAAACCTTTGTGTTGCTATGAATCATGCATTGTGTTATGAGGGACTGCGTGTAGTCTTTTCCTGAGCAGATACTGTTTTGTAACTTTTTTTTTTACTTTGTCTTGGATTCTCTGTTTGCTTAGGATTGGATAGTGCTTAGTTTTACTCTTACTATTTCTTATAGGGGGAGTGTCGTAATACTTTTCCTTTTTTCATGCTTTCAGCTTTGACTGCTAGCTCTCCTTTGTAAAGCACAGTCATCTTCTGTATTTGGGTGTTAGCAAATTGTTAACCTATTAAAGGGTAAAATACTCTTCTCAGCATGGGAAGTTACCTTATATATATATATATATATATATGCATTAGGGTACAGTTCATATGCACATGTAAAATTATCCCACTTGGTATGACATGCGGAGTGAAACTTTATAACTCAGGATAGGTTGTGAAGCGGGTATGTTTAATTCACTGGTGGGCATCAGGGTGGATAATTCCAAATGCACCTGCTGCCCTGACTTCTTTGTGCATGTGTGATTTAAAGCATACATTCACATATATTCAATAGATGCCCGAGAATAGGTTGGGTTAGGATAATTAGTCTACTGAGAAGTCATTAACATAAGTTTCCTTCCATTTGCACTTGTGCGCTGTCTCCTGGTGGTGGTTGTGGGGGTCGTTGTCCCAAGTTACTTTGAAACCAAAGAACAGGACAGATCACATAGCATTGTCCTCTTATCAGCACCAAGCATCCCAGGTCTGTCTTATCAGTACAAAGGGCCCCAGGACCAGGCCCAGTTTGCGAAGTCATACTGTGAAGATCCTCTTTGTACATACAATGAGAGTTTTAATTATTCTAAGTTTTCCATATCCTATTAATCTGGTTATTTCTAAGCTTTCTGTCACGTAAGGTTATTTACTGTATGCAGCTTGTTAGTGGCTAACTGAGAGTTAAGTTTGGAGAGTGTGAATCCTGAGATTTGAGTACTTAAATTGGATGGACATAGTATTTTTGTCTTTATCGTATATAAAACTTGTAGTATTGGGTTTTAGCACATTTCCAGCCACGAGGTATATGCATTCTGTGTTTCTTCACGACTGCAGCTGCTCTCCAATGTTCTTCTTTGGGATGGGATTGTACAAGAAGATACGGTCCGGGATTTGGGACTGGGCAAGTTGCTGAACCGTTACCTTCTTCTGAACCTCTTAAACACACCACTAGGGCCGGATAATATAAAAAAGTGTAAGAAGGTAAAAGACGTTGTACATTGGAAGAGGGTGTATGCTAAATTTTTTTTTTTTTTTTTTTCCCCCATGAAAAGGGGTTGAAACTTAAGATGGAATATTTAAAATTTAAACATTAAATGTTTGGGGTTTAATTTTTTTATTACTTTAGTACATAAACACATTTTTAAGCAAATATTGGCCCGTAAGTTCTTAAAAATAACTACTTGTAGGGATAATTAATCTCTGTTTCAGAGAAAAATCACACTACTAATAATGACTGAACCTGCCAAAAAGTCCCTGCGAGAAGTGATACGACTTTGTTACATTGAAAGACTTCTGAAACTTTCCAAACACTTTCTGTGTGAACAGGTGGTTGGGTGCCTCCCAGAAAGATGGTTCCAAGATCTTAGAAGTGGGTCAACCCTCCCTGAGTTACTGAACTTCTGCCAGCACTTGCTGCGATGTGCTCAGACGCTATACAAGGATAACCACAGGTAAGACTTTCCTTGGGATTCAAGCACTTCCTTGAATAGTTTGTGTTAAATATTTCAAATTCCTGGAGTCTCATATATTCAACACTTTCAAGGATGTTCTCATCACCTATACATAGAACAAAAGATGGAGTCTGTAATGTAAAGGATGTTTCTGCAGTTGTAGTTCAATGTGATAGTTTGAGGTGCTGGATGCTGAGTATTGTTAGTGATCAGTGTAGCCAAGGTCACCTGATGACAAGCAGCCAAGAAGAGATACCTGGCTTCTTACAGTTAATAAACAGTGTGTTACATACCTGAAGTAGTCAGGTACGTAAAAGTGCTGCTATATATATATTTATTTTTTTTTTCCCCAGTGATGAAACAAAAGAAGTTCTCCTCCTGCTAGTGAAAATCAAAGCTCTGCGTATTGTTGAAGACTTCATTGAAGAGTATAAACTTGAACACCTTAAATCTATAACTGGGAAATAGAAATTTTTGAAGCAACATTTATATTACTAAAATGAGCCTGCTATTCACACTAAAACAGTTCTAACATGAAATTTAATTAGTGGATCCTGCCTACCCAAAGATGCAGAAGTAACCACTGTCTTATTGTTAAATACTTGAGGGTTTTTTCCCAATGTCTTCTACTGCTGCCTACTCCTAGGTTAAGGAATCTTTTTAGAAGTTACAGTTGTCGAAATAAAGCGATGGTTTAGGCTTTCTAAAAATATATGACAATGCTTTGGAACAATTCTGGAAAGACAGAAAGTGCCTGTAACGTTTATTATGCTAGCCAGTAGACAACTTTGCACACTATTTTGGTATTAATTGCTAAATATCACTCTGACCCAGCAGTCATTGAGCTCTTCTAACTTGTGGTGCACAGTGATTTCTGGTAGGGTTATTATTAAACCATCCCTAGTGATAAAGTATTCATAACGTTGCAGGGGTTTTGACCCTGGTACAGAATCAAGGAAAGTCAGTGTGCAGATAGGAGTTTGAGTGGCGAGTGTTTATTAATGGTAAATGGGGGTTCAGTGAGGTAAGAAGCTGCATGACAAAAGGCTGGGGAAGAGCAAATACGTAGTGAAGATTGTGTCTGACGTGTATAGTTTTGTACTTGAGTGATACAGGCTGCGCTAGTGTGCCCTGAGCTGCAGCTGTCACCCGCCCTGCTCTGTCAGGCTGTTAGGTATGGACATCTTGATGATGAGCAGCACAGGAACAACTTCATTTACTTTCTAGTACCTGAAACTCTTTAAGACAGTCTTCCTTTTGTTTCCTGATAACATCTAGTCAACCTTACTTCATCATACCCTTATTAGTTTTCTAATGTTTTATAACTTT
This sequence comes from Microhierax caerulescens, assembly GCA_035590215.1. Lineage (NCBI taxonomy): Eukaryota > Metazoa > Chordata > Aves > Falconiformes > Falconidae > Microhierax > Microhierax caerulescens. Next base: position 78,710,628 of record JAVJGJ010000059.1, on the reverse strand, counting down.
GTATATTTGCAATAAATGTTGCTACAGAATAAGGATGCTGTAGTGTAGAAACTGTAGTGCATCACAGACACTGTATGTTAGTTGTGACTGTATTTCTCCCAAATCTTCTGGGACTAGAATTTAACTCTTGCAGACTTAATTGCTTTGATTTCTTTTATAAATTTTTTAAGTTAAATATAGTTTTGTAAAATATTTTAAATGTAAATAACTGTCAGTGTTACAGACAAAAGATGACTTTTTAAATAATTGTTTTATTTTGGAAATAAAGTAAAAAATATTTTGCTGTGTTAATGACTCCTACAATTCAATTCTTTAACATGTGACAAGAATGTTGTTAGAGCTATCAAAAAACCTCAGACACCATTAGCCTTCATTATCTTTAGGAGTTACAAGTTATGTTGCAAATTCAGCTTTCTAGTAATGGCAAAATTCTGTTGCTTTTCCTCTTAGACTGCCAACAAAAATGATCAGCAATCACCCCAAGCTTGTCATCTCAGTGCTTTTCTTCTGTTCTTTGTCTCATCCTAGTTAAAGGTCTCCCCTGGAGCACCCAGTCTCATGGCATAAAAATGTAACAGATGTTGTACCACACTTTAGCTCTGTAGATCTTTCTGGAAAAAAGATTACTTGAAATGATGTGTAAGCATGGGAGGGCTGTTAAAATTGTATTTCCATGGCAGAAGCAAGTGTTGTGAAACCAGCTCTCCCAGTATTGAGCTCCTACTCTGACACTCTTGAGCACATTGTCATGAACGTTACACTAATTCATGTGATTTGGCTTGGACAATCTTGTCTGGCTCAGTTCTTCAAAACTGGTTTCAGAGCATTTATATTTGCTGCTGTATCAAAAACAGGTGGTTTTTTTTTTTTAAATGGGAAAACTGAGCAGCACTTATTCTGAGACTGTAAATTGAGCAGCTCTACAACTGGCCACTACCTAGTCTGTAAAGAGAGAAGTAACACAAGTATTTGGAAATGGTAACACAACTAACTTGACTGGGTGATACAACCCCCTCTTTTTTAACTGCAGCATTAAAAGGAGGCTTCTCATTTCTGGAGAAGGGGTGAACATAGCATTACACTCAGAAAAAGGAGGGGCTGTTTTCAGGAACCAATAGTTCAAACACAAAAGTCTGTACACTTCAAAATTTTATGGAATAGTTGACTTCATTTTGCTTATAATATGCTAGTAATATTTTATAAAACTTGACAACTGATAATCCATACAGTAAATTCAAAGTAATAATTAATTTCTCAGTAATTCCTAGACTACAAAACCCATCATTTTTTAAGCTCTTCACTCACTTCTTTCCAAATTTTTTCCTCTATTTTTGAAGTATCATATTCTCGCAGCATATCAAACTCTAGCCATGGCTGGCTCCATTTCTGTGCTTCTTGCATTTTCTTTTCAGGTAGCTCAAACTTTATTCCTTTTACATTGTATTTTGGCCTTTCCCACCGTTTTGACCATGGTTTAGGTTTCATTCGTACCTGCAGCTAGGGAGAAAGATTAAAAAAATAAAAGTTATTAAGAAATCAGAACTTTGACTGTGAGCTTAGCAAAAGGTGAGACAACTGCTGCTTTAACAGAAGTAACAGAAAACTGACCAATCTGTCAGCATTTGAAGGAACTACTTCTTTACACTTTTGGAAGAAAAGATTTTTTGAGTTCACAGCACCATTGTCATAGTATCTTACAGAACTTCTTAAGCAATGCCGTCTTGATTTATTACACTGTCCTTAACACATAAAGTGAAGTTAACTGACCTTTTGTAGTTCTGTTACTTTTTAAGGAAAAGTAGCACACCAGAGGAGGAATGACTGCTTTAAGTCGCTGAGTTACCAGACAACACTCTTTGACAGCATCTGCTGGTTTCTGGATCTTCTCAGAGATGCAGATTTTAGCAGACTCCTCCAACCTTACCACCTTTCCTGACACCTACCACTCCCAATTGGTAACCACATTAATAATATCTCTGTGAGAAAAGCTTTCCTCTCTGCACAGGGTTACAGAGGCACATGGAGGCCACTGCTCCTTGCATGTCTTCAAAATTAACTACTCAAAGTGGCAGGTATTGACATTCTCAACATTCTTTCACTACAGAAATGGTGTTGAAGCCTTGCCTTATTCTGCATGCTTTTGTCACTGGTAACTAGTGTAGCAAATTGCTGTTTAACAGCCTTCCAGGATAACAGTCAAGAGATGAAAGTTACCTAAATGATAATCTGCTTTCCCTCTGAAACATATGGCTCTTACCTTGTTTACAGGAATTTCTTCATGCTCTAAAAGAGACACAGGTTTCATATTCATGTCGAAAGTACTATATTCAGGGAGGGCATCTCGCAGGTACATCAGGTTGTCATCCAGTCTCTTTTCCAGCTTCAGAACCTCAATTGCTTGGATTCGAGGACTATATAGTTCATAACATATTTCAACACCTTAAAGAGAGAAAGCCTGGTTTAATGATACAAATTCATTAGAAATACTAACACCAAATTAGTATTTCTTCAGTGTTACACATTTCTGTATTATTCAAGAACTGCTTTTTAATTATCAGAGAACTACAATATACAGTGCTGTGCGCACCTGCGATCAATCGTACATATGCATTATGTCTGCACAGGCAAATGCAGATTTATTTTGTAAGTTGAGGCTTTGATAACAGAATGGATTAAGAGACATTGAAGGGCTTGAATTTAAGGAAGATAAGCCTGGGGTTTAAACCTCACTCCCTTTTGATTATAATGGCTGTTACCACCTATCTCATTGTATGCATAGTGTATATAAAGAGACACCCACCCCTTTCATACATGCATCGCCCCCCCATTTTGTCATAAACCAGAATATGAACCTACTATAAAACTGCTCATCAGTTGCTAGCTGAAGAATTCATGCCTCTGTCCCCAGTTCATGCAAACACACAGCCCTCAAACTGGGCTAGTATTTACACAGCAGTAGGTGGCCCAGGTTCAATATAAGCACAACCATACCGGATGGCATTCAGTCTCCTCAGAATACAGATCTAAAAATCACAAGAGTATACACACGAAATGCTAAGCTGTTCCATGCTATCAAATATATAGCACATCAGCACCTCCATCTAAAGAGTTTTTAACTTGCAGTATTTCCTAGCAGGCAGATTCACGATTTCACTTTAGTCTACTGTCATCCTCTCCACAGACTGAATTTCTACTCCAGATACCCCGTCACAGATAACTTCAACATTTTTTTCATAATTACCACAGTTAAAAACCCACCTTGTTCTTCTATAACATTCCGAAGGACAAAGGTAGCGCCAAGTCCTTTTCCTCCTCTCTGAATGCAGATGCCCACAAACCGGTTGACTTTGCCACTGGCATATGGATCTGCAGTAGTAACAGCAAGTATGCTGCCTGCCAAAAAAACTTAAACTAAATAGACCTTTCAAGTAAATATGTACCAAAATGTTTTAAGAGAGTCAAAGTGCATGCATTTAGGTACATTTTGAAAATAATTAATTTTCCACAAGAACCATCAGAAAGAGAATAAACTTCTAACAGGCCCTGAATTAATATATATTCAAGCAATTCTGCAGGTTAACTATAAAGCTTCTTCACCTTCACACCTTCACCTTTATTTTTCACTCTTCACTATCCAAACTGAATACAAATAGTATTTTCCTTTCTTGAGCCTTATTGGTGAACCATATGCTAAAGTGCCAGGATTGAAAAAAATGTAAGAAACACATTAACATTATAATTTTGATGGAAAATGAATGTAAGTATGAAATTAAAATATGAGCTTGTATGTATAGAAACACACACTAGTTGATCTAACACACCTGACACTGTGATGTTCTATGCTATTCTACATCTTACCACACTTTCTACCACTCCACCCAATGTAAAACAGTGACAAAATTATTAAAGTTTTAATGCTGTTACTGACCAACATAGAACTCTGGGATGTTGAAGACTTTTCTTCTCTGTATCATATCCTTTCTTTCTATATAGTATTTAAGAGGATCTGTTCTCCCTCTGGGAGGTATAAATTCAGGGCTCAGGAACCTATAAGAAAATCCAAACTTTAATAAAAGTATTTGCATAAAAAGAACTAGAGATGTCCAAGTATTTGGCCTAAAAATTACCACCTCAACCACCAATACCAGTTACCTTTTCAGAGAGATGAACTGCAGTCCATGAAGTTACCAATGTTTTTTTTTGTGTTATCTAGAAGTTTTTTTGTGGGGTTTTGCTCATGGGTTTTGTTTTGTTTATTTTTTTCTTTTAAACAGTTGGAATTTCTTTTTTTGCAAAAACAGTAACAAATGTTCTCAAAGGAGCTGACTGAAAGAAAACGGTGCAGTTACTGCTGTCACAGCTTAGGAACAGGTTATTTCATGGTTTAATTGTAACGCATGTGATGGAACACTTACTATTTGATGGCTTCATAGTAACAGATATGGAACAATCTATTAATGATTTTTACAAACTGATTCTACAGGAGACACCAGATAAATGTTCTTTTGTGTAAGAAAAGCTTAAAGGGACTCTTGAAACTATTTTCTGCTCCAATAAATTAAATCATGCCAAGAAATTTCCTCATGCCCTGGAACTCAATTATCTGACTGCTGAGTTGAAGGCACACTTATTTCCTGAGGCAGCACTGGTCTGAGCTGAGGACCGTTCCCAATGGACAATTTGGATGTGGTCACTGGTTTGGATGGTAATATCTCTTGGCCTCACAGCTTGAGGATGAAGCTGGATGCATTTAATTCACTAGTACAGATGTATCTTAACAAAATCTCTTAAAGAGAAGAAGTAGCTTAAAAGTCCTGGATCTGGCCAGGAGAGAAGTGCCCAATGCAGAAAAGGACAAATGCAAACACACCTTACAAACCCTGTGGGGGCTGTGGGTGAAGGGGGCACTGGGCAGCACAGAGGTTCTGGTTGGTGTTGCTACCTAGAGGCAGCCACACACACAATAAACAACATCAAGCCTATTCATGATCTTCAAAGTTGCACAATCTCAGGAGAATAAAATGTAATTTAAATGTAGCTCCCTGTTCTGCCCAGCTGCCACATCACACTGCATTTTCTAGAAGAGCCACACTGACACTTAAATTCTTAAAAGATATTTCCAGTAATGGATCTGAAGACAGAATAAGAATTTTTATAGTCTGATTTTTAACTTTCCCCGTTCCTAGGCTGCCTACATGCTATGGGTCATGGGGTTATTTTTGGGGTGTGAGTATGAAAAATAACAGTACTATCACTCTCCTTCCAAACACAGCACTGCAGTTTTAACCACTGAATCATTCAGAGCCACTCAAACAGGTTGAGGTGACAACCAAAATACTCAGAATGAGAGACGTCTCATGGTTATCACTGCTGACATTAGCTCCATTTCACAAACAGTAACAGTGTACAGACTCTCAGCTGATCTTAAATCTAAGGCAAAGGCAGACACAGGACCCCTGTCCCTGTCACCTTGTGGCATGCTGAAGAGATGCACACCTTCAACAGTCACACATTAACCCCAAATTTGCAACGGTGTTTGCTGCTATGTATTTTTTCTCATGTTTCACCGCTTTCAGGAACTCCAGAACACAGTATTTTAAGGTGTTTTAAACATACTTCAACATAAATGGTCTTTGCTAGAACTTCGCAAATGCTTTTTCTGTAATAAAGCCTTGGAGAGTTAAGGAGGTGCCCACAGAAATTACCCACCTGATGGCAGCCCTGCACAAACCCACAACGACAAGCACCAGCCCACCCTACCTCCTCTCCTCTCTCTGCTTCTGCTTGTCAATAATGACGGGCTTTGGAGGCGGCTGAAATTTCGCTGGCTTTCCATCGCTGTTACTTCGATACCCCGAGAAAGAAAAACACCCTGTAAAAAAAAAGAAAAAAAAATATTAAAAAACCAAACAAACCCAACTGTGTTTTCAAGCTGCCGCAGAGCAGGCCCCGGGCCTGCCGCCCCCGCTCTCCGGGCACACACGCCGGGGAGCGCAGAGGGACAGGGGCAGGCCGCGGGCCGGCGGGGGCACCGGGCCGGGGGGACACAAGGGGCTCGGGCGGTCCTCACTGGCAGGCAGGGCGGCGAGGCCCGCCTCCCCCGCCGCGGCAGTGCG
>JAVJGJ010000059.1:78651773-78682125 GCA_035590215.1 Microhierax caerulescens | reverse complement strand
GGGGCGGGGGGGGGGGCGGCACAATAACCTTAGTCGCTGCAGGGGGAGGAAAACTATGTATTTACATTTGCCACTTCTATTGATCATTTTGTTGATGCCAGTTTAAACGTGGCCCGATCTCCCAAAGTGCTCAGTGTTCAGAACTGAAAATGGGACCATGCTGTGTTTAGGTGGGTGTGCAGTGATTTAGGTGGCCAGCACCAGGATGGTTTACGTGTGTTATTTGAGATCACCTGCTTGTGCTTGGCATGTTTGTACATGTACAGGTTGAACTTTGTGCTTTCTGTTCCAAGACAGCAGTCCCAGTTCCTGTGGGGGACCATTCAAAACAACTACTGCTGGGGTTTTTTTTGCTGTCATTCCTCTTTTCCAGATACCCAAGACCTTCACAGATTCAGTCTGTTTCTGTCCCTTGAAAAGTATGTGTCTGCCTGCAGGAACAGACCCGATGTGCTGCTGAAATTAGTTCAGAGGACTTTCAGTCAGGTTGGTTTGGTGCAGTACTACAAGGTTCCTAGTGTCTTTGCCAGTGCTGTGCCTCACTGATCTGGTACTGCTGTTGTCTGGGATTTATGTGCTCTTTCCAAGAGACAGGCAAGGGCCAAATTCTGCTCAGCTGTGAGGCAACTTTGCTGACTTGCCAAGAGCTTTACAGGATGCACAGAAGTTAATCCGAAGTCATCTTCTTGCTGATCAAATCTGATAGAGAAGTAGTAATTGTGAACGTGTTTAAGAGAACTGCTTGAGTTACCTATTCTTCTCCTTATTTATTTATTATATATAAAAGCTGCTGCTTTTGCCTGGGGAAAGATGGAAAGTCTCTCTCAGCCTGGGTTTGGGCTGATCCAGGTATGCCTGGCTCAGCTCACTAACTGGGGATATGAGCTCTTTCATAGTAATTAAAGTATGTGTGTCTGCTCTTTTGGGGATGCTTAATGCTTGTCTGCCTAGAACCCAGCGTGTATCTTCTTGTGTCAGAGAGACACTGATGGTTTGGTAGTTCTGAGTTGCACTCTGAAATAAATCTTGGCAGAGTCTCTTAAAATATACTGTGTGCTTTTGAACCGTGTTGGTAGTTGCTGTGGTACCAGTGTTGATGGGGTTCCTTTGGATGTTAAGACTTGCTGTACAATAACCTCTCGTAGATCCATCTGGATCCTTGCATGAAGATGGAGCAGTGTGTGTGGGACCTCCAGTTTGGGCAAATTCTCTGGGAGGTCAGGTTTCAGAAGTATATCTGAATTAACAGACAAAGGAAGAAAGATGTGAAAAGTGTATTTCCTTTTTTAATGTTACATTAAGAGAAGACGGCCTTGAGTATGAGAAGTTTTATCAGACACAATCAGAGAACTTCACTCTGTACTTTTGTGCACCATCTTTTGACCGGGTATCAGCACACTAGTTGCCAGCAGAGACATGTTTCACTCTGCCAGCAGCCCATAGAAGCACCAGAGTTGTCAGGGTGTGAGAGGACTCTCTTAGTTAAGTTACACTAAATTCTCAATGGACTTGGTACCCGATGGTGCTGCTTGTCAAAAGGGCCCATTCAGACCACCTACTCTGAGACCCCCTATGTGACTGTGTTATTTTATTTTCATCTGCTATCAGATGCCTGTGGTTTTGCCGCTCTGATTTTATCGACGTGTTGTATTAGCCTCGAGGATTTAAAATGGGCTTTTACTCCAACAAGTATATATAAAAACAAACACAGCAGTGGGAGGATTTTATGCTAAGTTTTCCTCTGTGATTTTTGTATCGCACTGTGGGCTGGGGTGACCTGCATCCTATGCTTAGGACCTGTGGGCTCAGCTATGATCCTTTATTGTTTGCTGCTCTGCATTTATAGCAAGGTTGCTTTATGGCATTCCTGGCATTCAATAGTGTATGCTATTCCTGGCATTCATTTCCCATGTTTGCTGTATTTTACAGAGGCTTTTGGCTCACATGTTTTCCCTTAAATCTGTGTTGGGCCAAAAGTGCAGACACATAGTGCAATTAGACTGAAGGGTGGTAACTTGAGCTGCTGTAGCTGGATGATGTTCAATTTTGGGCCTCAGTCTTTGGGAAATCTCTTGTCTCTGGTCTGTGTGGGGCCTGTAAGTACACTGCTGCTGTGACCCTGGCAATAAGCATAAGATGCTATGGGACAAAATTCTGCACTTTGGTTTTGAAAGTTTAGCTTTTGTGTTCAACGTTCAGAGAACAGCATTAAGGTTGCAAATCAAACATTTGGAAGTTAAGGAATGTTAAAAATTAAGGTAGTTCTAGCTACTTGAATCCAGACTTTTAGATTTTTACGTTATAAGTTACTCTTTAATGAGAACATGCTACTTTTTCTCCACCTCCTTGGGATTGCTGCATTGTTTTCTTTATCCTTCTGGTTTGTTATGGCCCTAGGGCCTTATTTACTGTGTGCTATTCAAAACCTATTCTGCTTGTTGTGAGTGTCCTACAAACAGGGATGTACTTCCCTTCTGGAAGGAGAGTCTGGAGCACCACCTGCATTGCGTGGATGAGGATCCAAGGCAGAGAGATTAGCATTAGGAGCTCTAACTTTAGCCTGATATTTCAGAGGTTGTTCAGTATCTACCTTTTTCTCCAGGAGCAGCCCCTTATCCATTCTTTCAAGCTGTGATAGGCAGGAAGAAACATGTGGTACTCGATACACAGTTCCTTCTCCAGTACTGTAATGCATATGTGCAAATGGACTGCACAGGTTATAATGAGCATTACAGTTGTGAAGTCAAGTGCAGGTAACTAAGTGTTGTGGGTTAACTCCTACAGGCAGCTAGCACCACAGTGCCTCTTGCTCAACTCCCCTTCCCACCCCTAATAGGACAGGGGAAGAGGAAAGGAGGATTGAAAGCAAGAAAACTCAGGGGTCGAGATAAAAATAGTTTTGTAAGTGAAGAAGTGGAAGAAAAAAAGAAAAAACCCCAAAGTGATGCAAAGGCAATCACTCACTGCCTCCCACAGGTAGACTGATGCTCAACCAGTTTCCAAGCAAAAGATGGCTGACTTATCTAAACCCCACACCACTGTTTTATTGCTGAACGTGGCGTTATAGAGCATGGAATATCTCTTTGATTAGTTGGGGTCATCTGCCTGGTTGTGTCCCCTCCCAACCTCCTGTGCACCGCCCATTCTACTCACTGTGGGGGCAGAGTGAGAAACACAAAAAGCACTGAAGCTGTGCAAACATTTTTCAGCAATAGCTAAAACATCAATGGGTTACAAGTACTGTTTTGATCACAGATGCGAAGCACAGCACTACCAAAGCTGCCATGAAAAAAATTAACTCCATCACAGCCAGACCCAGTACACTAAGGAAATGTATTTTTTAGCCTGTATTTTATATGTAATACAAGCTAGAGGTGGATATGATAGCAAGCTTTCAGTTGGCAGATATGATCTGAACCTATAAAGTGCAGTCGTAAGATGGGTCTGGTTTTGCATAGCTCTTTTTCTTAGAGCGGTCATGCTTCAAGGGTTACTTTATTTGGGACAAAAGTACTTAAAATTGGGATCAAATCTGGGATCAGTTCTTGGAAGGTATTTAAAGACATCTTTAAAAATTAGTTTTGAAGACATTCCCCCTCCAAATTTTTCTTTGTTTTTTCGGTCCCTTCATAGCAGAAAAAAAAAAAAAAAAGTAAATGTATCTATTCAAAGGCACAAATACAGATCCTCTGGTGCAAGTGATATCACCAAAACTAGAGCCCCTGGGATTTATCCAGTTTAGTTTCCTCTCTAGATTTTTATGATGTGGGTAACCCCTTGGAAAAGGAGATTGTTGATCTGTGTCCAAAGCGTGTCCATCTTCATGTATCTTTTGTACCGGGGCCGCTTCTGTTGTGTTAGCACTGCTTCCTGGTTTCTGTGCTCAAGCTGAATTCCAGCTCAAAGAGGTTAAAGCTTTATAAAAGTGAGTTGAGCAGGGAAGTGGCTCCACAGTTGATGATGAAGCGCACACATCTGTGACCCACGCTGTGCTCACATGTTAGTTTATTGTTAGCCTCACAATAAAGGATAGCACTGGGTTTTGTTCAGCTAAACAACTGATGGGATGAATTGTATAGAAAAAAGAATAGATGAAGCCTGGCTGTTATTTGCAAAAATGTTCTTTGTTATAGCTGCACTGTGTGGGATGCAGAACTCCCAGAAGAGGATAGTCTCTGTAGCAGCCAAGGGGAGCTGATGGATTGGATAGGGATGCAGAGACAGAAATTTAGCAAGATGAGGTGAAAAATTTTTCTGAATCTTCCTGCCATTTGGGTTAGCTTGTTTTTAGCTGACAGCCCCAGGTTTTCACTTTGGCTATACTACAAGAGTAGAGGCTCTGCTGCTCTGCTATACCAGTAAGTTGCACTGTAAATGCAGTTGGTGCCATTTGGCTTGGATTTTTTTCAGAGTTAGCATGCAAAGATAGTAGGTAGTGCATTTTGGCAATGGTATAGCCAGTGGCTGGAGTGTAAAGGTCCATCAGCAGCTGCAGGAAGCTGGATGCTTGGTGTTAGGCAATCCATTTTTCGTGGTGGATAAATGAAAATCACTTTTTCTTTATCTCTGTTAAACATTGTTCATATAATTGGAGGGCAGTGTTCAAATTCAAACTGATAAGATTATTTTGCTTCCCTAACCTGTGTGACAATGGTCCCCTTGGCAAATTAAGCCATGGACCTCCTTTTGCTGTAATGGGAACCAATCTCATTAGAAACAGAGCTGGATTAGTGAAGAGTCCAACCTACTGTACAGAAACGCATTCTGACCCCAGCAGGCCTGAAGTGCCTTTTGTTCACTCCAGCCTGCTCTGCATTTTCCCATCGCTTATACATCTGTGTGGTGGAGCTGGTGGTGATTATTTCTGCTGAAGAAAAGCCTGGTGGGGGTGAAAAGGAAGTTGATTGACCAGCATGATATCACAATATGAACGATTAAGTGTTTTTTAAATGTTTCCCTTGATTTAAGCCATTGGAGTACAAGACTGATTAAGATCCCTGTTGCAGGGTACCAGAGATTAAGGGCTTCTTGTCACTGGTTTGATCTGTGAGACAGAAGGTGATCCTCTTCTGTCTCTGAGTGTTACTTTCTTCTACAGATCAGAAAATCTGGACCTACTGACACCAAACTCTCCGATGTCTGGACAAAGGAAGCTCTTATTTTGGGGAAAAAAAGCCAAACTTTTCCACCTGTTGCCTGTGTTGGTTCTGTCTGTCCTTCTTGGTGATGATTGCTGGCTCTTGATGGGTTGTGCATGGACTGTCCAGGCTGCTTTATCAAGCAGTTGGGACCAAGACCCTTGAGCTGGCTCTATGCATGCCAGTACCAGCAAGACAGCAGCATGACTGTGCATGCAGCAGGCTCTTGGGGATGTGCTGTGGCTCAGCACCAGTGCTGAGCTGTGGGGGTACTGCTTCTGAAGGTGCTCATATGTGTGCTTGTGTTGGCCCTAGCTCAATGCTGGTGTTGTATGTGCTGCTGTTATCTGTTGTTTGCTTTCTTTTTGCATCCTCACATTCTGTTTTTGGGATCCACCCTATCTGTCTATCTACTTATTTGTGTTATCTGCAATTTTTCCTCTTTCTGAGGTTTCTCAGCTCTGGAAGATCAGAGGTACAGCCCTGGCTAATTCCAGCTGTTCCCGTGAGGTGGAACCATGCCAAAGATGCTAAGGGGTGAATCCCACCACTTCCTGGGTTAAGTGCCATTTTCTGATCCTTAAGGAACTCCTTGTGCCCTTGCATTTCTCCTGTGTCCTACTTCTCTGACTGATCTTGGAGGTGTTGCCTGGAGCTTGTCTCCTGGCTGGAAGTTTGTGCTTGAAGCAATCTGGCTGGGAGGACAGACTGTGGACGGTGTTTGAAAGTGGCACCAATGAAAGAATGAACCTGGTCAGTTACTGTAGTAATTTGTTGCCGTTAATTAGCCTGGAGGCTAATGCTTAAGAGGTGAGGAGTCCCGACTTGGTGAGTAATTCAATATAAAGCAGTGGGGCTATTCACATGAGGGAGAGCTGGCTTCTCTTTACGCACACTCCTGATGGATATAAAGTGCTTTTTTTTTATAAAAATAAATGTCATTAGCAAGATCAAGGGTTAACCAGGGTAATTAACACTGCCAAGCTATAGCCTATGTCTCTCTTACCATCCATGCTGCAAATAGGCAGCTTAAGAAATAGATCTGTTTTCTGTTCTTGTTACAATTCTGGATGTATTTTAAGGTTTCTGAGAAAGACCTTGAACAATGAAACACCCTTTGACAATAGCAATCCTTTTCTTCATGGCACAGCCTGAGCAAGCATTCAGACCCTTTCCTTCTGGGATTGCTCATTTCCTTTTTTTCTCCTGGAATAAAAACAATACTCCCCAAAAGTGCAACTTCTGCAGTGCTGTGACAGAGACAGCCTCTGTTGCTTTATCAGGCAGGCACTGGATGGGACATTGTCTTCTGTTTTCCCCCTTCAAGCTGCAACTCAGGGAAAACAAATAATAGCAACAAAAAAACTCTTTTCATATGTTGCTTTAGTGGTGTCAAAAAAAGTAACTAATGCCCACCCTGAATTTTTCAAAGACTTCCATCCTTTATGTGCACAGGGGAGAATGAGGCACATGGGAAAGAAATTGCATTCAGTGAAACCGAAATATCATCAAGCCACAGTCCTTGGGCCTCCTGAAGTCTGAGGCTGTAGCCCCAAGCCTGGTTCAAGTGTGAGGGGAGTCTCTTTAATCAAGAGACTGTCAGAGACCTCCCATGTGTTCCTGCCTACATGGCCCTGAAGCTTACCGTGAGAACCTGGGGTCCCTGGGACTCAGCCTCTGTTTCCCTGCCTGTCCCTTTTGATTACATGTTTCCTGAGTGTCTCAGTGTGTATTTTACTGTCGCTTGATTCCTTGATGATTTTTTTGGAGTCCAGATTCCATATTTACCTGGATTGTGGTGACTTCTAAGTAGTTTTTGGGCTGGGAAGTTGATGGGCATGTGTACTGCCCTGTTGATAGTGCTGCCTCTCTGAAGACTTTATGATACAGAAAGGTCTTCTGAACTAGACAGACAGCTCTGAGCAGATGGTTAGGTAGATAGTCCTGTTGATCTGCTGCTTTCAAATGAATGTTTTTACTTGATCCTGCCTGTGACTGATTAGATGAAGTTACTCCTGGAAAGGATGCCTTTGCTTGTACTTCTGCAGTCCAAAACATTGGAGCAGGCTCAAAAGCAGCAGAGGGTTTATGCACACCTGTAAAGTCTGCCAGCAAATGCTTTTGATGAGACACTGCTTCAGCAAGACCTATGGTGTCTCTTTGCCTATACCATGCAGCAGACCTGGAGTAAGGTAAAGGTGCAGCTGTGGCTGGTGGGAGCATTTTCTTTGCCAGCTTGGTCTGACAACAGCGGGCTCTGTTGTTACCTTCTCCAGTGTCCCCATGCCCTTCTTGTGAAGGTGGTAGAGAAACAGTTTTACTGCTTTTTTCACCAGTGGTCCAGCTGCGCCTGCTCTGCTCCCCAGTACTGTGTCAGAATTGTCTTGGTTCAAACTTTATACGTTGTCTTACAAAGCATCAAATCAGCCTGACCCACCTTGATCTCCAGAGCAGACCTTGCTGCAGCCTTTCAGTACTTAAAGGGGACTTAAAGAGAGAGAGGGGCTTTTTACCAAGGCCTGTAGTGACAAGACAAGGGACAATGTTTTTAAACTGAAAGAAGGCAGATTTAGACTAGACATAAGGAAGAATTTTTTTTTATGATGAGGGTAGTGAGACACTTGAACATGTTGCCCAGAGGTGCTGTGGGTGCCTCATCATTGGAAGCATTCAAGGTCATGTGGGATGGGGCTTTGAGCAACCTCACCTAGTGGAAGATGCTGGTGGCATTGGACTAGGTGATCCTTAAAGGTCCCTTCCAACCCAAACCATTCTGTGATTCTGTGCTTGCTTGTAAGAGATTTCAGAATTGTCTTTGAACTCTGACCTGTCCCTTTATGCAAAGGTCTTCTGCTACTTGCAAACTACTTTTCTGCTGTTGCGTTAGTGAGGGCTGCAGGATGCTGCTAGTACCCTGAGTTATTACCCTCATATCCATGCCTGTTGGATGTAGGATTGCTTTTAAAGCCCTTCTCAGCCTTGCCAGTGTTGGGGCATGTAGAGGAATGAAGCTGGGTTAATTAGCATTGATAATATACAGCTGTGGGCTGGCTTCAGGGGCGGTGGGTTGGCCGATGTAGATAAGGTGCAGCTGTGGCTGGTTCTGTTAAGGGGTTGAGAGCCAGTGGAGAGTGAGCAGCTGAGGAAGAAGAGGGGAGAGAGCAAGAAGCAAGAGAAGAGAGAACAGGCCCTAGATGAGGAGAGACAAGGAGAAGGCAGCAGAGGGACTGTGTGAAGAATCTGCTGGTATGAGATGGTAAAAGACCTTGTTGTAGCTTGATAGTTTGGAGAGTGCTGTAACAATTGGTGCCCTGTGTGAGGACCTTCTAATTATGAGACTGAGTGTAATGAGCAGTGACAGCAGTGAAGGCTGTGCCAGGGATGTTTGAAACAGTAATGGCAGTGACCCAACATAGTGAAGACAGGCAGGGGTAGCCTGTGATTCAGATCACGTTGAGATAGGTGGGAAGAGCCTGGGGATCTGGATCAGACACTGGTAAAGGTGAGCTGTTGGGATCAAGGAGAAGGAAGCCTGACTACCACCAAGTTAAGAGTCTGAGGGTAACGGGCAATAATGGCAGAGTACGCAGCCAGATGTGGCAGCAGCCTGCATCCAGAGCGGGTCTGGTTAGACAATGGTGATGGCTGTGCCGGGGGAAGGTGCAGGAGCAGTGCAGTGCCATGAGTGGCTCTTGCTGCTGCTTGGCCTGGTGGTATTTGTGGCGGTGTTTATGTGCTCATTGAAGGTGTCTCCAGTTGAAGAAGAAATGGGTGACCACAAAGATGTTAAGAAGTTTTTCAGGCCACAGAATGATGTATTAGTGCTGTGTTCTAGATCTGCTGCTGCTGAAAGCTCACTCAGGTTACTGTCCAGTGTAACCCAAGAGGTGAAAGGACAAGGCACTATAAGTTCCTGAGAACCCCCCTCTGAAGAAATCAAAATCCCAGATGCTAAGAAAGCAGATAAGAAGAAAGGTGATCAACCTGCAGAAGATGAAAAGCCCAAGATAAAAGCGAAGAAGAAATATGAGTTCAGGGACAAGTTGTCTGGACTGTATGAAAAGTTTATTTGTAAAAAGGTTGTAATGATTGTTAAAAACATAAGGTATGAAATGTTAAAAAGAAAAAAGGGGGGAATTGTAGAAGAATGAAGCTGGGTTAATTATCATTGATAACATACAGCTGTGGGCTGGCTTCAGGGGTGGCGGGTTGGTCAATGTAGATAAGGTGCAGGTGTGGCTGGTTCTGTTAAGGGGTTGAGAGCCAGTGGAGAGAGAGCAGCTGAGGAAGAAGAGGGGAGAGGAAGAAGCAAGAGAAGAGAGAGCAGGCCCTGGATGAGGCGAGACAAGGAGAAGACAGCAGAGGGACTGTATGAAAGAATGTGCTGGTATGAGATGGTAAAAGACCTTGTTGCAGATTGATAGTTTGGAGAGTGCTGTGACAGGGGCATTAGTACAGAGCTGCATTACTGTGTTTGCTGGCCAAAGTAGCCTACACTACAAAATGCTGGATGGGGAAGGAGGCTGGCTAGGTGCTTAATCCCTTGTTTCAGGGCTTTTCTGGCCCATTTCCTAGCATGTTTTTCTGGAGGAGACCAGAGCTGTCTCCATCCCAGCCGTGTATCATTGGCTTAATGGTGACACTGGTGGATGCAGAAGGAGATCAGGCTTTTCCTTGAACACTTGGCCTGGTGGTGATGGTGCGAGAGTGAGGTCAACACCCTTTTTGGCTCTCCAAGGAGTGGGTATCAAGGGGCAATAAGGCTTCATTTAGGGTTTTTCCTATTAGTGACAACGAGCCTGATTTGCATTATAGAGAAACTGTCAAGTAAATGGTACCTGGCTCATGACAACAGAGCTGGCTGTGCTCCAGCCCCTGTGGGGTGTGCAATGAGGGTAAGAAGTTTTCTTAGACATTAGGCATGTTGAAGGAACACTTATCACAGGAACGTGGTGGGGAGACATAGGGAAATGTTCATCTGATGGTATTTTTAAACAGAGATTGATCATGCAGGAGATCAGTGGACAGAGGTGGAAATCTTACAGGCTGTTCTCCATCATAATCCTGGCTGGCCATGTGAGGGGAGCATCCAGCCTTCCTGATGCCCATGCACAAGCAGTTTGGTGTATTTTGAGTGCTCTGATGAAGACTTTTATTCTCAGTCTGGTGGATTGTTCATGCTAGCGTTTCAGTGATAAATCATTAATGTTTCTAATGAGGCTTCTAGTACTGCTCTGGAAACTTTAAAACCTGTAGTAGTAAGGTAAGGCTGCAGGTTATACACCTTGGAGGTTTGGTGTGCCTGTAAGGCAGGCCAGGTGAGGTGCTTTATGTTTGTGATTTCACTCTAAATCTTCTAGCTTTTCTTGAAAGTTGTAATGCTTCTTCCCTGTTCTCCCTCTAGTTCTGAATTCCCATAAGGTCTCCAACTAATATGTTCAAACATACTCAAAAAAACCCTTCAAGACTAATTCAGTTACATGGCATTTATCATTCATGGCAGTGGATTTTGCATTTTGCTGTAGAGGCTGCTGCTAGCACTATCTTGCAGATGGAGAAACTGAGGCACAGATTGTACGATTGTACCATTAGCAGTGGGATTCTGTTTTCCTTAACTGTTCCAAAGATACCTTCTCAGTTTAGCTGTTCCTTTGGACTTCTAGCGGACACATCATTAGGAGGTGATGGGCTTATCTCATTAGTCAATGGGAGGAAACACTGTGGTCAGTGGGATAATGAAATCTGGAGATAAATTTTGATGTGCCAGATGGCCTGGCGTAGTGGTTCCACTAACTGGGGAGGAAGGAAAGCCAATAGTAGCTTTGAAAAGCTGTAGCAAGAGGCAACATGTGATTTCTCTGAGCTAAAAACCTCTTTTTGTGATGTCTCGAATGAGTGCAGGCCTGTGGGATTCATCCAGACCTGCTGTCTTTTTTTTTTTTTTTTTTGGCCACTTTTGGGTGGTAGGGGACAGGCCTTCAGCAAAAGTCAATGAAGCGCTGGCAGTACTTGTGTGATCAGTGGCTCTGTAAGAAAAAATAATCCTGCCATCTCATTCTTTTGGAAGGGACTGATAATTGTAATTATCTTTGTTCTGTATGGAAAGCTGTGTTTATGGTGTTCCCTTATCCACAAATATGTAAGACTTAAGATTCAGAAATCCTGATATTTGTTTTTGGGATGAGATTGTAGGCTCTTTCAGCATAATGCTTTGTTTGGGCTTAACTCTTCATTTTCTGGGATCAGCCCTTTCATCCCCACTGAAGCAGGCAAGAAAAAAAAGGTTTTGGGGCTGAAAAATATAGAAAAAAAAAAAAAATTGTAGTTTTCAAGAGTGACCCCTGAGATAGGAATACCTCTGTTTTGGCTTGGTCCAACCTGAGATACTGTCACCAGATTTTGCTTTCACAGAGGACTCACTGGCTCCTTTAATTTCCATTGGTTTTTATTGTGCTTGGCACCACGGATGCACCAGCACATGCTAAGGCACTTCCCATCCTGAATCTCTCTGCAGGGTTGTGGCCCAAGAGGTACCTCAAAGGCAAGTGGGAAGAAGTTGGGTATAGTCCTTCTCCCTTCTGCTTTACTCTAAGCTCAACGCAAGTACTCTTTCCTTATCTCTCTTGCCTACCCACACCAACATTCCAGGAAACAAACAATGAGCAGGGATTGCCAGGTTTGGCTGTATTGTCTAAATCAAGAGCTGAGGAGAGCCAGTTGTATGCTTGGGCCACCTTACCTGGCAGCACCCTGGTGCTGTTTTCTTTTAGTGAGCACCCAGTGTGGGCAAAAGCACGTACTTGGGCTTTGGGCCATTGCAGCAACTCTACTGATGAGTGCCCAAGCTTGGAACAGTCTGATAAAAGCTTAGTCTTTAAAGCAGTGTCCAGAATAGTAGCTAGACTTCAGCTGGCTGTGAAATAATGAAAAGTGTATTTATGATAAGAAGCCTTATTGAAAAATGTAACTGGGACACTGCCAGTCAGCATCTGTATCTCCTGGCAAAAGAGAACAGAGGAACTTCTTCATAGTAGTTTAGTGTGGTTTGGTATTGTAAAAGCTCAGTGGGCTGGATCTTCAGTGAGGTCTGACAGCAGAGATGCTGCAGTGATAATGATCTGTGTACAACCTGAGAGTAGCCCAGGTTAAACATAGCTGGACCATTCTCCTAGGCTCCTTTACAATCCTCACAGAATAATATGGGCTCTAGTGTCATAGCCCCCATCTTAACTCCTATTTACATTATCATGGATCAAAACCAACCGTTTGGGTTTTTTTACCTGTAAATGCCTTGCATAGTGCAGCATTTCGAAACAATGCATACAGCTGAGCCATTTCCAACCTAATGCCTTCTTTAAGGCAGTAGAATTTAATGTGGAAAATGTTAATCTGGCAAGTGACCTACTCCTGTTGCAAAGGGTCTAAGTTCTGCCACTGTAAGGGGACCCAACTGCCAGGCAGTCCAGTGAGCGGGGGCACTTAGTGGTGGCAGGGGAAGTCCCAGAGGAGACACAGCTGTGGGGCAGGCAGGCTGTTATAACCACAGTGGTCTCAGCTGTTGGGCAGGGTAGAGAGGAGATTGATGGGGGGATGGGGGAGCTGAGGCAAGGAGAGTTCAAGCATCACCCTGACCCACAAGAAGGGAAAATAGCCCCAACCCTCAGCAAGGTTTGATTGAAACCTGCTGTTCCCCTGAAGGGGAAAGGTCAGGCTCCACTTTGTCAAGCGCACTCAAACAAAAAAAACTGTTTATTCAGGACCCACCCCTGTACCTTGTGGGGTGGAGGGCAAATGGGCTTGGAGACATTCAATGCCCCTCTCTTTGGTAACATTTGTGTCATTGAACAGTGGAAATTCAGATTAGGCTGGTAGCAAAAGCCTGGAAGCAAGTGGGCAGGTTAAACCCCCACATACACATTAACGGGAGGTAGCCCCCGTAAGTGTTACATTGGTGGTCTGGGAATGCTGCTGGTCAGTGCCTTGGCTGCCCCGAGGAACGGAGGGGTTCTGTTGGAGGTGGTGATTGTTGCCAGCATGTGCTCGTTGGCTGGGATAGAGTTAATTTTCTTCTCAGTGGTGCTTAGTTGCTGGCTGGGGTTAAATCACCCTCAAGGCCTGAGTAGTTCTGTGCAGGGTGCTGCAGGCGACCTGCCAGCACTGTGTCGTAGGTAGCCCAGTGATCCGGCATCGGCATCGGGTTTTGCCAGCCGCGATGGTTTAGCTGGAAGTGAGGTGTAAATACACTCTGTGTCTGGGGACCCCCCATCAGGAGCGCAGTCGTTTAGAGGTGTCTGCCAGAAAAACTGACCTGCTTTGCTCCCAGGTGTTGTCTTTCTTGAGCCCCCCAACATGTGGACAGGGAATAGCCTCTGGCCATCTGAACTATTATTGTGACCTGCTCCCTGCTGCAATCTTTCAGAGGGACTCTGTTGGTCCTATGTAATGTGATGGGTATTTGTCCAGCCATCATACTGTACAAACAGAAATGTCTGTGTCACTTGTATATACATGACAGAAACATGGATATTGGGAATCAGATATGACTTCCGTGTTCTGTCCTGCATCTGGTTTGTTCTCATATTGTAAATAAAGCTGTTTGAAAGAAGGGGCCTGTGTGACTTACCCTAGCCAAAGGTTGGGCACCTCTTCAACTAACCAAAATAAGAATGGGCTGTTCAGGAGCCAATTTCTGTGTGAATGGGCGTTTCCATAAAAGGATGAAACCAGCTTCAACCATCTGATTTTAATGTACCATCACACATCTGTTGGAGTCCTCCCAGCTGCTTTCCATTCTCTTCCCTCCCTTTCTGCCCTTACACAGAGGAGAAGCTGCCTATGCTTGGCTGACCTGTACTTGGTTCAATCTGGCATTTCTGCTCTGGTCCTGCATGGCTTTATCTGTTTGAAAGTTACCGGTATAGAATACATTGATTAATGGCCCAGTAAATTATTTGGCAGCCTTTATATGTTGTTCTGCAGCTGATGGCTGCAGAAAGCTGTTGGAGTGGAAAAGCATCACAAAGTGCCAGCTTACTAGGGTGTGACGGTGCCCGCTGTATGGCAGGCGTTTTTCCTAACAGGAAAGGAAACAAAGGCATTTCGCTGAGGAATGTTGCAGGCAGAGACTGGCTCACAAGCAGGGTGGGAGAAATGAATTTTTAAAAGCCCAAAACCAGGGGGAGAACCCCTCAGATGTGTAGTTCAAACACAAAGCTGGCACTCTTCAGATAACGGAGTCTTTGCCGCGGGATTGTAGGTCAAAACTGACTTTGATTTGATTTTGCAGAGTTTGGTTATATGGTGTTTGTGTGTTGGAGGGAAGATCAAATTCTGCCTGAATCTAAGCTGTGGAGTTCTCTCTCCTGCTCTTTCTTTCCAAGGCAGCGCAGACTAAAGAGGGAAGTACAGGCTGTATCTCTGCCAGCTGCTGCTGAGGCACCGGCTTTTCACAGCTCTCCAGAGTCACTTCCTGATCAGTAAGCACAGCAGCGACTGGGAAACATGACCTTAAAATACTCCCTATGGGTGCCAAACAAACTGTTTAATATCACTTATCAAAAGTAAAAAGTTTCTGTTGTTCTCTAACCAATTGAGATTCTGGTCCGTGTGGGGATCAAAATGTGTCATCAAGAAAGAAAAAAAAAAATGATACTAGTTGATGACATATGAAATAAAAGATATTAAAACATTTTAAAATGTCATGCAGAGCATCATCCCCTTGTCTACCTGATGCATTCATTCCGCTCTTTTGTGCAAGCCCTGTTGTTTTGTTTCTCCAGTTTTGTAAAAGAAGGCTATCAAGGCTTATTTGAGTTGTCTAGGTATTACAGGAAATAAGCAAATGCCTTGCTCTGCCCTGGTCTGATGTGGTTACTTGTGTGAAAAGTCTGCTTTGCAGTGATCTCTCCTTACCTGGGGGACTGGAATTTAGCTCCTTCCATGTTCAGTGTTGTTACAGTTCCCTTAATGGGCAACAAAGAGGGAGATGCAGCTCCAGAAGTCAGTTCCTCCAAATGGTCTTTTAAATGCTGTGACTTAAGTAGGATCTGAACTCCTGCTCAGACTCCTGGCTTCTTGGTTGATTTTTGGTGGGAAGTAAGGATTTCAAGCAGGACTAAGAGCTAAATTTTGTATTGGATCTGGGTCTGAGCCCATGTCACTTAAAGTCACTGGATGCTTTGCCTTTGGAATAACTAATGGAAAGAAACTTTGTTGTGGGAGTCTAATCTTACCAAAAAGGAAATCTGGCTTTAGGGCTTCTGCCATCAAAAATGCTGCAGCATTGTAATGCAAGAACTTCTTCTGCTGGTTCAAAGTTGTTAAAACTGAGTTTGATGGGTTTAATTTTATATTCATTCAGAAGCGTGGTCTTCTGCAGTTGGGATGGGGGAAACGCATGCAGGAGTTGTGGAAGGGACTGCAGAAGTGCAGATTTCCAGCTGTTGCCTGGCACCATGGCTTTTTCCCCACTACTTGGCTTGCTGCCACTCTGCCTGCCATGTGAGAAGGCCTGTGTATGGGGATGTAAGTACAGTCTGACCAAAGTAAAATAGAGCAGATGGTTGGGAGGGGAGAGCTAGAGATAGTAGGACAAGCAACTGGTCACTTGATGGGTGCTATGGGTTCTTCAAAGAGTAATGAAAGGCCAGGAATATTTTACCTGAAAAGACCTCACTGTAACTTTTTGCATGTCTTATGTCCAAGGTGTTGATCAATAGGATTCATAACGGGGAAAATAATGTGAACTTTACTGTTTTGGTTTGAGTAGTCAGAGGCCACTAACCCCACATGATTTCAACTGGAAGAGTGGGAATGTGTCTGCTCACAGGTTATGTGTGTTGGCAGTGCTGGTTGTGTGCTTGGTATCAGCAGGTCTGGTAAAAGCTGCCTTCTCTCCCCATAAAGAGGGAGAAGAGCACCTTAGTGCCTAACCCAGCAGATCTTTACTTAAATGCAGTCATGCCTCACGCTTATTTATATGAAGCCAGACTTGCAGCCCTTATGTTTTGCCTTGTCTTTGCATAATGAGACACCGAAGTATTGCTTGTCTTGGCTAAACAGCAGAAATTGGCTGTGATGAATTGCATTTGTGCCTCTTTCTGATCGGTTTAAGGTGACTATTTCAAGTGGCCAGGAAGAAAGATGAGTGTTTACGTTTTCTTTAAATGGCTGGCTCAGGCTCTTTTGCCCCTAAGTAGCCCAGATTAGTGCATAGCCAAGAGTTCTGGCATGGGGCCACAAGGACAGATTATTCACTGTACTTTGAAAGGGTGTTGGGTTTCTGGATCTGACCTTTTGGGTGGATAAATGGGAGGATTAGCTGCTAAGGAAGCAATTATCCACTCTCTATAATTAATATCTCCTCCTTATTCTCTGGTGTTACATGACCTGGAACCAGAATCTGTTGGTGTTGCCAGTTTTGTGTAATTACCACTTTTAAAACAAGGGCTAGAGTCCCAGACCTTTCGAAGTCGGTGCAGTGGAAGTTGTGAGTAAGAACACAAGGGTGAAGGTATTGAATCAAGCTCCAGAATCCAAAACAATGAGGTCTGGGATGATTAAAGACTGTAGTTTTGTCCCTGAGGTAACTCTCTATGCTTTAATGCCACTGTGTCTTTTGACATGAAGATTAAATATGCTTGCCATTCTTCTTAAACAAAGCCTGCCCTGTCAATAAAGCAAACAGGTGCCTAATGCTTCTGCACATGCCTTTTTGAAGGTTGCCTTTCCCATCAATTCTGTGTTTCAGCTGTCACAGCTTAAAATGCCATCTTGATCAGGTGCAGCTAGAGATTGTCATTCTGCACTATCATTTCCCATTTACAAACCCATGCAGATGTAGACAGATGTTGATAGCATCTGACAGTTCTAGGTTGAGGACGTATTCTTTTTACTCTGCTTTTAAAAGTAAATGTAGGTTACTTATCTCTCCGTCTATTTTGAGGTATTTATGATGTCCATTGCCATTATAAGGGAGAGTGAGATTCAAAAAATATTTAATGATTCTCTGGAAATGTCCAATTTTGGTGTGTATCTGGATTTTTTTTGAAGAACCATAATTTTAAGAACAGAGCAGTGGCTCAACCAAATCAAATCAGATTCCCATCTCTGAAAGCACTTCTTGTCAAACTTTCACACACAAAAATCACTTTCAGAACAAAAAGCTAAAGAATAATAAACTTTTAAAACATGTAGATATAAAGTTAAATATTCTTTTTAAACTTCTAACAGGATTAAGTGGAGCTTTTAAAATGTATTTGTAAGTAGAGATTTATTACAGACTCTTATTTGATGCTTTTGCTGAAGTAGTAGCATAGGTGGAAGTTATTTTCCCCCTGCACTGTATTTGGAGATAAAGGCAAATCAAGGGTTAATAAATTAAGGAAAATGAAACGTTTTATTACATATTTTAGACTATGCTATCTGCGTACTGGGGTTATCAAAGGAATTGTCAGTTTGGTGAAAAGTCAGTGGGGAAATGCTGCTGGGTTTCAGGGAATGATGAGGTTTGAGCAGGTGAGGTGGGACTTTGTACAGCACATATGTAAATGGGGAAATCACATAAATATGTAGTGAGATTATGCACTGCAACCCAACTGTGGGATTATCTTTCTGCCTACCACACACTGACAGCAAAAACAAATAGAAAAGGTTAAGCATTTTATAGTGCCAAACAGCAGTATTTTACTCAGAGGAGACCTCCTAAGATGTGTCCTGGGGACCACAACTAAGGAAGAGCTAATCTATCAAATAGTCTTCTGTAAAGCATGAACTCCAGTAAAACAGCACCCAATAATCTGTTTATCTGGCCTTGAGTGAATAGAAATTTTCATTGAATAGTCAAACATAAAGCAGAAATTTGCCTTTTGTGAACTAAGATCTTTCTCCAGCTGACCATGGGAGGCTGAATTCCTGGTGAAAATACCTTCCATGTTTACTGCAGATACTAGAAAATGTCATTTTCTTGGTACAAGGTCTCAAATTGCTACTAATACTGTGGAGTCATTCTCAGAGTAGTGGGTTCCCCCCTGCCTTTGGAGGGATATGTGGGCTTGTTTGTCTGAGCTCAGTGGGAGACCAACTGAATTAGCCTGACTTAACCCTGTGCAGTGAGAACCTGAGGACTGTTATATTACCCTTAAGGCAAATTGAACTTGGAGACAAACACTGACAGTGCAGATTCAGAAGAAAAACGTGGGGAATGTGAAAGCTGAACATCCTGTATACTCTTGCGGATCAGTGCGGTGCTGCCTTTTATTAAATCAAGGAGGTCACTGTGTTGTTGTAGAAGATATTTGTCTTGGTTTTCTGGGTACACAAGGACCAGCCTGCAGGGAAACTTCAATTAGATCTGTTATCTTCAGTTAACTTACTAGTTCTATTCAAATAATAAATTCAAATAACAGAATAACACAAGTCACCTTCAATTAAGGGATCATCACTAAATAGCAGTAGTGATAGTTTATAGGAGTCATCATTTCTCAGTTGCTGTGCAGGACTTGCGTGTCCTGGCCAACACTGGCTTTTTTTTTTTTTACATCAGGACAACTGCAGGAGGTGCATGTACCTTGACGTGTTCAGGTCAGCAGCTTGCTGATTTTTCTGTGTCTCGGTTGATACTGCATGTAGGTATCTTTGTAGGTATGCTTGGCCAGAGCAGATTTCCGTTGGTGAAGCAAACCGCAGACTTTTCTAGATGATGAGAGCTGATACCTGATCTTCTGAAGTTACCAGCAAAGCTGATATGAGCTTCCTTGATGCCTGCATCATTTCTGCTGGTGGTGACTGCCCAAACCTCAGAACTTGTGGGCACGTCTTCTCTCAGCCCCAGAAGCAGGACTTTCTGGTTTCTTTTGATATTCTCAGCCTTTACTTGTCTCAGAGGTAACTCTACAGTTACCCTCCAACAGTTGCAAATCATGACATCTGCTATGATCATTAATTTTAATGAGAAATAAGTAAAATCAGAGTTAATTCAATCTGTCTTTGGTTGTACCCATACAACTGTTAGGGGTACTCAAGGCACTTCTAGATTTTTTTTTACAGTATATCTAAAATGTACTTTTAAAGTAAGTGAAGCAGGCATTCTCCCACAATCATCTGTCTCCAGGAGATGGAGCTCCAAGAAAAACACTAATTACTGTTGGGTTTGTAATTGAAGTTATGAAGGTTAGCAACACTAACTCTCTGTCCCTGGCTGGGAAGACTTGTCAACAGCTCAATTACCATGAGTGAATCTCATTTTGTATTCCAGAAACGTAGTGAAAGGGATTGAGAGAAGAAAAATGCACACATTTACCTCAGAGATCCTGGGCCTGTATCCAGTTGTGAGTAATGCTTGCTGGAAACAAGGCATGAGCATTTAACAAGGAGGGTAATTAACTATTACTGTAGCTTATGAAGATATGCCACAGATTTTTGC
The DNA here is from genome assembly GCA_035590215.1 of Microhierax caerulescens. Classification (NCBI taxonomy): domain Eukaryota; kingdom Metazoa; phylum Chordata; class Aves; order Falconiformes; family Falconidae; genus Microhierax; species Microhierax caerulescens. Next base: position 78,662,565 of record JAVJGJ010000059.1, on the reverse strand, counting down.
TTGCTCGGAGCTTTTCAATCCGAAATGCAGGGGTTTACTCAGTGAATACTTCTTTTTGAAGTTATTGAGCTTCAGTGAAAGGTTTGTCATGTGAGCACCTAAGGCCTGTGTTATGGTGGAGGTCTGGATAAACAGGCTTAATAGTGCTGCTTGGCTTTCAAGTCTCAGTAATTGGGTTGCACCCAGATGTGAGGCTAGGGTTTGGTCTTTGCTGATTAGGAAAACTTATCCCAAAGAGACCTTGTGCATTTGGAACTTGAATAGGCCGCTCTCTTTTGGCTCTGACAGCTTTCAAAAGAGTCCTGAAAGAGGTGAAACCCCCAATCCATCAGCAGCAGAGCCCTTGTCTCCTGCTGTTCCCCTTGCCCTGGCTGCTTCTCCTTCCTCCCTGGCTGGCCTGGATGTGCTCTCCTGTGGTCTTTGGGAAAGCAGGGGTTTGCTTAGAAAGGGCTCTCCTTCCTGGGGGAGAGCTGGCTGTGCATGTGTGTGTTATAGCAGATCCTGGGCTGAGGTTTTACAGGGAGAAATCCGACCTATTCAGTGCTGGACTTCTTTAAAAATGGATTTAAATGACAAATTTTGCTTCTTGAGAGGGACCATGACTTTACATTAACAGGCTACCAAACAGGTCAAAGCTGTTTGGCAAACAGCTAGTCAAAAGTGTCAATTATTATTGTCGTGGTGGAAAAAAAGACTCACTTGAAAACATAATGCCAAGTAACAGTCACAGTTTTTATTTTAAATAAAAATTAAATCAGGTTCTACAAGTTCTTTTTTTCTATGAGATTTTTTTCCCAGTTTTTGAACCTGAAAACTCCAAATAAGATGAGAATTTTCAGAGAAAAAAATAAACCAAAACCTTTTGCTCAAGTCTTTTTTTTTTTTTTTTTTAATCAAGGAGGAAAAGTGATAGGAAGAGAAATATCGATAGTGAGGTACACAGTTGCGTTTTTCATTTCTTTTATTCTTAATAATTTAAGAGCCTTTGGTCACAATGAATTTTTAAGTGTTTTAGGAGTTTTTTAACCAAGACTAAAATCAATAGTGAAGATTATAAAAAATGGCAGTTCAGCCTGAAAAATAACTTTTGCTTGTGTAGGCAGAAATGTTCACGTATACTTAGCTGGAGCCCTGAATTTGTTTTTATCAGTTTAGACCAAACATCTATCTCAATAATAGTCCATCTAGGGGATGAAACCAAAGTAACAGAAAGCTTCATGTTGTGGGAATTGCTCAGAGCCCTTTTTCTGAAGATGAGTAATAGAGAAATCAAGATGTCCCTTCAGACAAAGAAAAAGAGACCTGCTTTTGTGAGTGCCAATATCACTGGGTTTTAATGTTATTTTCTGAGATGTGGGAATGCTTTAGTGTGCAGGTGATGCTTTGAAGTGCTGAGTTCTGTCTTTGTAAGCTGTAACTCTCCCCTGGATTTCATTAGTCACCACAGATTTTTGGGAATGATATGCTCCTGTCACTTGTAGGCTCTACACGATGTACAGTAAAGACTGAAGAGTGACCCTGAGAGGTTCCTGCTGTGCCATAGTTTTGGTTTGGGTTATACCCTCTCTCTGGGTGGTTCTTCCTTGTGATTTATAGAAGAAATCATAGATCATGACCATAGTGCCAGGGTGTTTTGAAAGTTGTTGTACTGTCAGAGTGATCCCCCAGCACTTTCCTAAACAGTTTGTGTGCAATTTCTGGAGCTAGGTGCGGACATGCGGGGTCCAGCAGTACTGGTTTGGAGGCTGTGAGGGATTAACTGTAAGACAAGGCCAGACCATGCCAGCTATCTTGGAGTAAGAGAAGAGCACCTGCCACTAGTTATTATTTTTAAGGTTGTACAAGAAAAACAGGTGATGAGGGCATCTCTTTTTGTCATATGACAAGATATGTGAAGGACATAATCTGGGTTGGCTGAAGATGATGGAGTCACTGGGAGCGCCCATAGGTACTTGAGCTGGATGACTGCACGGTGTGGCCCCTGGGGTGTACCTTTCTGTGGTAGATGTGCTGAAATCATGGTGACTGCAGAACTCACCAGCTCTTGGAGGAGGCAGTGATAGCTCCCTTTTAGGAAAGTCTCCAGGCACTAGCAGTCATACTGCATTACAGCAAAGGCAAATGGGACAGAAAGGCAGAAGTGAGAAATTTGTGAGAGAAGCGTGGCCTTGAGCACGATCTAAAATTTAGGATGCTCTTGGGGCTGGCTTGAACAGCATGAGCTCCTCTGTTACTGCCATTGTGGAGGGTGAAGTTCTGTGGACAATCTCAAATTTGGCCTCAAGCACAGCACCAAGGCTGCCCTTGTTGTAACAGTGTGCACACAGACATTAATACGATATTAATGAGTGCTAAGATGTCATTCTCTTCAGGAGCTGAGGGCTTGGGTTAGCTTTATGTAGCCATCAGCTCTCATGTGCTTGTCCTTTCTGAAAGGAGAAGTAATCCCTCTGGCCTTTCTCTCACAATCTAAGGGCAGCCTGGGGAGGAAATGTCCCCTGAGACTGTCACTTCTTCACAGAGCCAGACTGCTTAGAAAGTAACTTGGTGCCACACAAAAGTATGGAGCAGGTGTCTCCAAAGAGTCAGATGTACAAATAACTGCTGTCCCTAATCCCATGGTGCAAGTACCAGCTTTTACTTCTGCTGTTTTAATGGCTGGCAAAAGGAGGGTTTGCTTTGCCTCTTCTAATTTAGTGTGCTCATGCTTGGGTCCTTGTGTATCACTGGCCTACATTGTTTATTAATGGGGACAACTATCAAAAGCCTGGGGGTCTGTAAGAAGCAGCTGAAGTGCGTTGCCTTTCTCCCTGATTTCCAATGGCAAATTCCAGAGGAGCATGCAGGTCCCTCTTGGCTTCTCAATGTGGAGTAAAGAACTGGGCTTTTATGTGCACCTAGTGTTTCTTGGCAGCCTCCTGAAGTGGGCTGGCTATGTCTGCAGGAAATAATTGTTTCTGCACACAGATTTTCCCATTCAGATATTTCAGGGGTGATTCAATGAATCATGCAGGGGTTTCATTCCTCTCCCCACTGGACCCTCTCCCCCACTTCTCCTACCAAAGCAGCAGAGCTGTCGCTAATTGGCCTGACAAGTGGAACGGCTCCTTTCTCAGGGAACCCCTTACCCTGTTGCAGACAGGAATTTGCTTTGAAGTTGTCTCCCTGCCCTGTATTGTCTACACACCTTGCTTTGCTTGAGTGTGATAAATGGAAATCAAGCAGTCCCAGACCAAGGAAACAACTGCTAAGTCCTGACTGGCGTTCCAAAACATTTGCTGTGTTTATTATAAAGGTGTTGGGGTTGCACTGAGCTGCCAGATTCAAAGCAGCCAAAATGCTGAGTAGCTAAGTGCTGCTCTCCACCCCTTGATCCATTTTTTGGGGTTAGAACACATCAAAGCTGATGGAAGTGGGTTGAAGTGAGCTTGTCATTACTAACATCTGTGTGTGACAGTGTCAGAAACACTGTGACCCAGCACAGCTATACCATTGCAGTAAGAAGCCCAAGACAAAGTTTGCAATTAGGATACTCAAATGGATTATTCCCATAGTGTTATTACTGCTTAGAGCCCTCAAACTTTTCTCAGCCATGTAAAAAATGTGATCTCATGGTCTAATGGTTAAGGTGAATAAATCAGTATCAGTAGGGCACAGGGCTGGGTTTCAGTTCCCTGGTACTTTCACTGAATTGCAATGTGACTTGGTATGTGGTTTCATTTCTCTGTCTCTCCTCTTCCTCTCTCCTTTGCCTCTATCATCTGCTCTGAATCAGATGGTAGCACTGAATTAGACCCAGTACTAACAAGGCTAATAAATCCCTCCATTTTGTTATCTGATGCATCTGGATGGGGAAAAAGGAGGTGACTTTCCTTATTTAAAAAAAAAAAAGCACTTAAAAAAAATGCAGATTTTCAGTTGCTATTCAGAACAGCTAGTGACTCTGTGGCTTGAGACGGAACCTGGAACAGAAGCAGAAACCCACCATTTTTCAAAGAACCAGGCTTGCTCCAGGTTCTTCAGAGTGGGGGTTTGAAGTGCCCATTGACAGCTGTGTGGAGGGATCACCGAATGGGCAGGTTAAAGGACCTTTGCTTCTTGGGTGTACTTGGGTGTACCACTGGCTGATTGCCAAAGTGGTTGCAGGGGGATGGATCCAGATGAATTCAGCAGTGCTATAGTTTTCTAGTTTCATGTGCAAACTGCTTGCAGGGAAGGACTTGTGCCAGGATGACATGCTTAGCATCGCAAAGATCTGGGAATGACTTTTATTAGTCCTTTAAAAGTTTCTTAGAGCAGCCTGAACCTCTTGTTGCTGCTAAGTAACTTGTGCAAAGGATGTGATTACCATGTTGCTTCCTAATGCCACCCAGCATGGTGAGATGAAACTCCAGAATTACTCCACCATATGGGGACTTCACTGTATCAGAGACCCTGTATGCAGCAGACCCCTTTTCCATAGGGAAGCACTCAGGCCTGACTGTGATACAAGGGGACTCTGCACCTCCACAGAGTGGTTGGCAGCTGTGAAATTCAATATGACAGCAGGGTATGCCAACTGAGCAGGGTTATATTGGCTTGGCAGAATATTAGCTTCTCACCTAAAAGATTTCTCTTTCCCACCGCAAACATAAAAGATGTAAAGTGGCCAGGGAGGGAAAGCATGTAGCTGTTAGCCTGTCCCACCACTCTGGAAGTGGCACTGGCTGGAGGGTCTCTCCTTGCTGAAGAGCTAAGCTGTGTGGGGAAGGGATGCAGTGGCTTTGAATGCCAGCAGGAATAGCTGTGTAATCCAAACTTTCTTGTTTCCTGAATAACCCAGCCTCTGGGCACAATTGGGCTTCAGTGATGTGGGGGGAATCTTATTAGGAGGTTGCAATGAGGAAAGAAGACGGGCTTTTGTAAGTGGTAAATGAAGTAGTTATTAAAAAGGAAGGACAAAGCTACCAAAAGCCTCATTCATGTTACAGGTTCAGGCATGGGACAGAAGAGAAATCCACAAAAATCTGCCTTTCAGCTTTTTCTATTGCCTGTGTTTGAATGGGAAATTGGATATCCCCAGGATCCTGGGAGACGGCACACATGAAAACAGCACCAAATTCCTTCAGGGGTATGCAAGGAGGAAGTGACATCTGTTTTGCATCCAAACATTACTTGAAGTCTAGTTAAAACTGTTGCTGTGATGGGGGTGAAAAAATACAGAGAAAAATCCTCCTTCCCTTTTGGTTGGGAATCAGTGCAGCCAGGCGGGGGGAATACTAATGGAGGTCTCTGATCTTTCCTCCACTTACAAATCAATGCCATCCCGATTTCAAACGAGCCACTTAGTCACCCATGGTCGAGTCTTCAGTAAATGTGAAACAACTTGTTAGTGATAGACGGGGTCATTCACATTGGGCTATCTTGGCCTCTCTGTATGGGGAAGAGAACAGTATTAATCTAAGCAGGCATTCATTCACTGTTCTTCAGTTAATTATCTTGACTTAATTTGATTTTAATATGGAAAACAGTGGCTCGTAAGTTAAGGCTGCTATTTCAAAGGCAACATGGGGGATTTAAGGTATTGAGACCTCTTGGATGGGGATAGACAGAAAACAAATCTGTATGTCATGAAATGTTTTGAGGGTTTTGGCTTTGAAGATCCTTAGGCATTTTTCATAAGGAGAAAGGAGTCACTACTCCTTTTTCTAGAATACACCTTCTCTTTGGATACTCACCTGAGAGCTAGGAGAACCACATTCAAGTGCCCAAAGGCCCAATCTATAGTGTCTGTTTGCCTTTGAATCCCACCAGCCAAAGCTCTTCTGTCCTGTGGTATATTCATTTTGTGAATGGGATATCAGCTGACCTTCACCATAAGAGTGCAGTAGCTATGGAAGTTGCCTGAGATGGAGAATTCATGGACAAGAACCTGTCCTATATAGGACAGCCCAGGGATTTCCATATAGTCTCATTTATCTGTCCTAAGGTTGTAGCTGCTCTACCATCTTGCTTTGGGAGTCAGGAATCATCCCCATCAGAATGAAAACAAGTTTGGAAGTACTTCATTTTTCTTTGGATCCTTACCCACAGAAACAGTTTTGTTCTTTTAAAATGTGTTCTAGGTCTTTCAGCCTGTAGCTGGGCAGGTGGGCAGGCATGACATAAAATATTCCCACATTTTGCATCTGCCCTGTGGCTGCCGTTAAGCCAACGTGGAAGACTGGGTGAAACAGGGGAACACCTGAAGGGGTGTATGTGAATGGCTCCCCAGTTAGATTTTGCCAGTGCCCACGTTTTGTGGCGGTTAAGGCAGCACAGCGGTCACCCTGCTTGCGAGGGGGACTGGAGCTGCTGCTGTCTGAACTGAGATGCTTCCCAGCACCCATGTAAACAAGGCTGAAAGCTGAATTGTTTCTTTTTGTTAGGCAAAAGGATCAAGCAGGCAAGTTTGGACTAAAGATTACTCTGCTTTATGAGACCACACAGCCAATCTCACCTGCTCTCTGGCAGACAAAACACAGAGCCCGGAGGTGGGAATAAATGTTGGAGGAGGCCAGTATGGGGAGGGACTGCTGAGATTCAGTCAGGGAGATTTTACTTGTGTGGTATGAAAACAAGGCAGCTGTGCTGGGTTTCCTCTTCTTCATATACGGAAATGAATAAACAAGGTATTAGCTGTCTGGTGTTTATCCTATTTCATACCTCCATTTTGAATACGCTTCTAATTAGCAGAAGGCTGGAACAACCTCATGCCATAAGTCTAATCATTAGAGCGGATGCATGTTCCCTGTTGGTCTGTGCTGAGGATGGTTTTCTGATTTGACTGATAAAATCCTACTGTCTTTTCCCTTTCTTTCTCCAGTTCCACAGTCTTCCCAGGTAGCCTTGAACTCCTCACTGTGGAAGGCAGAGAGGGAAGGTGGAACACCAGAGGTACCCTGGCACGTGTGGGACAGTAAGACCATCACTCAGATGATGTTAGCATGAAATTGGCATGAAGAAGATGCTGCAGTGCAGTTATATTTGGCTGTGGAAAACTTTTGCCAGTCTTATAATACAGGGGTAGCATTTTTTTTTTTGCTGAAAAGCAGGTTCTGGAGCTGAGTTCTTAAACTTTCTTGTTATTAAATTATGTGTAGTATTAGTAGTAAGGAGGTGGTTAGGAGGCTAGACCTTTGTGTGGTGGTGGTGGTTAGTTTCACTCTTTAGGAATTAAAATACTGGTTTCATGCATGGCCCTTCTTACATTGACACAGGTAGCAGATACATCTGCACGGACCCCTCTTTGAGTAGTAGAAGCAGCAAAGTTCACCTTACTTAGCATGGCATTTACTTACTTAGCATAGAGATGGGAATTTAATGCTCCAGATGTGCACAGAAAAGGCTCTAGTCTGCTGAGACACCCGAGTGAATGCATGCTCAGTTTTTAAAAGCAGGTTAATATTTCCATTTCCATCCAGAGTCAAAACATATAGTTAAATGCATAAAATATTTGCCTGGATTGAGACCTAAATGACCTCATAGAGCTAGGTCCTGACTGAGACAGCATCCAATGTCAGGAATGACAGCAGGTCTTGAACTTAACACTTGATCAATCTTCAAATGTTCTTTTAGCCCAGCAATTATTATTTATAAGGCTCTGAAAGTGAATGGTTCTGTTAAATTTTAGATCCTTGAATTGTTCTGCTGTGGTTTTGTTCTCCCACGGTGACTCAGGGGGCCTGATGTACTCCAGTGGCTGTTCTTGCAAAGAGCTGGATTATAAAAGTCTTTCGATTCTTCCCATATTAGAACCTTGTGGTTTATGAGGTTAGAAACTTTCCTGGGTTAAGATTTCTCTTTGTGATGATATGATGTTTTACAAGAGTGCAATGAATTTGCAGTTAATTTCAACTAAACAGGCCTTTTTCACTGTACCTACAGCAGAAGAGACCATCTTTGGGGTTTTGAAAGGAAGTCTTGCAAGTGAGCCAGTCAAAGACAAACAGTGCTGTACCAGCAGGGAAAAGCAGGGGAAGTTTATTGAAACAAAGAGACTGCTTTGTTGGACTTGGGAATTGAACTAGGAATTTATTTTTTCTCTGGCCATAAGGCTTTTGCAATGCCTGGCACAGCCTTCCTGCAAAGAGTGGATGGACAGCGAGGGACTGGATTTCTCTGGGTGATTTCCCTAGCTCATGTATTGTCCAAAACCTACCTAATGGTTTTCTGTATCTGAATGTTGATCTTCATGTAGGTGTGTGTTCTTTGTCCTACAGACTGTAAAAGCAACTGCAGCAGAGAGTGGGTTCAAAAATTATTAATGTTGGTACTGAGGTATTGGTACTCTAATGCTGGGGGCAAAACAGGGACTGTAGGGGCATCTGGTGACAGATTTTCAGTGACAAAATCCAGGGCATAAAGGAAGAGGACAGAATGGGAAGTAACATGTACAATAGGCAATGAAGAAGACTTTCAGGACACCATAAAGCAGTTCAGTGACTTGGCTGGAGCCCCAGAAACCCAGTCCAGCAGTTTATCCATTAGGCAGTGGTCTGTTTTTGGCACAGTCGTGGTTTTTTTTTTTTAAGGTTGCAGTCATCGCATTTCTCTTAACATAAAAGCATTATGTGCGATATGTTGTGGAGTGAGCTGTGTCCAAACTGAAACTGGGACGGTCTCTATTGTGCTCCAGTGGTCTCTTTAATGGCCATGTTCAAGAGACCCTGTGCAGATCTTTGCACAGAAATGGTACGGGTCAATCTTCATTGCTCTCTCAGCCTCAAAATGTTCTTGCCCTGGGAATGACCCAGAACTATTCCCTGCTCCTTGGATTCCTGCCTAGATAGCTGCATAGGGACACTCCTGGAGGTTTTTTTTTTTCTTCCCACCCATGTTACACTCTTTCAGGCAGTGTGTGGCCCTGTTGGCTGTAGAAGGTCTGGCTTCTTACTTCTGTCTCTGTAGCATGCTCTGAAGTTTGATAGTGAAAGATATGAGCAAAAGAAAGCCAAATAATTAGCTATCCCAGTCCTAATTCCCTGGGCAGAAGTTCACTTTTCAGTAACTGAAACTGGCTTAATCCTAATCCCCTGCAAATCCCCTTTCCTAAGAGTCTTTGTGAGGCTCCCTTATTGGTGAGAGCTTCCAAAGAGACCAGCGTTGCTGTTAGGGTGCGTTTTCCTAAAGCCTGCAAATGTTGTATCTGCAGTGTGGTATAATACAAGGATAGTGAATCTCTGAAGCCACAAATCCCTTAGCGTGTGGGTGGGGTTATTAATGTGCAAAACAAACTGGAAGAAGAGCTCTAGTGTTGCAAGCACAAGTCTGCTCCCCTCATTATTGGTATAAACCTCATTTCTTGCCTCATGCAAGCTGGCTGTTTTCTGGGAGAAAATTTATCTGAAACAGCTCTGCTGCCTTTTCTGCTTTGTTGACTGATAGTGGTGGATGTGAGGGGGTGCACTGGGATCACTTGTCATTGCTGCCTCATTTAGCCAACGGAGAGAAGTTGCCACAACTGATATATTGCACTTGATTCTGGTGATCTGAGTGATGGGGTCAACTTCTCTGTGTTGTCTGTGGAAGGAACCAGAGCCTGACTGCCCAGATCACTTCCTTGTGCTCTTGACCATAGCTGACCCTAACTAGGGCCCTGAGTTAGCCTGCCTGAATTGTAATTCACGGGCTGCATGTCTCAGGCATATACAGGAGTTAAAAAAGATAGAAATCTCAGCCATGAATCCCCCTTCACCTTCATGGGGAGGGGAGGCAGATATTAGAGAGAAAATTAGATGTTCCTGTCCTTTGCCTATGGTGGATAGTCAGTCTGCTCATTGCTGCGTTGCTGATGAAGCTTACAGCTTTCTTTTTTGCAAACAAGTGCATCGGTTTCTGTTGTCTTCCCACATCCCTCCTTTACCTTTTACTTCTCATCTTTGTTTGCTGTGTGGTTTTCATCCTGGGAAAGGTCTGAGTGAAAGACCCTGCAGTGAGTGGCACAGGTGCTGTCCCCTCTTCCTCTGCTGTTGCCTTCTCCTTTCTCTGCCACAGGGATCAGGTGGGGCACACCTAGCACAGGGTGAAAAGAACAACTATTTCTCATGACAACTTGGTAGATGAGCATCTTTCTTTGAATAGATAGGCTGATTAAAGGCAGTGCACGCGCTAATTACTTTGTTCCCATTGCAACATAGAACTCTAGGGAATTTGCTAGTCTCACCAATAGAACAAAGAAAGGATGGTTTGGGGAAATTTATGGTCTAATGCTAAGTGAAGCTTCCCTTGTTATCTCTATGGATTTATGGAATAGTCTCTTTCTGCTGCCTCTTTTACTTGCTTCCTTCATAAACCTTTGGACTAATTAACTTTGGTGACTTCTGTCCTGAAAAAGGATTAAAGACAAAGGCTTAGGAGATAAATCAACCTTCAATGTGTGTTTTGACAGTGTTGCTGGTATACTTTTTTTTTCTTTTTTCCTTTTTAATATCCCAAACTGGATCCATTTCCTTTTCACTGTACATTTCTGATGAAGTGTCAAGAGTCTGATATTGTCTTTCTGAAGCTTCATCCATGCTTTGGGATTCCCCATACCTTGTGACAGAGTTGTTTGGTAATCACTTCTCCTCCTCCTCCATGAGCTACCCCTCAGCCCAGTTCAGTGCATTACAACTCTGAGGAGCAGGGACTTGCTGGCTTGTCTCAAGCTAGGTCCTAGATCTGTGGCAGCTGGTTAGGAATACTTGGATGGGATTTAAAAGTCCATCCCAAATCTGTAAAGCTGTTGTTCAGATGCTAACAAGATGTTGTTCCTTATCTTTAGAGGGGTTTA
>JAVJGJ010000059.1:78629456-78651673 GCA_035590215.1 Microhierax caerulescens | reverse complement strand
TGTTTAGAGGGGTTTACATCTGTCAAAGGTTTAAATGGCACTAAGGGAAGTAACCTGCTATAGTCCTATAAAGAAATGTCTGTGTTAGGAATTACGGTCACAGCACAGTCAGGGTTGGAAGGGATCATTGGAGATAATGCAGGGTCACCTACAGCAGGCTGCACAGTCTCATCCAGGCAAGTTTTGGATGTCTCCAGAGAAGGAGACTCCACAGCTTCTCTGGGCAGCCTGTCCCAGAGCTCTGTCACCCTCAAGGTAAAGATGTTCTTCCTCACATTCAGGTGGAGCTGCCTGTGTTGCTGTTTATGCCCATTTCCACTTGAATGTATGTGGCCTGGGTACACCCTGTGACCTGTAGAGGAACCCAGGCACCTCGTGGCTGATTTGTATCCCAGGCTAGCTGAATTGCCCAGCTGGAGTGTTCCTCTGTCTCCATGGATCATCTGCAGTGATGGTGCTCCTACATAGCTCAGTAAATTGGCGATGTGAGGTGGGTGACCCTGAACACATTTGCTATAGCCTGGGCAGGACTCCAGTGCTGTTTTTAGAGATGCTATACAAAAGTCTAAAAAGTGCCTCTCCTTAAGCTGAAGCCAGCATTAAGTCCTAGATTGCAAACTGTCTGGTGCATTCCCCCCACTTGCTCACAAAGACAGTAATTTCTAGGCTGGGATTGCTGTTGCTGCCCCTTGTTGCCAAGCTGCCTCATGCGGGGGGACCAAGTGTGGGCATCAGGATGTGTCTAGAGCCTGAACTAATCCAAATAGCTCAGCTGAGTGAAGAGGGACTCAAGTAACACTGGCTTTGGTATCCTTGAAGACTTTCTAAAATAACTGGCTTTTGTTACTCTAGCTAAATTTACCAGCCCTTACTCTTCTGCACAGTGTGCTTTGGAGGTTGACTGCCCTAAAGTGAGGGAGTCTTGGCATTAACTTTAATGAGGGAATTGACTTCAAAGTACCTACGTGCAAACAGTGGCTTCTTGAGGGGACCCATGTTTCTGAATGTAATCCTTTGCTTCACTGCTCCAGAAGACCCATTTGTCTTGGGGACTGGAAGAGCTGCATATTGTTATGCTTCATTTTAGGAGCTGCCTAGGAAATGCCCTCCGCCAGCCTCCAGGCTGAATGGGGCTTACACCAGCCTCTCCTTGCATCCATGGGTCATTTACATTTTGTGGCTAAGGGACAAGTATAGCTCAGATCATGGTGCTTTTCAGAGAAAGGTGATAGTTCCACTATCAGCTGAAATTTAATATTTCTACAGCAGGCAAAGCCTGTTTTATCAATTTATTGTTCTGGCCCATTCCCAGGCAACATGCCATTCCCTGGTACAAAAGCGCCCATTGTTGCCACTGAGCCAGTTCCAATGTAACATGCTATATGCCTCCTTCCTCAAAGAAGTACAAGCTACTATCTGGAATACAATTTTAAGGATTATAGATTAAAACTAATTCTCAACAGTTCAACAGAGGAGACTATGGTAATTATGAAAGTCTGATGAGCTGCCTGAAGATGAGCAGGAGATAGAATGCTACATTGTGTAAGATGGGGAAATTAGTCTAGTATTACAAGCCTTATTTCTCCAAATTATTCAAAACACATTTAATAAAACATTCTATCTTTTGGCAAAAGAAACTTCAATTAAAATTAGTTGGTGGAAGAGAAGGTAAAGGAACAGGTCCTTGACTCAGGAAATCATAGCTGTCCTGTGGATAGCAATTGTGCTATGTGGATACTAGAAAATTAAACACTTTCAAGGGACACCAAGGGAGGGACTGGAATGCAATCACAGAATTATAAATGCATTTAAGGTGGGAGGGACTACTGGAGGTCTTCTAGTTCAAGCCTCTGCTTAAAGCAAGGTAGATCTCAAAGTTGTGTTAGGGTGCTTGTGACCTTGCACCGTTGAACCTGAAAATATTCTGAGGATGGGACTTCCATAGGCTCTGTGGGCAACCTCTTCCAGCACTTAAACTCTGGTGTAAAAAATTGTTAAGTTTGTTTGGGTTTTCCTGTGTTGCAGCTTGTGACCTTTGCTTCTTGTCCTCTCTCTGAGCACTTATGGGAAGGATATAGCTTTCTTTTCAATAACCAACCCCATTAGGAAATTAAGTCTGCAGTTGGGTCCTCCCCTTAGTCTTTGCCAGGCTAAACAAACATATTTTCATTAGCCTTATATGTTACGTGCTCCAGCCCTCTAATCATCTTGGTGGTCCTCTTGGTGAACTCTTTGCAGTTTGTCAACATCTCTGTTTAACTGGGTGGTTCATGAGTGCTGGGTAGATCGGAGACATCAGTCACTGGGCCGCTGAAGCAGGGGGGATTTCAGCACATGCTTAAAGTATCTCAAAGTGGAACAAAGTTATGATCATGACAGTTCTGAAGTTGCTCAGAGTCTTGTTCAGCTGAGTTTTGCATATCACCAATAATAGAGATCACACAGTGTCATCTTAAAAGGATCTGTGACAGCCCACTAATTGTCCTGGGGAGGTGCCTGTTTCTCACTATTGACTTTAAGGAGATGCAAACATTAGTAGTTCAGATCTTGATGTTTATTTTAAAGCCCTAATACCAGGTGCATGCCTACCTGATACATCCTTACACAAATAATCTGTCTCAGCTTAGATCTCTTTCTGAAGGGGTGGGTGGCCAGTCAGGTGTGAACAGGATAGAGCAGATATGCTCTCAGCAATGTGACAGTCTGGGTTTGAATGAGGATGTTGTATGGGTATTATAGTGCTAAATTTGCTTAGTATTCAAGGTAGGGAAGGGAGAGGTGGGTAAACTTTCTATCACCTGCACGAGAACTGGATAAATTCCCCTTTCCTGTATTTACTCTGGACAATGCCAATTTTCAGATGTCTGGATGTTTTGCCAGCTGACTGAAAATTTTTCAGAGGGGATTTTGAGGAGTGTGACATGGTGCTGATATATGAGGATTTTTGTGTATTTTAAAGCTCAAAGTCACCTGAAAACCTCAAACTGGGTTTGAGTTATAAACATCTCCCAGCTTCTGGGTTGAATTTAGGGTGAAGAGAGCAAAAAGACAGCTACACTCTTTTGAGTGGACTGGTTGGTCAAAATTTTGGGGAGCTGGTGTTGTTTGAAGAGACACTCCACAGGCAGCCAGCTCTCTCTTGGCACCATTTTAATCATATAGGGAGATTGCATATGGTAGTTATTGTTATAGTATATTGGGGTGAAGACCACTACTATATATGCTGTTGCTTTTGTCCCTTCGAAGCCAGCTGCTTCAGTGACATTTCCCCCAATTCACATCAGGAGCTCAGGCATCAGAGATACCAATACAATCAAGTCCTCTGTGCTAAGAGTGGGGGGGGTTGTCAATGCCTAGTCCACCTCTCTTTCCCTTGATTCACATTGGTTCTGGTGGAAAAAGAGTCAGTACTGCTCTTTTCAGTGATGGACATATTAGCTAAGCACTTCAAAGAGTTCCAGCCAGCACAAGCCTTCCTTCTGCCTTTGGAAGGGTTGTTGTGGGTCACCTGCCTCCAGCACTCTTCGGGAAGACTGTGTCCTTCAATCTTCCCTGGTGATTTTGGTTGAGAACTAGGTGAAGGGTTGGCGTGACCATGAGAACCTGATGACAGCCGTGTGTCCTGCCTGAGCTATGCTGAGACTGCTGAAAGCTACTTGCACCCAAATGTTAATGGTTGTGTCTCCCTCTGTCTCACCTGAAAAACGTCTCGATACCCAGCCTGGGTGAAGCTTGAATTAAGTACAATTTGATTGCACTGCTGTTAGGTCTAGTGCCTTGACAGAAAGAAACATGTAAAAATTCTTCCAACCAGCCCTTCTGCCTGAGGTTGGACAGGTTGTTGAAAGACTTTCAATTACTGTTTATTTTAGAAATCTCTGGATCAATGAGCTATGTATGGGGTTCTGAGTAGCTGATCAGTCTCTTTTAGCTGTTGGTCCTAGAAGGATCTGCTGAGTTAAGTATCCCAAGAGCCTCCCATTTTTGCATTTTCCTGTGGGGAACAAGAAGTGCTGGGGGGAATTATTTCAGTCTCACAAGATCTTCAAGTCACTGAGCTCTGAAAGCTGCTTTTTGGAACTGTTAGCTTGTTTTTGGCAATTATTCTTTGCTGTCCTGCTCTTTCCAGGAAGGTTTCCATCCCACCTAAGTGCTCTGCTTTTCTTTGGAGAATAATTCTGCTTGACCCTTATGACTTTAAAAACAGTATGAGGAGGGTTTTGGTGCTGTTTCCCACTGCTTAGCCAAGAGGCAACAGTTCTGTCATTCTCAGTGCAGGCAAAGTAAAGTCTACACTGAAATTGTACCCAAGAAGTTTCTCTCCTCAGTAAGGTGCAGGCTGTGGAAACCCAAGTTTTGTGCCCTTGGTTTATCCTCTGGGAGGAACAGTTCTGCTTCACAGAACCCAAGGCATTCTGCCAATTCCCCATTGTTGTTTTTATCCCCTGACCTTTCTCCTGGCTTAACCCCCCTCCCACCTCGAGGGTGAGAGACAGTGAAGGGAAGATGGAGTTACAACTTCCTGGACATTTGGCTGTTTCGTCTTTTGTACATCACTTTGTGGCTGACAGGACATTTTTTTTTTTTCTTCAGAAAATACCTTGCATGCTAATCTCTCTGCATTAGCTGATCACAACGTAAATACTTGTCCATTAATCCAATGCCTTCCTGTGTGTCTTTCATCTCTATGCTCTCCAGTGTTCTCCTGTTTCACTTTTCTCCCTCCTTTGTTTTTAACTCTGTTTAATACAATCCACCTCAGTACTGTGGCTCCAGGCTATGGAAGCAGGGACAGATACTGTAAGCATATTGATAGACTCAGTTAAAAAACATGCCACCCGGTGCTGAAGGCTGTACTCTCTGCAAAGGCCAATCTTTGATAGAAGTGTTCCCCTCCACTATTTCTTTGTCTGCCAGTAAGAGTAGCCTACTGACTTTTCTGCTGTACTAACATGTTACCCAACATGCTACAGTTTATTTCCAGAGAATTCAACTATTATTATTCTTGGTGCTCTCTTACCATCTGATGGAATGGGTAGCTTAAGAGCCAAACCCAATACAAAGGAGGGCTGGGATTACTCTGTGTTAACTTCTTCTGAGTCTACCATGCAGATTTCTGCATCAGAGATGCTCATCCTTGGTTCCCTGTATAGGCACTGCAGAGATATAGGCATTTTAAACATAATGCAAGAGCAGCTATACCAGCTTAAACCAAAGGGCCACCCATAATGACTCTGGGGAACCTGTTCAAGTGTTTGATCACCCTCACAGCTCAAAGATTCCTTAAATCAAGATTTTCACTGCTGCTTGATGGATTTTTTTTTTCCATTAATTGATGTTGTGGTGTTTTTACTCCATGTAAATGTTTGAGATCTGCAGAAAGACAGTGGCAGTAAGTGCCAGAGCTCAGCTTTGGAGAAAGTAACAAAAGGCCTCCTTTTGTTTATCTCGTTTGATGCCCCTACACTAACCTTTTTTGTTTCAATTGAAAGAAACAACTCTTTCAATCTCCTTTAACTCCCTTCCAATTTCTCTGTGGTCTGTTGCACCTCTCTGTTGTCTGTCTTCCAGGTAGAAGAGGGCTAAATACAACTTAACACCCTTCTCTTAACTGTCTCCTAAGTTCACTGTGTGATTTCTGGGGGTGGGGTGGAGGTGGGGGAGGAGATGGGAGGAGGACCCAGGAATGCAGACAGTCTGAATGTTGAGTTCTTGAATGGTTATACAGTGACACCATGGCGGTTTCTGGATTGCTTTCTATTCCTTCCTAGCAATTCCTAGTATATTTTTTTCCTGGTTATTAGTGAATATTGATTTTAATATTTGCATATAACTGTTACTACTCCAAAACCTCTATCATGTGCTACTCTGCATTTATTTACATTGACTTTTATCTGTGTGTCATCACCAAACTTCTCAGTATCATGCGATACTGTTCACCCTGCAGTACTTGCAGTGTGTGACACTTCAGACCTGGGTGATGTATGTATTGGCATAAGACATTACAGAGATGCCTGCTTCTCTTCACTGGTACTAAAGGGAGGCTGAACGTGTTGCTCACCTATGGAGCCCTTTTACTGGACAGTGCATGAGGATAGACCTCAAAGTGCTGAATTTGATGCAAGCAAAGTAGGTTGCTGCTCACAAGTAGGTTGTCCTTCCTTTTGGCACTGTCTTGGGGGAAAAACAGAGTTCAAGATGGCTTTCACCTGCCAGCACATTTTCTGTAACACTCCTGGTATGGCCTTTTCTCCTGGACACATAAAACAGCTCGCTCTGTGGAAAGTTGTGTTTCTGGTGGGAGTAGCAAGCAGATGTCTCATCATGTCTTCACTTGCCAGGTGATTATCTCCTCTTCACCAAGAGGTTGCTTGTGATGATCTGGGAAGGCATTTGGATCAAGCAGGCTACAAGGGCGTGCTACTGGTTGTGTGAAATAAGTCATTAAGTAAAATTCGTAACAAATTTTTTAAATTTCATTACCTAAAACTGTGTTCCCATAGCACTCTCCATGTTTGCATCAGAGTAAATCTAATGAATAAACATAAATGTGAAGACTAAACAGATCCTGAAAGATGATCTTGTTACAGCACTTAGTAGACACAGAGTGCCAAGTGCTGTTTCCATTGTCTGGAGCAGCAGTTTGCTTGAGTGATAATGTTTATACAGGTCAGTGATGCTGCTTGTCCAGGAGATGTACCTGGGAAAGCCATTTCTTCCCTGAACTCTGTTGCAGGAAAGTCTGAGTCTTAACTACTAGGCAACTCTATGTGAACAGAGCTGAGATGATGCTGAAATGCTGCCTGGGGTCATGGCAAACAGAACTCCAACTTTGGTTAAAGTTTTTTCCAGGCTATTTTGAAGGAGACTGGAGCTTGTCAATGCATTGTGAGAAGGGATTTGATATCATAGAATGGCTGAGGTTGGAAGAGACTCAAGATCTTCTGGTCCAACCTATCAGCTTAGAGCAGAATCACCTACCGCAGGTTGCTCAGGGCTGTGACTAGTTGGATTTTGAATATCTGAAAAGTTGGAAGACTCCAGAACCTCTCTGGGCAACCCATTCCAGTGTTCGACCATCTTCATAGTTATATGTTTCTCTTTAAATGGATTTTCCTGTATTTCTGTTTGTGCCCATTGCCTCTTGCTCATTCACTGGATACCATTTAAGAAGAGACTGTCTTTGTCTTCTTCACTCCTCCCCTCCATCGGTTGGCAAAATCCCTTGAACTTTCTTTCTTACAGTCTCAGCAGTCCCAGGTCTCTCAGCCTCTCCTCATATGACAGATATTTCTGTCCCTTGATCTTCTTTGTGGCCCTTCACTGGACTCACACCAGTATGTCCATGTCTCTCTCCTACTGGGGAATCCAGAACTGGACACAACAATCCAGATGGGTCTCACCAGTGCTGAGGGGCAAACTTACCTCTCCTGACTTGCTGGTGGCACTCCTACCAATGACTGCCCTTTGCTGTGAAGCCACATTACTGGCTCATGGTCAACTTGGTATCTACCAGGATGCCCTGGTCTTTTTCCACAAAGCTGTTTTCCAGCCTGTTGGTCCCCAGCATGGTGCATGGGGATATTCCTCCCCATGAGAAGGACTTGGCATTTTCCCTTAGTTAAAATTCATGAGATTCCTGTTTGCTCATTTCTGCAGATTGTCAAGGTCCCTCTGAATGATGGAACAACCATCTGGTCTGTCAACTGCTTCTTCCAGTTCTGTATCATCTGCAAAATATGCAGATGACATACACAGGTTCAGAAGTGTTCCTTAGTATAACAGAAAAGCGTAACATTAGACTCAACAGCAGAATAACTGTGTACAATTCCCTGTCCTGTTTCAGACCAGGATAATGTAGGAGGGGATATTCATCAATCTAAGCTGTCTGGAGACAAAAATTAATAGTAATAATAAAATAATCACCTTTTCTGAGGAGGGATGGTATATTTGGTTCCAGCATGGGGATGGGATACAGCTGGGATGGGATACAGCTGGGACGTGTGCTCAGATCCAGCGACTGGGAAATGCTCCCAGGTCTTGCAGTTTGATCACAGCCCTTATCTTGTAACGCTGTCCGTATACGAGCACAATTCTCACTGAGTTCAGCAGCAGCCAACCCTGAAACTCTTTTGGGCTGTGATGTGTTTTGGTATGTAATACAATAGGTAAGAGGAAAATGTGCGCTGTGGATGGAGCTGCTGTTACAGCTGGGAGGCAAAGAGCCCTTCAAAGTGTTACTCTGCAAAAGAAATCCCCTTCCCTAGCCTGTTAGTCAAAACAACTGCTCTGTGTCAAAGCAACGCAAATAGCTTTTAGCCAAAAAGCTTTTTGAACGGCTGTTACGCTGGGGCCATTCTGCTCTGCCTGATTGCTGTCCCTATACAAGGGGTTAGTGTAGTATGCGGCTTCATAAATTCCACTGTCAAATTTCTATTGTCTCTTTGTTCTTCGTTGCCAAGGAAGCCAAATATTATTTCTGCCCTTGAAAGAAGCTGCAAATATGGGGAATGGCCTCAGTAAGAGATGGGGGAGAAAAGGGACCCTGTGGACCTTTTGTGCTTTCTCTTATTGCCTTTATAGAGATGACTGGGGTGATATGGTAGAACAGGACTGTTCTGTCTTTTCTCTTAGTCAGATGTCTCTATTACTGTTATTATTAACTTATATTCCAGGCTAAGAAGTTCCCTCTCTTTGTGTATACTTTCACCCCTTTTGCCACGTCCTGAAGTGCTATTGAGCGCTCCTGATTAAAAATCAGTATTCGTTTATGTCTCTCTATCCCCAGTCTTTCTATAGCCCCTGTAATTCATGTTCACAGGTCCTTATTTTTTTCCTGGCCTTCCTACAGATGTAGAGATGGGATCTTCCTCAGCTGATATTTGGGAAACTGAGGTGTCAATGAAACTGATATCAGATGAAGCCCTGCATCTGGCAGCTGACTATTCCTGATGGCGCCGGGGAGGAGACAGAAGCTGTCTCTGAATGGCTTTTTGGGTCCGAAGAAGCTAAACTAGTATAGTTAGACCTTTATACTAGTAAACTAAACAGCAGCAGGGGGATATGCTAACTGCTGCCACAGAATTATCCTGTTCAAGTTTTTGCATGCTCAAGGTCACCCTTTGGACCTGCACTAACTAGCAATTTCCCAGTCACTGTCAGGGCATGGCTCCGAGGAGAGCACAGGCTGTCCAAGTAGACAACTTCACCTTGTCTGGAGGGCAAGGAGAAGAATGTAACCATTTTTGCGTATCAGTCAGGCTAGTAGTGTTTCATCCTTCTCCCTCGGGGCTCTGGATTGAGCCTGAGCGTGTTTTATTTATTTACACAAATGCAGTTTTTCTTTTGTTTTACATAGGAATAACTTCAAGGTGATTTCAGGTACTAAAGACAAAAGTTACAGTGGCAGCAAGACTTCAGGAACACCAGAGGCTGAAGAACATCAGAGTCTCTCCAAAGACTGTGTTCTAGCACCAGCAATCACTGTGTTGCTGTACCATAAACCCTTATTCACCTGTGGGACCCCAGAGGGATGAGGACGGTGAGCTGCTGCTGAGCTCCACTTTGGGAAACCCTTCACAGAAGAAGGTCGTGAAGCCGTTACTTGGTGTTAAGATACACAATGGCAGTTCAGTTTATCTTTCTTTTGATTCCTATAATGAAAATATTCTTGAGTTCCTTACATGGGGCTCCCTTTACAGTCAGCAGAGAGGTGTAAACCAGTTTCAGACATGGCTTATCTGACTTCCACTCCTTTTCTCAGGCATCTACTTTAGAATAAAATGTTTCACGCCTGACGGTGCTTTCTTCTTTCTACTGACTGTATGGAGAGAGAGAGCTCAAATGGTAGCTAACTCCCGTGCATGGTGGGCTGTAAGGGGCAGTCTTCTAAGCTGAAGCTTTCCTCCACCGTATGCCTTTGCCTAGCTGGGAAGCAAAGCTACCTTCCCACCAATGCAAAGAAGAAAAAAATCTGAGGACAGGGATCTAATAGCTCTAGACAATGAAGCTTAAACTAGGATAAACTAATATAGCCAGTAATTTTTAAAGGCCCAACAAGATCAGAAGTTTTGTGATCTAGTGACTTGGTTCTTCAGGAAAAATAAAACTACACTTAAATTGGCGAGGTGTTTTGAGACAGGCAAGGCTTTTCACTTGAGCACCAGGAAGGTTTAGCTTGTTTAACAGGCAGAGAGGAAGCTCTTGCATTAATGCTTGATCTTCAGCCCAAGGTACAGAGACAATCCTGCCTTTGCTCCCAAGTGCTAATTTCCTGTCCATTCTTGCAATCTCTTTTCCAGGAGAAGCATGTGGGAAGTCAAAGTTAGCTTCAGGCTGGTTGGGCCACAACTGGTGATGCTCAGGTTGCCTGTTTCTTGTTAGTGTTGTTTATATCAAGCAATAAAAACCCAATCTACCTGTGAAACCATCATTCCTGCTACCCTGACAACATTTATTGTTGCTTTAAGTTGTCCAGGTACTGATGAATAATAAATTTCCTCTTGGCTGAAGTCAATGACTTAAACAGAAGATGCTGATCTGGCAGTTTTGCCTGGTTGTTGCATATGTAAGACACTGCACATTCTGTTAAGGCAATATTTGAGATTTGAGCCAAGTCATCAGGGATAGGGCATATCAGAAATTACAGGAAACTCATTCAAGCCTACTTTTTAATCTTTTTTTCCTTTTCTTTTTTTCCTCTTCTTACAGCTAGTCTGAGCTCCCTTTTTTCCTGGATAATTTTTATTTCTGGGTAACAGCTCTTTCTGCAAGCAGGTATGATTTTGAGCTTGACCACGTGGGAACATAAAGAGAGATCACTTACAAATGGATATTCTTACTCAAAATCATTCTCTCTGCTCCTTTTTACTATTTTAAGGCTGTTCTCGTGTTTCTCCAGTTTCAAGTGACCTAGCATCCATGATGCATCCAGTTGATTCTTGCTGGCAGGATAACCTCCTGGGACTATATTTCTAATTGACAAATGAGGAAGAGAATGATTTTTTTTATATGTCTAGTCTACTTGGTTTCTCCTTTTGTTTTCCCTTTTTAATTTCCTTCTTTTCCCCGTGCTCTGCTTCTTCCTTTCACTGTTTTGCCTTTTCTATCTTGTCTCAGTCTCTCTTCATTTCCTTCCCTCTCTTGGGATTCATAAAGCTGCCAAAGCCTGGCCAAAGCAAAGAGAAATGCATTTCACAGGCAAAGGTCATGCAGAGGGCAGCATCGTAGTTTTTATTGCAGGTCCTGGGGAAGAGGATGCAGGTTCATTCCAGAGTTGTTGCATTCATTAAATTTGTCAAATCTACTCTGGATAAGAACAAATAAATAAAGTATGGAATTTAAAGCAGAAGGAAAAGGGAAATGTTAAAATCCCAGTGCTGGAAACAAGCTTTTGTCTAATTTTTGCATTTTCTTGGGAGGTGAGTTCTGGGAGAATTAAGTACGAGGTCTCTAGTCTAGAGAGGGGAACCACAAGCGTGTATTCCCCACAGTGTCTCAGCAGAGCTTGCACCATATATCTGTGAGCAGTAGCTGTCCTTCCCACCACAGACAGCAATTTGTCATTGTCCCAAAAAATTTCCTGCTGCTTCAGTGGAAAAATTGCTAGGTGGCAAAGCAATCCAGAGCGATTTGACCTACTTGAGCATGAAAATTGCCTATCCCCTACCCTTATTACACGTTGTCAAATGAGGGAGGTCTTGAATTTCACAGTTTGCAAAAAAGTTGCTAATAAAAATGACCATCAAAGCATTGTTAAAATCAGTGACAGAGACTATAACCTGCTGGGAAATATTTTCCTGTAGGAGAACTCTTCACTGCCAAGATGGTATTGGCACATGTAAGTCACGCTATTATTCCATGCAAGGTAACAGAATTTCAGATTTGCTCTCTGGGATCACAGGAATTGTTCAACATTCTGACTTGCCAGTTGAAATCTACATTTTTCAGGGATGTGTAGGTCACTCTGAGAGCCCCAGAGCTGGCCTCTGGTGCTGTGTGCAAAGCATTCACATCTGTTTGTGATGGCTTTAGCAGCAGTTCCCGTAGGGTTATACACTTTTGCCTTCACTCTTGCCATTTGCCCTATTCTAAACAAAGCTGCCATCTTTCTGTACTCATTGCCTTGTCAGAATAAGTTCTCCTGAATGGGCAGAAACCTGTTTATTTAGCGTTGGTGTTTCTTAGCCCTTATCACATTGTTATGGTTTAGTTCTTCATTTGTTTAAAGAATTGGCCGGTGAGCATACAGTCCTGTCTGTCACTTGTGTGGTTAAATAACTGCTTTCTGCCTCCCAGTGTGATGCATCGGGCAAAAGCTTTCCTTTAATTTGGGTGGTACCAGGATGCTTCCCTGTGTCACTCCCAGTAAAGCTGTGGGCAAAGGCCAGGCTGCTTTTAGGCACTTCTGCTGTGACTCTGCCGAGGCACGTGGTTATAGCAAGGCTGATTTATATTTCCTTTGCTGTATGTTTTTGATACAGAAACAAACCCTTTCCCCTGTGTTTGCAACGATGAAAGGCTGCGTTTTGGTCACATTGGATGGTCCCCAACCTCCCCGGGCTGGTGCTCGGTCTCTCACTGTCATGCTGTGTGGCCCATGAAGGAACTGTCACAGACCTTGTCAGACGCTTGATATACAGCAGCTGCTTTTGTGACAGATGCTAAATATTTCTGATTTCCAGAGAAGATTTGGGGCTGAATTTTCTTTGTTACGTGGTGAACTGGTAAATCCTGCACTTTCAAAATACTAAAGGAAAAAACAAAAGGCATGTTCACGGGGCATGAGGGTGCACTGGGAGACAGCTGTCAGGTGCTGTGCTCACCAGCATTGTCTTCCCTGGGGATGATATGGTTAAAGGAGGGCCCAAGAAGGGGTTTGGTGGAGGTAAGGAGGTGCCTTGCAGAGACTTAGAGGGTTCTTCTCCCATGGGCCTGGAGAAAGTGTGATGGTGTTTATTTGCAGATTGACCCCATGAGCCATGGAAGTGCAAATTCTATGTTATGCTGTGCTATTCTATATTGTGGATTAGGTGGAGGTGGACTAAGATGTTGATCACCATAGAGTATTCTTGGTCTCTTGAATAAGTAGTGAGACCTTCAGTGAGCTCACAGTGTGTCCTGAGGGAGGTGCGTGATCCAGCTCCTGACTCCTTTCCCTTTACGTAAGAATATTGCGTTGGTTCATCGCTTGAGCAACACATGAGAATGTGTTGTGGAATTGGAAGCCAGACTGATCACCAGTGAAATGTGTCCACTTGAGAAAGTTCACCAGCAAAGGTGCATTGGTAGTTATGCACGTGTGTCCCCATGTTACTATGTTTACTATGTAAAATTATACAGGAATCATTATGGTAGCTTCGTTATATCACTGCAGTTTTGCTGTTAAAAATCTCTTGTATATAAGCCACCTAGCGAAAACTGTCCTTTCAGCAAAATAAACCTGTTATAGCTTAATTCTAGAAGAGCTGCATGACTCCCACAGGTGTGAGCTCCTTATCACTACTTAGAATGCAATAGCAAAGGCAGAGTCATCAGTGCTGTGATTGATTTGTGTGATGACTGTGTTTTGGAAAGGACTTGGTTGACAGCCAAGGAGAAAGAGCCAACTGAAGCTGCTTGGGAAGTATTACCCATGTAGTTCCTTCAGCTATAAAGCAATGACCTTAACACTTACTGCAGCTGTATCTTCAGAATGAAATAGTGCCTAGCTTGTGTATAGTGCGTGGAATTGACCTTTTTGGGCTGTAAGAAGTATACGCTAAATCTTTCTCAAAATTACAGCTCTCATTCTCTGAGTACTGAACAAATCCCATCAGGCTTCCTAAGGCAACCTGGTAATTATCTTTAGGTTATGCCGTAAAATATATTTTATAAATATGATTGTGCTATGTGCAATATACTTTATATAATGGACACGCAATGCATACTAATGCATGCTAAATTATACTTTTTACAGTTAAAGACATTAATATTGAATGCTGCCATATTAATTATGTAATGTATTAATATTTATAAGTGCTATAACACTATTTTAACAAAGTGTTCTAAGAAATTTAGCACTGAAAAAGATGAACTCTGCAGTTATAGGGGGTTTAGGCTGCTTCTGCAACTTAAACTGGGTAAAATATTCTGCAAAATTGTTTGGGTATTTTTTAACATGTGGGTGCATGTGTGTATGTCGGCATATAAATATATCTTATATATATACACACATACATGTACACACACATGGACTTTTTAGTGGGAAGCGTTGGGAGTTGCTAAATCTGATAGCCCAACAGAGACAAGGCGGTGACAGCCCTGTGTTCCCAGGTGCAGGCTGCAGTGGCGCTGAGCATCTGCTCCTGATAGAGAGGTGTGTGTCTCAGACCGCTCAGATCAACACAGGCAGAAACACTCGGCATTCACATAAACGCAAATGGCACCGGTGGCCTCATCCTGTTACCCTCTTTGGTTGATCAGGATGAAAGCCTGTTAGTAGAACCTATGTGTACATACATATATCTCCCAGTAATTGGCCTTGGACAGTCCGTACAATAGCTGGCTCATGGGTCCTCTCATCTCCAGGCACCTCACACGCAGACGTGTGCCTGAAGACTGGTGTCTCAGTTGACCCTGGTCTTCCCATAGCTGGCCTGGACCTCCTGGTCTCTCCTGGAGCCAACACTTGGGCTGTCTGGTGTCTCCAGTATTTGACTTGGATTTGTGGCCATTTTCATACCTGGTTCCCAAAGCGCTTATTCAACATGCCAGCAACTCCAGCTTGATAGTCACAGATGAACATACACCCACACACAATACACTGGCAGGGCACACACACAGACCCTCTGACCTGTGCCCAGCTCTGGTTGCTGTCATTGAGATCCCCATATGCACACGTGGACACAATTCAGTGGAAGGTGCTTTGATCTGGAATAGAGGAGCAGGAAGCAGCCAGAGAGAGGGTTGCAAGCTGGTGAAGTCCTGGTGCAGCTCTTTCCATCCAGATTCTCTGTACTGTCAAATTTCCTTCAACATCATTGATGCCTACAACCATACACATAGTGAAAAAAAGAGTTTTTCAAAAAATTCCTAAATCCAGGGGAGCTGGATGTTCAACCCCTTGAATCACAGGTCAAGTTACTGGTACAAGTTTGTAAGAGAAACATTGACAAACTGGAGAGAGCCCACTGTAGGGCCAGCAGGGAGGTTTGGGCTGGAGCACATACATAGGAGGGGAAGCTGGAGAAGAGAAGGCTGAGGTGGGACCCAGATGCTTCCTTCTGCTTCCTGAAAATTGTTATACGTAAACCAAAGCTAGGGTTCTCTCAGAGGTGCAAAATAAAAAGGCGAGAGGCAACAGACAGAGGAAATGCTGAGCGCTTTTTGAAAACAATTTTAATCAGAAGGGTGTTGAAACACTGGCGTAGGTGCTTCAGAGGCTGGGGAATCCCTGTTCTTGGCAGTCCTGGCTGAGAGCTGAACAAGGTGTGCTGAGCAGCTTGATCTCATTTTGATATCGGCCCTACTCCGAGCAGCAGTTTGGACTAGATGACCTGCAGGAGGCCCTTCAAAGCTGAATTTCCCTGAGTCTAGAAAGATAAGCTTAAAAAAAGAGA
This sequence comes from Microhierax caerulescens, assembly GCA_035590215.1. NCBI lineage: Eukaryota > Metazoa > Chordata > Aves > Falconiformes > Falconidae > Microhierax > Microhierax caerulescens. Next base: position 78,636,074 of record JAVJGJ010000059.1, on the reverse strand, counting down.
TAATTCTAAATGCTCTTCATTTGCCTTTTCAAAATGTAAATAGATCAGGGAAAAAAAAAATCTCCATATCTGTAAGGGCTTTAAAAACTTGCTTTAGAGAAAAGTAAGTTCTCAAGAAACCACATGCTTATGCGACATTCAAAGAAAATAATCTAAGATGATATTCAAATAGCAAAGGAGATCTTTTGCATTTAATATTTGGTGCAATTTGTTATAAAGTTTTAGACCTAAAATACTTGCAGTTGCTTATTAAATTCTCTAGAGTTATTCCAACCATCTGTGAAAGGGCTGCAGTGTTTCATTAAACGCTATAGGAGTTTACAGTTAGGAAATTTAACGGAATAATTAGCAATAATCCTTACTGGTATCTGAGTTAGATTCAAGCCTGCAGAGTTGAAAACCACCTGCTTTTATTCCTGTCCCCCCTAGCCCTCACCAATCTAATTTCCACTACATTCTCATCCTTAGGCAAACCCAGGAGACCTATGAAATACTGTTCAGCATTTACAACACGTTACCTTGTTTAGCCTTGAAATGCTGGCACTCATCTGTGGTTCTAAATTCACTCTCATTTCAAAGCCGTTTTTCTAAGTTAACACTGGATACTGTTCTGAGCTGCAACTGTGGCACAGAAGATCAGATAGTGGGCAAGGAACCGCTGGCTTAAAATAAAAATATTTTCCTAAGTATGCTTACAAGATGCTGAAGTTTATTCAGCGCTGTATGGTATCTGAAAGGTGAAAGGGTTGGGGAGTAGCTGAAGTGAAAGCAAATCTCTTTGTAGAAGGTTTGTAATAGCAAGTTTTAATCTCAGGTATTAGTACCAAAGCAAAACAAACCCTGCTTGTCCTCACTAGGCTTCTCTGTGATTTGAGAGAGCTGCTTTTACTACCGCAACCGCAGGATTATCAGTAATGCCTGGTATGAAATGCATTCATTGAGTTACTTGCTCTGGCTTCAAGCCTTGCCTGGGGTCACGTTTCAGCCCTTTTTGCCTGTCCTCCTGGCGTGTTATTCTATTCCACCGTCTTAGCACTGTTTCTGTGAGATGTGGTGAGTATCGTTGTTCTGTGCGTAAAGAATAAGCTGAAATTCTGCAGTCCATGGCCTATCTGAAAGCCAGTGTGGTACAGGGGTAGTCTGAGCTCCAGAAAAGCACCTGATTATGGTCTTTCCTGGAAGAAAGTTGTTTCACATCCAGAGTCTCAAAAACCTCTGCAAGGAAGCTGAGGAAATGAGAAGAAAACAACCATAGATACTGGGGAAAAAAAAAAAGTATATATATTTGGAAAGTAAGAGGATTAAAACCAAAATAATCTCTGCAAATGGGTAACAAGGCAATGTTTTATTCACTAACAGTTAATTTCACTGACTTAATGTGTTTCAGATAAGGGGAAATTGCATGTTTCTAAGTAGTGTTCTTTTTTCATTATGTTGATTTTACTCTACTGTGTGTATACACTTCTGTATTTGTAACTACAAAAGCTCAAAATGGGATATTTTAAAAAGACGTTACTATAGCATAGATATAGCTTGATGCAGGTACTAATGAAGCACTGGCTTGAATTATGTATAGTAGGTCACTAACCATTAAAATAATTTGAATTTCCTTGTAATTTATTAGAAGTTTCAGATCTTATCCAAACTATACAAAGAATTAGTTTTATTGTCATTGTCTCTATTCCTCCAGGACACACCCACAGGTATGTTTACTGGTGAAAGATGAAATTTGTCTTCTGATGATTGGCGAGATAGTGTGGTGCTATGTGCCTCGTCAAACAAAACTAGAGCAGTATTTGGTGGAAGCAGGAGAAAAGAGGGCTTGCTGCTTTTAGGCAACCATGGTTAAATACGATATATGAATGAGTGTTTGTATACTCTACTAATTTCATCCGGGTGGGATGGAAGCTGTTTTATCATCTGTGCTTTTGTAAAGAGCTTCGTCAGTTGCTTTGGTTTCAAAAAGGCAGGGCTGTAGCTCTGAGAGAGTAAGTAAAGGGTGATGTTTAGATTCATGGTACCTGTAAAATGATGATATTTTTTATGAAACTGTTATTTTTCTCTAGTCTGCATATGTGTTAAGGGTTAAACTTAGGCTGTTGGATGAGAACTGAGCAAGAGTTACCTGGAGTGGCAATGGTGAAAATGGTTCTTGGGAACTCACGTTGCTGGGTGGGATGGAGTTACAGTCAGCATGAAGCGTTGTATGTGAGTAGTGGAGAGTAATTGCCGATGACTCATAAGGGGTCAAACTCTGGGCTTTAGAAAAATAAACTGCAAATGGTGCTTTAAAGGACTATCACCTTCCTGTTAGAGAGAAAAAATGATCTATAGTTTTTGTGATGCACTTTTAAAAAAAAAAGTTTATTTTGTCTTCAGAATGTAAATCTCTGCTTTGGTAGTGACATCATCTTTTGAAATGAGATATTTAGCACCTGACTCATATACATTGATTTAATTTGGGAGTATGGATGCCCACCGGCAAAGATCCAGTGTCCTCTATACAATCCTTAAAAAAAGAAAAATGCTAAACCCAAGATACTTTGACATTGCTTTTGTTATCCCAGATTTTCAATACATGCAGTACTTGGAAAGGGTTTGGTGAGCTTAGTGCTTCAGATTTATTTTATGCCTTTACCGTGCTTTCAAATGAAACATGCATTTTTAAAGAAAAGTTCAAATGACCACTTGCTCTAACCATTTCTTGCATAGACAGGCTGATAAGTGAACCACCAAAGAACTTCCTGGTAAAATCATGAGAATTTATGTCATTTCCATTCCAAGATTAACCATGACAAATTAGAGTAGATTTGACTGTAGCAGTACAGCTGGGATGTTTTCCTAAAATAATTGCTCGCCTTCAGGTCCTGGATCTGACAATGGAGATTTCACATGCCAGAATTTGAGGGTGAAGAAAGAAGTGGTAAATGTCTTTGGCCATCTTTAAAAACAGCCTGCCTTATCTTTCTTTGGAGTGGACACTTACAAGACTATCTTGTAACCCAGATACAAGAAATATTGAATCCCAGATAATGCAGAAACATATACTTGATGGGGAATGATAACATCATTTGATAATACCTTTATCATCTCAGTTTCTTGACTGTCGTATTCTGTTGTCTGTGACTAGCTGATCAGTGATCTGCTCTATCATTTTACTAAATGGGAAAAGTTTCTTGCAGCCATCAAAAAGAGATTTTTTCATGCTTGCCAGGAAAGAGTCAAAGAGCTCCCTGAGCTATTCCTTGTATGCTTATGAAGTGCTTCTTACCTTGGTATCCAAGTGCCATTGACTACATGTTTATGCGTTTCATTCAGTAAAGAGCTTCCCGGCAGTTCCCTCCCTGGTACCACATGCAGTGGTACAAAAGGTCACTGGAGGCTTGCTACCAAAAATTCAGCAAGGATGCTGAAAATAAATCAGATTTTGTACTACTGAACCGTGAATGAATGGGCAATGACAGATCAACACTTTCAAAAGAACTACCAATGAAACTAGTACAAATCTGGCATGCTTAAGGGGGGGGATGGAGGGAAAAAAAAAAAGCATGTTTCTTCTCTGCAGCCACTTCCTTCTGCTCTTTGAAGAACATCATGTCATCCCTGATCATGGCCACACCTAATCCAGTATCTTCCCTCTGACAGCGGTCAGTGCCAGATGTTTCACACATTGTGCTTTGTTGATTATTAGCCAGTCATTATCAAAGCATTCAATCACTTCAATATCTTGAGCTTGAATGAACTCAAGTTATTTTGAGATTGCTGATGGAAGATGAGGGGAAGGAGTTGTTTCAACAAGTGATCTGCGCTAATTGCAGGGGTTGAAACCTTCCCTGATCCTGAGTTGGTAATATGAAAGGCACGCTCTAGGATGGCTGTTCTGACAGAATAATTGAATATTCAAAGGAGCCAGTAGAGTCTTGATTGCACTTTGTATTTCTCTGGTTCCCTAATAGGTCAGCCTCAGGGAAAAGTCTTAATGCACTGGAGTAACAGTGTGGAAAGGAGAGTTTAATGTTTTGTGTTATGTTCTGGTTTTGTTTATAGTTTTCTTTTCCTGATGCCCATGTTGTATGGTTGCCTTGCTTTTGAGGGAGAAGAGCTGGTCTTACACCAGGATTAGGTGTGCAGCATCACACAGTGCATGTGTTCTACTGACTGGGGAAGGAGATGCGCTCCAGTAGTTAATTTTGTCCACAGAGTGCTTCCTTGAATAAGTGAGATAAAGGCACTGAATTAAACAGTGCTGGTCTGGATCTGATGCAGCCCTGTCACTTACTCTAGTTACTGGGACTGTGTCTCAGCCTTTTTCTTATAAGCAAATGCTGCCCCGGGGACTTGGAAATTAATATGTTGATTTGAGTAAATATCTACTTGTCACACACCTTGAGGCACTGCAGCAACAGAACTGCTAAATAAGAACTAAAGGCTAAAATTTAGAGAAATTGGAGAAAACAGCCCTCGTAGTGGCAGCTTGAATGCTGAAGCTAAATTACTGTGTGTGGGTTATGTCTAAGGGCAAGGATTATAGTTCTTTTGGGCACCTTGAAATTTGTTCAGACCAGTGTTCTTTCACACAACTCCTGAGCTAGGTTTCAGTGTTGATATGGAGGAACAGTTCCCAGTATGGCCTCTGGATGTAGGTCATGCTATTTTGGAGAAGAAGATGAAGTTGCTGGATACGGCTTTAGGGGAAGAGAAAAGGCTCTGGGAGTGTTTAACCTGGTGGAGTAAATGTACCCTACAAATGTGTCTACAAGGAGAACTAGAGCTGATGTTGGAATAACTCTGAGCAAGCCACATGAATTCTCTCAAACCACATGAATTGCCCTTCCCTGTGTGCGTTGTCGTGTCTTGGACGACATGATGATGAACATGAGGAAGGGTAACTGCACACCAAGCTGGCCCCTCAGTATGGCAAAGATGCTGAGAATCTTGAGAGAGTCCCTTCAGCTGCCAAGAAGGCAAGGGCACTGGAACATATGATAAACAATAAGAGACTGAGGGAGCTGGTCTGCTCATCTAGGAGAAGTAAAGAACAAGGAGAGTGGGATCTAATTACTGTTTTACCTAAAGCTATAAAGGACATGGAACCAGTCTTTTATCTGAAATGTACAATGGAAGAACTAGAGGGAACAAAAAGAAGACATAACATGGGAAATCTCAATTGCATGTGACGAAAAAAATTTTCATGGTGAAAGTTGTTAAATGTTCCCTGGAGACATTATGGAGGCCTCATGCTTGGAGATGTTCAGGATAAGGCCCTGGGAAACTCAGTCTAAGTTGGCCCTGCTTTGAGCAGAAGGTTAGACTAGATGACTTGCAGAGGTACCAGCCTAAATTATTCTGCAATTATGGGCCACCAAGAGAATAGTCACATTCCAGTAATTTTTTTAAAAACAAATCTAAGTTATACATCAGGTTCCCTCTTAGGAATGTCCAGGGATTACTTGTTTCTCTTAATGGTTTTGTCTTTTCTCTCTACCTCTTAAGAGTCTACCAGCAACAATACCACAATGTCCTGTCACTGGCTTCCTCTACCTTTTGTTAAGAGGGAGACAGGGACGGGGCATCGTGGGATTGCTGCTGGCAGACTTGTGTGGGTGGCCAGCAGTGGGAAGGGGACTTACAAGCTAGTGACACAGAGGATGTCTGTAGGGTTGAACGGGACCATGGCTGATGCTGACCTGGGACATGCTATAGAGTTCCCTGCACAGATGTTTCTATACCAGCACCACGGTGCTTTCCCCTCGTGCCTGAGTGTGACAAAGCCAGGATTTTGTGGCAGTTGCTGTGGCAACCTGAGTGCAATCAGCCCTTTCTCCCCATGCTTTATTGTTAACAACTTTATTATTGTGGATAATGTCATCCTCTCACAAACAAGGAGAGATTTGGTTCTGCATGCTGCATACCTTCTACAAAGATTGAAACTTTGCAGAAAGAGAGAGAAAAGCAAAGCTTTTGTGTCAAAGGCCTAGAAAAGAAGGTGCAACTAGAAGGATTGAACTGACATATTGTGAAGAGAGATCAAAGATGTGACTGGTGTGCCGCGATGGAATAGGACTTCATGCAACCAATTGGAACCCCAACTTTCCCTTTAGCGGCTCTGTGTCTGGGCCTGTCTTGCTCGTGATTGCAAGTTCACAGGAAAAGTGAGGCTGGGAGGGACTTCAGGTCTCTAGTCTAACCTTCTGGTCAACTAGAAGGTCACACCAGGGTACTCAGGGCTTTGTCCAGTAAGGTCCTAAAAATCTCCGAAGGTGTATGCTGCACAGCTTCTTGGGGCAGCCTGCTCCACTGCTTGACTGGCCTCACAGCAAAAAAATTGCTTCATATACCCAGTCTGAAACTCTCTTCTTTTATCTTGTGCCTGTTATATCTCATTCTTCTACCATGCACCACTGTGAAGAGCCTGGCTCCATCTCCATGACACCTCCCTGCAGATACTGACATGCTGCTATTAGTTTCCCCCAAAGCTGTCTCTTCTCCAGGCTGAGCAAGCCACTTCTTACAGGGCAAGTGCTCCAGCTCCCAACCATCTCAGTGGCCCTCTGTTGAACTCATTCCAGTTTATTGAAGTCTGTCTTGTACTGGGGGGGGGGGGGGGGGGGCAAAATT
>JAVJGJ010000059.1:78596565-78618928 GCA_035590215.1 Microhierax caerulescens | reverse complement strand
CGTTCCTGCCTAAGTGAATACTGACTTGATTGAGATGGATTTATTCAAATCTTGAGATGAATGGAAAGTTCTCATTAGCAGCAGGTTCACATGGATGAGGAGGAAGCTCTGGAACTCAAGATGCGAGGTGCATGTTGTAAGTGAAAGGAAACTGGAAGAAAACAAAACCAAGGAGCCATAGCAATGTACACTGGTCTAAAGAGCAGGCATTTGCTACCGTGAGGAATTTCTGATCTATGTTGACTTCTTTGCATTTGGGCATTTGGAGGCCAGAATCTGCTTATATCTTCAAAAGTGTAAAAGATGATGTAAAATTCAGGTAACAAATACTTGCTTGAAATGTGAAGTAACTAAGTATATGAACACAGGAACAGGAGTATGGGGAAGAGGTTTGAACGGGAGCACTGACTGGAAAATATCCTTTTAGTACAATTACCTTCTTTACAGAAGACTGTAGGAATCAATGAAAGCTGTCCAAGGCACCTTTGCTCTCTCTGTTTTGAGATGTACTTTTCTATTTTAATTTTGGGAGGATGGGCTTAGATCTACATGCACTCAAAAAAATTCCCTATATCTTACAGAAGGTCCTGGGAATTAGATGATTATGGGGGGAAATGAAAATATATAAACCCAAGGGTCACAGGTTACAAGGCAGGGTACTGGATGGGTATCTCCAAGATGAGCTGTTTATGGACAGTCCTGTTGCACAGGCACTCTTGCTCTAGGATGATGCTTAGAGCTAACTGTCCTAGTGTTTAACAGGTTTCTTGTATTGGAGACTCACCTTCCTGGTTCCCCCAGAAGAGATAGTAACAGGTACTCACTATACTTGTCTCTCACGTGATTTAACTGGATCACTGAAACAGATTGCCCAAGCAAGTTGTGGAATCTCAGTCCTTAGAGGTGTTAAAAACTTGTATGGACATGGCCCTCGGCAACCTGCTGCTCTAGTTGACCCTGGTATGAACACGGAGATTGGCCTAGACAGTCTCCAGAGGTCCCTTCTGTCCTTTGTGACTCTGTGAATTATGATCTAGAGTGGCTACATCCATAGTAAAGTGTTCATATTTCCATGTTTAACCCTTATTTTGGCTTTTCTCTTTAGGCTGACACAAAAGATTGTTACGTGGTGACTTTTGCAATGTAAATATTCTGCCTAGATACCTGCTGAAATGAGAAAAATCTCACCACATGTGAGACTGTGAGGTCATCATCTTTATTATTTGGTGATGATTCCAGCGTCCATAAAAGTTAATTGAATTTTAACTTCTGACTAAAATGTTACGTATCCCACTTGTGCTGCCTGGTCCACTGTGCATCTCAGCTGTTCAGCATTGCAACCAGGCTGTATCTGATAGGTACAGTAAGAGATGCAGGTGGGAAGAGTGACGTGGACCATTGGAGCTGTACCTGCCTTTAACACAGTTCAGAGTGGCTAAGTGAGAAAGGGAGCTGTCCCTTCACCCTTCTTCACAGGTGAACACTAACCACTACCCAATACTTAAACACATTCGTATATCATTTAAAGGAAAATAGGTGTTCGTGGAATGGCTGGATATAATGAAAAGTTACAAATTTCAAGGCAAGAATTTGTCTTTGTTTTGGGTAGTATGCACTGGAACAGCAAGCAAAGCTGGGGTGGAGGCGAGCAAGGTAAAAACCGGGCTAAAGAGAAGCTATTGGCTAACACAGAGTGCAGTTTAATTCTGAAGTGGCATCTTGGGTGCAGTCTCACTAATTTAACAGTTACAAACTAGTGAGATAGTCTTCTCTGGGAAACAATCCTGACCTGATAAGAAAGTAGGCAAACCTATCTCCTACAAAATCTCTTTCTTTGCTCAGATCCCTCATTCTAAGATTTAAATCCTTTAGGATTTTGTGAGGAAGACACGCTTCTCTCTACATGTGTTTCCAGCTCTTTGATTTGGGAAATAGGGTCAACTATTATGCTCTGATTGTGTGAAGCACACATTTGAATTAGCAAAAATTCATAATTTTTTCCACAAGTTCTGTTGAAAAACACAATTTTAGGCAAGGTAGACCTCTGGCGTTAATGCATTCCATCACTTTGTTAGACCCCAAATCTTTTTATAAGCTTTCCCTCTGAGGTCTTGCAGAGATTGAGCCAACTGACATTTAGTTTTGAGCTTCCCAATCACGATCATTCAGAAAATTGTCATAGGCCATGGTGAAAAAAGACATTGTGTAAATGTGTTTACTACAGGTCAATACTTTAGTATTCTTGCATACATCCTTAATGACAAAGGGTCGTCTTGTTCACTTTACTGTTTGAGAGAGCCAATTTTTCCATTAGAAACATTTATTATTGTTTTCCTTTAATTGTTCTAGCTATGTTGTAATCTTGTCATTTAATGACCTTTAAAAACGTGTCTAGAAAAGCCTGCAGCTGTTCCCTCCTTGGTTTCTCTCTACTGAGTTATATTTAAGCCAGTGTCTCTGAAAACAGGCAGTAATAAAAGGGATATTATCCTTAGCAAATATCTTAATCATGGTAAATCTCTGTTGCCCTACAAATGACTGCATGGGGGATTAGAGTTGAGTAAGCCATTTGCTGAATATCACTGCCACCTTTCCTAGGCCATTTAAGCATGTTTAATTTTTCAGGGTGAAACATGAAACCCACTAATACAAATGTTTGCATTTGGACTGAATTATATCCAGACTATAACAGTTATAGCAGGCTTAGGACCAGATTGTGACTGATCTGTAGGAGGCCAGTTCTTCTTGGGAGAGTGAGAGAGAAAATGCAGATTCGTTCCCAGCCCCAGCTCTATGTCACTTGTGCTGCCTCAGTTCATTTCAATATTTATATAAGGCTATTATGGGTTGAAGTACCAGTAAATATGTGGATGATACTTAGCTTTGTACTTTTTTTATATCAGTCACAGTCCTTACCATTGTCCGATGCCTGGGAGCCATCAGTGCCTGGCTGTGGTTCATCCTGGCTAAGACAGAGGTGGCAATGCTACAAAGCAGAAAATACTTCCAGGGACTTGTCTCCTCTGTAACATCACTTTCTATCTGCTTGTTTATCCAGATTTCTATCAGGTGTGCCCAGAAACACTGAGAGTATCTCTTCTCAGTGATCAAGCTTAAGGGAACCTTTTGGGAGTCTGAAATACTACTGCATAGTCCATGCTTTCTTTTCTCTTCTTTTTTTCTTCCTTCTAAGAAAGCAGCGTCTTCTATGTGTGCCAGCCCAGGGGACTGCAACCCTAACCGGTTTGGACTCAGCCAGATCCTTGGGAACTGGTGGCTCCAAGAGTTGTTTCCTAGAGCAGAATCTAGTGATGGTGAAGTCCATCTGTTTCAGGTGGCACAGCCCTCTTACTCAACACTGCAGTGTGCCACGAGCACATCGCCCATAAACTGCTCCGGTTCCCAAGGAGCGTGGGCTCAGATTCGCCCCCCTGGTCTAATATCTTGAGCCATCCATCAGGCAGCTTCCCCTATAAGCCCTGAACACAACTTCCCAACGAGGGTAAGAGCTGTGAATGTCAGAGGCAGAGTTTTGTTGTTGACTGTCTTGTGACTGCTGGACTGACGTGCAGCAGAGATGTGAATGTCTGTGCATCCCAGTGTCTTCTGGGCTAAATGCCATACTTGCTGTGTTTAAATCCCAGTTGCCAAATGACTAGCCCTGACTTTGAATGGTCGACAGAATTTAATAAATATTCTAAGGACCTTAAATGGGTCCACAGGACATGTGATTAAGCAATCAGTTATACTTGTTAATTAGGAGATGTAGCTAATAATAACCAAATTAGAAGAGGAAATTGAGTTAGAGCCTTGTAAGAAATAAGACCTTCACAGAGGACCCTGGCACTCGCTCATTAGAGGCTTCAAAATTGATCTTTTTCTAAAGTTAATCAACTATTTCATATTTCAACCACTTCAGCCAGTCACAAGTACTCTCTTTTTCCATTATATTGGTTTAACATTAACTATGTATAGCTTGTTCTATTGCAGAGTTTTGTGCTTTTAGCTTGAATCCATGTTTTTTTTTTCCCTAAGGAAAAAAAAAAGTCTATTAAGTCTATAAAGTTCTATTATACTCTGTTAAGTTTTACACTGTATAACCAGATTAAATCTTTGATCCCATTTCCCTCACAGGAGAACCAAAAATCCCATGGGAGACAATTATAGGTGAAGATGATAACCCTTAATACCTTCAGTGTGTTATTCAGATGCTTTCATGGTGATAGTGGATAAAATATGTCCGTAAATAAAATGGTGATTGATTCTTCACAGCTGTATGAGGTTCCTCTCTCCCTACATAATTGGATGTTGAAAAGAGCTCTGCTCCTGATTCCTGTCTCTGTTTTACACACTCCACTGGTTATGGGTTTATATCTACAGGTATTATTGAAGGTTGTGTGTTTTTCACCCAGATCGTCCCATGAATTAGTTAGGTTTTAATTCTGTCTTCATCTACTGGGATAGATGAGAAAGTGTTTTCCTATTCAATAAATATTTTGAATGTTTCCCTGCATTGGGATAAAAACTAGGATCTTGCAGAGATTTTTGGAAAAAGGCTGCAGAGTGAGAAGGAAGATTATGTTCTGGAATAGTGTCTGGGGTTAATTCTCACCCAGACTGTGAGGGTTTGGACCAGGGTTTTCACATTCCAGGTGGATGCTCTGATCACTAGGTAATAGACTATTTTAAGGGGGCTATTTTTCAGCTTTGAGTAGGAATTTACAAGCTGAGCATGAGGAGTCATTTGTTCTCAGATGCTTCTTTTAAATCAGGATATGCCTGTCTTGGTATATATAGTATGTATATAGTATTATATATAAGTAGTATAGTATTTCTCCATGCAGTTTCTTCTGAAAAAATCTCATCTAATGTAGAAATTAGACCTGCTTTGAGAACAGGTTAAAACAGATGACCTCCTGAGGCATCTTCTAACCTAAACTCTTCTATGATTCAATTTCGGTGGAAAATTACTCCATCTCCAATAAGGAAAAATGATTCTTGAACCTATAGTTACAATACAGTCAAAAACGTCACATTAAATGGTAGCTGTCATGATGTAAAGACTTAAGTATTAAACTAAAATTAATTATTAGCTAGTGTTCTCAGTTACTGAGTGGTTTGATGCATATGGACTTTGCCTAAGTTCTCATACATATATTTGTGTATACACACACACGCACACATGTATAGGTGTGTTTTTGTGTGTGGTAGTAGTCATGGAGAACCAGTGACAGGGAGAGACAAAAGTCTTGTCTATGCTAGATAATGATACAGGGCCAGGGGCAGCTCCAGGCACTGGCTGATGATTATCTATGCTTTTTGGTTGTTAGTGTGCTCTACGGTATGATTTTGACCTGGTACAACTTAGAAGCATTTCAGATGAAATGACTGATTGTGCTTTGGAGGTTACCATGGGTCAAGGACCCTTCCCACTAAGCAACGTCAACGCTGTTGTAACTACATTTCTAATCGTAAATAACATAATCAAGTGGAATGTCACTCTACTGAGGCTGAGGAGTTTGAGGTTATTATATTCCCAGCTGTGCCCTGGGTTGGCTGTGGGGTCTGTAGACATGCCACTGAAGTTTTCTTAGTCTCTTTCTTTCACACTTGTAGATTTCTAGCTGTAAAGACTCAGCTCTTCAAAATGTTTGTCTTCTGTGGTGTGTTGGCAGACACATGGGAAGGGCCTGTTCCAGGTTGGGACCTCTAGAGGTTCCCATAATACAAATAATAATAGCAAAGAGAAGGGAATGACACGTGATGTCTGATGAAACAATTGTCCAGTCTCCTTGACGGAGGTAAACTGAGTGATTGTGCTGTGCGCACCAGCCTTAAAAAAGCAAGAGTATATTTTACTTTGGATGGATCATTTTACAAAGGATTTGGGGAGCAGCTTTGCGACATGGATCTGTATTTGTGACATGCAAGAGCAGCTTCCATCATTAACAAATTTCATATAGTTCCTATTGAATCTGCCAAGGGACATCTGCTGTGGAAAAAAAAGCTATTGAGCATAATTGCATTTGCATTTGGGCTGCCATGATGTAGGAAAAATGCTTGGTACATAAAAGGCTGATCGGCGGGTGAGAAAAGTGCCTAAAGATAGGCTGTTACCTTACCCCACCATAGGGTGCTGATATTGCTGAGTTGAAGTCCCTCGATGGCCATGCCTCACTTATTTGTCTGCAGAATTAAATTATTGGCTGTTTACTGGAACCGACACGTGCTTGGTTAAAACAAGTTCATTAAATGTGCTGATAGTGCCAGAGAGAGAATGCACTATGCAAATGATCAGTGCAATTCTAGCAAATGCAGTTGTAAGGCTGGGATTGTGCTGGCAGCTGATGTGCACCTCTGGGTGTGTGCCCAGGCTGGCTGCTGCCCCTGACAAGCTCACACCATGGGGAGGTGAGAGGGCTCCCTTCATGCTGAGTGCCTGCCTCTGGATCAGCTGAGTAATTAAGTGTTTGTTTCCTTCCAGATGAATACAAGAGTAAAGTAGCCTGTGAAGATGACAAGCTGAGGCTAAGCTGTAAGAAGAGCATGGTGATAGCCATTTACTCTGCTATCTTTGGAAGGACACAAGGAGGCAGCCTGGAGTGCCCATACCAAAACCTAGGGATGCCCATGATTGGTAAGCAGGGAAATGGCTTGACAGAGCACATTGAACTGGGCAGGGTGGTTTCCTTTACTGTCATCATGGTAGAGCTGACACAGATTCTGATTAAGAAAAGCGGGACTGGGACATGCAGCCTGCCAACAGTGGTGCTCCTGGTGTGTGGTACCTTATTAACCAGTGGCGAGCTTCATCATGAGCACTAAACTGAGGTTCAGCTAGATGCCCTAGCCAAGCTACCAAGCTGCAGACTTTTAGCGCGTTCATCAGATTATATGCTTGAAGGTAGACCTTGAATTTCTTGTTTGATTTTCTGTCCTTCTGGTGGTTCATAGACTGAACCTCTAGTTATAATATGGAGGAGCCTATTACTGGTGGATGTTATGGACCATCTGCGCCCAAACCAAGCCTTGAAGTTGCATTTAAACTTCTACTGAAGTTTAAAGCAAGGGTTGAAAATTCAAAAAGCAAGTTGTTAAGTTGCATCATGTTACAGTTTACTTTAAGCAGCTTCTTTACTCTCAGGCTGTCATAGTCTCACATTCATGTGTGTAAGATCAGTAAGTTTAGAAAAAAAAGTCACTAGGACTGTCTGTTTTGAGCCAATGTGAAATGACTTTGAATGTTTTGGGCTGTGGTAGAGAAAGCAACTGTCCACAGTGCAAAATCCTGTGGTCAGCATTTCTCATCATCCTTCGCTGCAGAGGTGAGACGAAATTAACTGGATTCCCAAAGGATTTGCCTCCAGAGGGGGAAAGGCTTTAGAGGGGGCTGTACAGGGGAGCTCGAGCTGCTGCTATTGCCTGTGCTGGTATCTGTTCAGCTGTATCTGGGGATCTTTGGCTTCACAGCTGGTGATCCAGTGCCCTTAAGGAGTTAAATGCTATTCAAATGGAAGCATATGAAGTGACCGCTTGGAAATATGACATGCAGATTCTGGGTGTCAGTAGGAACCCACAGGTGGAATCAGGCCAGTCGGGTTATTTGTGCAGCGTGGTGAGCACCTCGGTTGTGTAGCTGTGAGAATCTGAGCACTTGCAGCACAGCTGAGCAGTGCAGGGTGTCCCACCCAGCCCCATGGCTCAGATGCCTGGGAGAAGAGTTACCGTCCTTTAACAAGGACATCTCCCATTTCCTGAGGTGACCTATGTCCCTGGATGTGCTCCTGTTGTCCGGGGTGCAGAAGCCGTAACAGCTACAGGTAACAGGTTAGCCTAGACCTCTTTCATGTGTGTTTGGGATGGGCTAAGACTGTGTGTGCTGGTTGCTGTGGCGGCTCGGCTGCTGCGTGATAACTTGCCAAGTCAGCGAAACCCGATGGGTTTCTAGCATATACGTGAGCACACCGCTCCTTTGTCCGAGCTGGGAGAGCAGGAACAGGCACATACTGGTGACAAAGTGCTAGCACCGGGACTGGCTCTTGAATGTTGGCGTGAAGCAAAACTCTATGTGAAGCCACAAAGGGTAAAGTTTTACGTGGATGCAAACTCCCAAAACTTGTACTGGCTGAGAGCAGGGTATGTGGTACTCGAAAGTGGGATGGGAAGCAGTGGAACGGGGAGAGCAAGGCTGTAGCTAAGAGGACGAGCAGTGAGGTGTGACAGCAGGGCTGCACGTGCCATAGCATCTACAGAGTTTGTATGCCCTGTTGTTTTCAAACTGGCCTTATGATCTCTACAAATTGGACTGTTTGCCCAAGGAAATAAGGTATCGGATCCTGGAGCGTGGCGTGCAGTCTGCTGCTGGGACGAGGCAGGGCCTTCCTCCAGTGTCAGCTCTTAAATGAGGCCAGTTACAAGAGCAGACTCAGTACAAGACAATGTAATGACAAGCAAGTGGTGGGAATGCAGAGGCAGCTTTACACTGAAATCCGGTGCAAGGTTTTAAGCTGTGAACTGATGCTAAAAATGACTGAGTTGTTGGACAGGAGCAAATATCTGCATGCTTGGAGTTGCAGGGCATCTCTTGTATCTGCTAAGTCAGCCTGGTGCTGCTGGGGTGCTGAGGGGGGAGGTATGTCCTGCCTGTATAACAGCAAGGGGAGGGTGGGCAGTATCTCTGGAACAGTGGCTGGCTGCATGCCCGGCAGGGCTGGGGATCAAGGGTGATGCACTTAACCATGGAGCAATGTCTTCACCAGGGTTTCCCAGGAATTTGGGCACTGTATATGTGAGACAGACAGTATAGCTGTTG
The DNA here is from genome assembly GCA_035590215.1 of Microhierax caerulescens. Classification (NCBI taxonomy): domain Eukaryota; kingdom Metazoa; phylum Chordata; class Aves; order Falconiformes; family Falconidae; genus Microhierax; species Microhierax caerulescens. Next base: position 78,610,116 of record JAVJGJ010000059.1, on the reverse strand, counting down.
ATGCTGATGTCCCCTTGTGTGCTGAAATCCTGATTGGAGGGTGTGTGTGTGCGTGAGCTTAATTAAAAAAAAACAAACAACAAAACAAATGTGAGCAAGCAGGTGGTCTTTTGACTCACCATGCTCCATCCCTCAAATCCCAGCTATATTTGAGAGTGTTTATCCAGGTCTGCTAGTGGCTGTGGTTATCACTCCTCTTGGCCCCACAGGAGAAACTGGTGTAGGATCCATCTGCAACCCGGATCAGAAAAAAACACATTCACACCGTGCTTCCCCCATGGCACACTGCAAGAAAGAATAGTCCTGCCCACATTTGCAGCATTGAAGTGATGGGGGTGTGCTCCCAGCTGCCGCTAGCAATCGTGGGAGCAGCGCGCAGTCCCCCAGCCTGCTCCAGAAACTGTACTCCTGCCACGGGCCTGCCTTGCCCAGCAGGCAACTCTGTTCCTTCAGGAGCAGGTGAAAACATCACAGCTTATAAATCAAAGCTTTCTCTAGCTAGAGAACACCTCTCTGCACGTTTCCACAGCCCTGTGATACAGGGAGGGCTGCTCCATGACAGCCTTTGATCCCAGACATTCGCAACGAGCTGATCTTACAAATACGGCCGTATGACTCAGACTTCGTGGCAGCATCCAGTTCCCGTAAGGCAGAACCCAGCTATGTTCTGCACATGGAAGATTTATTCTGTTTAAATTTCATGGGACTGATGATTTGTGTCAAGTCTGAGCCTTGGCAAAGGGCCTTTTTCCGGCAAGTAGGTCCTGGACAAGTTTGCAGTGATTATTTTTATCCAGGCAGCATCAGTTTCTCGATGAGTGAAGAGCCCACACTTGCCCCAAAGGTGGAGAAGGGTATCTTTTCTTCCTCTCCTAATGAGAGAGAAACAGTTCAGAAAACTATTCCATTTTTTCTGTGAGCAAAATGCACATATGGGTTGAATATAGAAATCCAATTTGTACAGGTGAGGCTTTTAACTGCTGAGGTCTAAGATGGGGAGGAGGGGTGGCCTAATAAACATTGTGTATATTTTTGGCTCTGCCATAAGGTAAGGGAACAAATAATTTGTATTGGTTTTGCCTTCAAAAATGAGTCCTTGTACTGCTGTAGGAGCATTGGAGAGGTAAAGTCCACTAACGGTGAGTTTCTTGGATTCTGCAGAGACATGAGGTATACATTACATGCTCAGGTGGAGGCATCTGAGGTATGTTGACATTGCAGCCCTTTATCACCTGCATAATCACAGCATCGTTGTGCTGGTTTTGGGTGATGTAAGATCTCCAGGTCAGGCTTCACACACCATGCTGTGCCAGACACAAGTCTTCTGTCTGTCTAACATCTATACAAATGTGCTTAGCATCTGTGAAGGGAAAGTTATTGCAAAGAACTCCATCCTATCCCTGTTATGGTAAAGAGAAAATCTGCCAGGATCCTCTTTTAACTGGCAACATGCTGAAACTTGTGTCTCTGACCGTAATGGGAAGCCACTGCAAACAGCTGAACCACTCCTTGAAAGCCTTGGGAACTCTGAAAAGCTCCTAAAGGAATTTGACCTTGTTTGTAACTCTCTTAATAAAGCCTCCACTTTGTTGCCAGCACGTACCGAGAGAATACGCAGAGCATAGGGAGGTCTCTGGGGAAAGGGCTGTTGGCAAGCAGCAACCCATTAATATCCCTCAGCCTAGTGAGCCCTTTGCCCCTTTATTGTGCTCTTTAAAGCTGCCTCCGCCTGCATCTCTGAGTGACTTCTTTATAGCAAGAGAAGCCGATTTAAAAAAATGGCCTTTTCCTGCTTGTATCCGAGTGCAAGGTGGTGATCTAATTACCTAATGGAGACTGAGGAGGAAGAACCTGGATGCAAAACAATTACCTTTTTTATCATTCAGTGGAGTGATGTCCTTGATCATATTCAGGGCACCTGACATGTTCACATGTACATTTTTATGGGAGCTACCCACCTGAACTAGAGTGAGATGGACACGTTCAGCTGACCTCTAACATCAGGATCCAGGTCTCCTTCTCAAGGATCCTGTCTTTCTCCATCATGTACACAAAGTGCTGACAGCAGTTTAACTTCTCACCCTGGGCAGAAGGAATCTGGGCTTGGTTTGCGAGTCGGTGCAAGATTGTGGGAACTCTGGCTCCAAAGCCTAGCATTGGGTTGTGGTGTGTGGGTTAAGCAGAGTAGTCTGTTGAGAAGTGAAATGCCCTTGTCACTTGACACATAAGTTCTGTCCTGTGCCTCTGTAGGGGGAAAATGGATGCGTTTACAAAGCCCTGAGGAAACTCAGATGGTCAGTGGTGCTGGTGTGCTCTAACTCATGGGATCTGGTAACGGAAGAGCAGAGGAATGAGTTCAGCAAAGGAGCCCGTGCTTTAGGTGCTCATTCCCTGGCATTTTTCATTTTAATGCAGTGACAGAAGGTGATCCAACCCAGTTTGTTTCGATTTCCTCCTCTTAATGCAGATGTATATATTACTTGAACCAGAGCCTTCACAGTCCCTCATATAAATATTTATTACACCATATAAATAATGGACCCTTCTAGTTTGTTTATTTGTGATCAGATCTAGCACGTGAATAAGTATGAAATACATACAGTAGAAGAATCCCTTTTATTCCATGGTACATGCTACTGTTCCTGCCAACACAGAGCTGGTTTTAAGAGACTGCTGCCCCTCCAGCAATGGATTTCTGGCTCTCTTCTGTTTCACCATCCGTGACCATTTTCCACCCTATGTTTCCATCAGCAAGTTTGTGGCTGTGCTCTGATCTTGGTCTTAAGTGAGATACTTAAAAATAAAAGTCCTTCAAACTGTGGAGCTGGAGCGATGTGGGGTAGTAACCTCTGGCACTGATGGGGGAGGCAGTGGGGGACCGGGGCAGCAGGAGGAGATGGGGTATCCACTGAAATCCGCGCTGGTCAGGTAATGCCATGTAGCATGGCTGTCCTTTATCAGGTCCGAGTGCTTGTGCCTGAAATGCTGTCATGTTACACCCTGATTTCACCGGATGGGAGATGGTGGCCTTTAAAACGGCTGTAAGGCTGGGTTTGTGGGATGAGCAGCAGGCGCAGGGAGGGAGTTAGACTGTGTCTTTCTGATGTGCACACCAGGCTTCCAGAGCTCCCCTGCCTGTAGGTGTGACTCTATGTACATTTCCTTTACATCCAGTGCAGAAACTACTTTATTATGCGTATAGCTCATGATTAAAAACATGTTTTTAGAGGCCAGTCTGCTTGTATGTAATAAAACCCACAAGTATCCAAGTTTGAAGGCTAAATAAATATCAGTTGCTGTTCAATTCACATATTATAGCTTATTAAATTTAAATTGAAATGAAATTCCCATTTAGAATGCTATGTTAAATTGGGACAAAGCCTGCTTTCAGTAAGTTGTTCTTCAGTTTTAGATACTTTGTGTGTTTCACTTGTTGTCTCAAAACACCAGGAGGTAATTAAAATCACTTTACAGCTCTTTCTAGAAAACTCAAACTATTGTTGGATTCCGTAGAATCATAAAAAATTATTTATATGAAGTTGTTTTTATATGCACACAATTGCTATTTTTTTAATAAAAGAAAAAAAATCCATTAAAACTTGCTTCTGGGCAAAAGCTTTCTCAAATCTAAGGGTCAATTTGGTTTTAAAAAGTTATTTACAATGGAGTATTACCTCATGCAGTGCTTGTAAATAAAAATTCTGAAAGTAACAATTAAGATAGCGCTAGCGGGCTCTCTGATGATATTGGTATGATATTTGAGGAAGTAAAGTGGGTATCAGTTGTATCACTATCAACTTCTGTAGTAGCTGATCTTATAAAATATGCCTATTGCACAACTATTAGTAAAAGCAAAGTCAGAATATAGTCCTAATAATAAAGGGGCAGAACTTAAGAGATTTAAATCTATAGCATCTCAATTTATCATCACAGAGTTACTTTGAATGAAAACCAGTGTAACTTGTTCAGAACTGATAAAGTTCCTCTTAAAATAATTCAGATGTCACTCAAGAATATTACAAAATTACCACAGTGGTGAATGCTGGGCCTGAGAAACAAAGGTAATGTGAAACCTGTGAGTTTGCAAGAATGCCATGCTTTATTTTAGGAACCAGGGGCAAGAAGTGACTTGCAGATTGTGTCAGCTGGGTAAAAAACAGTGGACCAGTCCCACAGCTTTTAAAGTTCAGACATCCAGACGAAGTTCAAGCATTGGAACAGGCTACCCAGGGAGGTGGTGGATTCACCATCCCTGGGAGTGTTTAAAAAAAGCATAGGTGTGGCACTTAAGGACATGGTTTAGTGATGGACTTGGCAGTGCTAGGTTAAAGGTTGGACTTGATGATCTTAAAGTGATTCTATGATTCTTTGACTCAGATGTTGTTTCAACTTAGGTCTAGGCATTTGTTGAACTGTACTCACATTCAGGAAAATACTTTTGTTGGGCTGTAGTAAATATGAAGGACAGATGAACTCAGGAACTTCACAGAGCAGTAGATGCACTGAATGCACCATGCCTATCTTCTAGTGGGTGAAACAAAAGCTGTTAGATTTGTTTTTTATCTTGAATGCCTTACAGCCCACAATCAACTCATCTCTGGTGCAAATTAAATAATAAAATTTTACTGTCATTGCCAGACCAAAACTGCTTTGTTCTCTGAGACTTCTTGGAGCCAAGTTTGAAGCTATCCTCAGATTCTGACTTTAGCCCCCAAACCTGCAAAATGTTATTAATTTGCTCAACTTTACACACTGAGTCAATCTCTGCAAAATTGGAGCCTCGTATGTTTTATATAAGTTCTGGTTCCAGATACAAAGGTGATAAGATGATTTGAGTTCACGTTAATAAACCAAGTGTTTCTAAATATAACTATAGCATTTGTAATTAAACCTGCAATCGATCCTTCAGCTGCAGTTTCTAGATGAGGTTTGTTTCTTCTAAAATAATTTTGTCTTTTCTGGCCTACTGCTGAAGTTTCCAAAATTTTATTAAGTGTGTGGTGAGTAATTTTTCTCTCTTTTTCATTAAAATGTACTTTTCAATGTAAAGCTGGCCTTCTCTGCACATCCTTCTAACATTTGGATGTAGATTTTTCAGCCAGCTGTTTTCAGTGACATAGATGCTGCTATATCCAGTGGCACCAACACAAAGTTTCCTGCTGCTATTTGTAATAATGAAGATGGCAATTTATATTAGAAACCCAGCACATTGTGACACCAAAGAGCCCAGCACTGCCAAAACAAAGAACAAATAGAAACTCTCTCATGAGTAAAGCTCATAGAAAAAGAAACAGCATGCTGGGACTGATGCTGTTGTGGGGGAGGTAGACTCTTCTTGGCCTCAACGTTGACCATGGGTTCTGCACAACATCAGATGCTTATACCACAGCTGAGGAGCAGGGACCTGGGAAGCCAGACCTAATGTGTGGGCCAAATCCCCAGTGATACTACCCCCACCAGTCCTGAGTACAAACCCTTTCCACAGACCAGTGGCTTATCAAGCAAAAATTCTCCTGAGCCCATGCTTACAGATCAGAAGTGCTTTTAACAGTCTCTTCCAATGAATTGATTTTTTTCATTTCCCTACTTGAAGAGGATTCTCTTGTGCTTGCAACAGATCGACTGTGCAGGTTTTTTGAAGCCCATTCGCTTCTGCTTCCAAACTGATAGCCTTTTCATTGTGTTGGGTCTCTGCTCCTGAGCTTTCCTCTTTACACATCTGCTTCTGCATCATTTCTCGTTTAAGGGGAGTCTTTTAATTGGTTGGATTTAAGGGCTAAGTATCTGTAGTTTGGTTTTCTCCCTCTTGTCTTCTGTGCTCCCTGTGGTTCTATCTTGTGTCCTTGTGTCCTCGGTAGAGCCTTGTGTGCCATGGCAAGAAAGAGAAATCCAGTGTATTTCTGCTGGCTCTGTCTGAAACCGTGAGATAGCGCTATGCTGATAAAGAAATTACCTTCCCAGGCTGCTTACTGTGGAGAGAAAGTGGATAAAGCCTACTTTTATGTCTTTCCTTTATCCGATCTTCATCTTGTCCATCATTTAGCCCATTTTTATCGTGTCTTCTGTGGTGGCTTTTAAAATGAACATCAAACTTAATGGGCATGGGTTAAGCTGAAAATGCCTGGAATTTGATATACTGTTCCTGGTACAGGCTGGTTCATCAATACAATATGAAGACATCCTTCATGGACTGCTAGGATGGCTTTTTGACTAATTTGTGCTGGAACAGAGGCTAAGACACCTCCAGCAGCTGCCACTTTATAAAGGAGCTGCACTTTGTATCTATTGCAGCTGATGGGGCATCTTTAAAATAAATGTGAAACTGTCCAAGAGTGGAAGAACTTTCTTCCCTCCTGTTTATGATATTCTCCTGCAGCACAAAGCAGTTTTGAGTGTCTCCTAGGTAAAGCATGAAGGAATTCGGGCAGCTGCCTCACCTGCAAGGCTAGAGTTAACTTTCTTCCTGCTTACATCATTTTTGCCATTCCATGGAAGTCCGCTTTCTCCTTTGGCAGATGGGTAGATAACCACAGCGATGATTCAGACATCTGTCAGCTTTCTTTGCAGGAACTAGATTTCACTCCTCTTAGTTAATTGACTCCTACATCTTCCGTCTTTCATTCTGTCTTCTCTGCTTCATAGCTCTGAGTAAGTAACTTTTCCTGTTTTATTCTTTAGCAAGACATCATGCTGCATGTTGGAGAAAAATCCTGTCCTCTGCTTGGGAGGAGTTTCCTCCTGGAGCTGTCAATTGTAAATTTCCCTCAAGGGAATATTTATCTTAGGTTGTTCCTTTCATATGGTCCTCAAAAGATGGCAAGGAAAGCTAGGGTTCTGATGAGTTTTTTAAATTCGAGATGTAGGTCTGCTCCTGATGCCTTTTACACTGACCCAAAACGTGCCACAGAGTTTGTCTCTTGATCAGGTACCACCAGTCCTGTTCCAGTTCCTAATCACTTACCTCACGTGCACTGCTGGAAATAGTATTTTAGGCAGTGATTCTCTCCCTGAAGCCTTTAATTACAGCGAGTCATTTGGCCCTTTTGATACTTCCAGGTCTTATGCTTTGTTTGTTGAAAAAGTAGAATAAGCACTCCAATATTTTTTTTTTATTATTTTTTTTTCTAAATTTGCGGACTCAGAGAACGCATCCTCTGATGAGTGTGTGAGGCTCTGTTGTATTTTTAAGTGCACACATGTCTGTATGGGGGTGTTCTCTGTGCTCTGCTGCCTTTCCAGATCCATGGACAGCCTGTGGAAAACCACCACCTGGCAGCTTTACAGGATGCTAACATATTCACGCATTCAGGTGTGCATGGTCCTGCTTGCTCTGGACAGCCTGCTGCATCTGTGCAGGAACCTGCCTTTGTAGTCTCAAGACGGATATGGCAGGTGAGTCTGATCATGAGGTTAACAGGCTCATGAATGTTTTGAGCATGTGGCATGTGCCCAACTTCACTGTGGGATTAGTCACCCATCTGAAAACTAGGTGTCTAAAGCTGTTTGTGGATCCATCTGTGATGACTGCTGCCTTGGAAGAGGCTCTCATCTCCACCAGAGCATCTAAGAGTTACTGTAATGCAAAAATTCAGCTGTTTGAAAACATTATGTCAAACCCACATAGGTTTTGCAATCAAAAGCAGCAACGTATGGCTTGGATTTCAGATTTGGATGTGTCACCCTTATTGGAGAAAAACAAGTAATAGTGAGTAACCAAAGTAACGGATGTGATTAATAGGCATTGGCTCCGATTTCTTTTTTTTTCACCAGGAAGAGGTAATAAAGAAATAGTCATGCTGGGAAGCAGCCTTAAACTGACTAAAATCCATTCATTGCGGTGAGCTTGATGATATGAACGTTACATCACTGAGACTGATTCCAGTTTTAAAGCCAATGCTGTCTGCAGCCTGCAGCTGGTAAAATCCTCCAGCGTGACTTTGTTGCCATCTGATCTGGGTTTTCACCCTGTCAGAGGTTGGGCTGATAAAGATAATAGATCAAGGAGTATTATCATACTAAGTGTGACTGGGAAGACGAATTGCCAACTGGAGGCCTAGACTAAGAGCTGGGAAATAAAACTGGCCAGCAGTCAGCATTTGTGGAGCGATCTTACTTAAAAGGAAACTTGCCTTGTACCAGGAGCAAGGCTGGCGGGATGTGAAACTTCTAGAAAGTGGGGCCAAGGAGTAAAGAGGATAAATTGAGCTGATTCCACTCTCCCCTAAACCCAAACCTTAGTTTAAAATACCATATTGCAAAAGCACAGTTGATATCTTTAAACGCTTTCACATGTGGAAGTTTCACCGTAGCCAGGATTCATATTTGCTCTTCAGCAGTGTACTGAAGCAATCCAAGACTAATGAAGGCCGAGGGTGACTCTGGCCCAACCTGTGTAAGTGGGCTCTCTATCATCTATGAGGTCTTAAAGTGCTTTTTATTGCTTTGCTGTGGGATTTGAGCTCTGTGGACTTTAAAATGTTCTTGGCAGGGGCCTGGCTTTGCTTAGCAGTACTTACCTTGGACTTAGCAATATGGTGTTGGCATTTGCGAGTGTCCTTCCCATATCTGGCACGTGGGATCACTTGCTTGTCAGTGGTGTCAGGACAGTATTTCATATAACACCCGTAGTTTGCATTTAGCAAGCAAGCAGCAAAAGAAAGGAGAATGAGCACACCGTCTGGTGCAATAAGAGTGCCACATCTAGTCTCCCACTTCTGAAGACCTGGAAACTGTGAATTTGGCTGAAGGGGATCTTAGCCCAACTCTGCTTTGCAACATTGTTGGGACTGGCTTGCCTGCATCTTTTTGAGAAGCTAACTGCATGCCTCATGCATAAGACAGACTTTTCTGGCCTCTCTGAGCTCTGGGAATGGGAAGCTGCAGGCGAAGACTTCTGACCTGGAATCACCTTAACCCAGCTCCCTAAGGACTTGTTTACATTTGGAAGTTAAATTACCTACATGGGCTTCATAACAGCCAACAGGAGTGATGCTGAGTGGTTTTTATGCTCCTGAGACATAGGGTAAAAGAAAATACCATGTTGTCACTTCTATAGCTGTGAATGACATGGTGGTGGCTGTGATTTATGAGAGTGCTGTAGTCTCATCTATCACTCAGACATCTCTCGGATGTGTTATTGATATCTTCAGTGCTAGTTAGTGAAAGAATAAGGATGCATGAATATGACATTTTGGCATCCAGCTAAATGACCTTCTTATCACAAATCCTTTGAAGGGTATAAGGGAGATGGTCTTGTTTGGAGGTTTTGATTGTTGCTCTTACATATTTCAGTACGATGTGTTATGTGAAGGATGAACACATGAACAGATCAGAAAACCAAGAGAGGAGACCAAGCTAATTTCAGTATCGGTATAGTCCTCCCTCACAGTACTGCTGGCTGCTTGCTCTTGCATTTACGGGAATGCACAAGGTGTTTGTGCTTAGAAATTGTGTGGAGGTAAAACACTACAGAAAAATTCCCTGTAGTGACCAAAGGGATGCCTTTGAAGTGAATATTTTGTCAAATTTTGTCCATAGAGTCCATATTTTTTTTCAGGGCTGGAAGACTATGACTGATTCCAAGAGAATGGCTCAGGCCTTACCATGGGGGAAATGAGAAGAGTATTTGGATTTACCATGTGTGAGCCTGGTGCCGTCAGTAGAGTTTAGCTGGATCTCATAATGTAGGTGCCTCAGAAGACTTTCTGCCACTCCTGCATTCACCAGCTTTTGGTACTTACTAGGGTTTGGAGGTCAGTGGCAATAGTAAAGACTTGCCTAAATTGTGGCTGTTTGCCACAAAAGCCAAGGACATGAAGGGCTACAAGAAACCTCCACAAAGCATTGTTGACGTCAGACTGGCAGCCACTTAAAAGCAGTCAGACGTCGGTATTGCTTAACATTTTCAGTAATGGCCTGGATAATAGGTCAGAGTTTGTAGGTGGTACCAAATTGGACAGGACAGTTGTTACAGCAAGGGGTAGGGACCTTGAAGAACCACAATGAGCTGGGGAAACCTTATGAAACCTTGTGAAGTTCAACAAAGGCGAGTGCAAAGGTCTGCACCTGAATAACATCTGCAACAGCATAGGCTAGGGACCAGCTGGCTAGAAAGCAACTCTGCAGAAAAAGGACCAATGGGTCTTGAGGGACAAGAAGTTGAACTTCAGTCAGTGATGTGGTCTTGTGGCAATGGTGGCTAAGTGGTTACAGGACTTTAGTAAGAATATTGTAAACACATCAAGGAGAGGGTTTATTCACTCCATTTGGCATTTCAGTACTCAACTGGAGTACTGAGGTGTCCAGTTCAGGGCTCCCCAGACAAGGAGAAATGTTGAAGACCTGGAACAAGTCCAGCAAAGGGCCACCAAGCTGGTCAGGAGTCTGGAGCACACAGCATGTGGGGAAATGCTGAGGGACCTGGTTTTGTTCAGATGCAAGATGAGAAGGCTCAGGGCTAGAAGAGAGGCTCAAGAAGAGAGGCTCAGGGTGGGATCTTATTGCTGTTTTCTGCTATCTAATATTTGGCTCTACAAGAGACTGTTCTTGAAAACGCACAGAAAAAACAAACACCAAAAGCAATGAATACAAGTTGCAGCAATGGAAATCTGATTTGGTACAAGGAAAAAAATTCTTCACCTGGAGAGTGGTTTAGCTCTGGAACAGGTGCCCAAGGAGTTTGGGGAATACTTATCTGCGGAGATTTTCACAACTTGCCTGGGCAAATTCCTGAGCAACCTGATGTAACATCAAAGCTGGCTGTGCTTTAAGCATGAGGTGGGACTGGATCTGCTCCAGGTATTCCTTCCAACTAAATTATTGTATGGTTTATGTGCTGCAGTCCCAACAGGTGACTTTTTTTCCCTGGATATATTTTCAATATCAAAGTTTGCAAAAAATCCACGTAAAATAAGCTTTTAAAATCTCAGTGCCTTACTTTCTGTGCTAGGGGATTTCATCCCCATCTGTAATTGAAAAAAATGAAAAAAATCTGCTTTTCTGCTCATTTTGGCTAGTGCAGGTTGAGCTGGAGCAGCCTGGCAACTAGAGAGTTGAGGATTTCACTGCTGATATTTGTGAATATGGAGGCCTGGTCTGTGCCTGAAGAAGCTGGATATCTAGGGCTATATGTATGCTGGTGGACTAACAGTGCCAGGGTCTGGGCACAGATACTGGAAATAGATTGTACTGTCAAACTGTAGTGTGGTCCCTGGCATGGTTCATTGCCTTGGCCCAGCTAACACTCTCCTAGGCAGTCCAGGAGATGGTTTGAGGTTGGTTATAGGATAGGGACTGGGTATCACCACTCTGTTTTGGAAGGCAAGAGTGTTGAATACTGTGGTTGTGGGGTTTTTTTCACCACAGTTGGCCCTCAGGGCCAGGGAATGGGACAGGGTAACTTTTCATTCTCCAGTGAACATGTAGCCAAACAGCATAGGTTGGACCTGGGCACTTCTAAATACAAGTAGGGACGGCAGTTTAGGACCTGCTCTGGCAGATGGAGCTGCACAGAAGAGGCTGAGTATTTAGGGATACGCAGATGAGGCTCTTACAACTCAAGCTACATCTGCATTGGTATTTGGGCTGGTGAAGGGGCTAGAGGAGGGTCCCACAGCTGCTTGCAAGCAGTGTGGCATGTTGTTTTCAGTGGGTATCATGGTCAAGGCTGTCCTCTCCTGGGGAAAAAAAAAGCACAGCTGGTACCTGGTAAAGGCAGCATCAGGATTGTGCTCACCTACTGTGTACACACGAGCTACTCTGTACTGAATACAATGAGGAAGAGCCTGCTGCTTGGCCCTGTGGCTGGCTGACCTCACGTCCATTACAGCTAAACCCTCCACCATGTACTCCTGCTCCTCTGCTTTCCATCCAGAATATCTGCAGGTGCCTTCTGCAAACTGATGATTGGGACTAGCCCTGTTATATCTCAGACTACATTACCTGTCTGGGGTAATGCTAGTTGGCAAAATCATTCTAAGGAACAGGGTAGCACTTAAACAAGGGGGATAATGGTAGGTCTGGATTTGAGCCCTGTTTGGTTTCCTAGTGCAGATGCTGCTGCTAAAGTCAATACAGATGGAGACTATAGCCTCCTCAGAAATGCATAGGAGGAAGGAGGTCATCGATACCAAGACATGACTTGCGATTGCTAGAACAGCTGATGATGTTAGTGTGAGCGTATACGACAGATAACTAACTCCTAGAAGCATTTTCAGTTTGCTGAACCTACAGTTCAGGCACCTGAAGAGTCAATCCAGTTTGTTAGGGTGGAGGGCAGGGTCTATGGTTTGTTACATCTCATTCCTACAGAAGTGTCCCAAAGGCTGACCATCTCTGGTGACAATGACAAATGCAAAAGACTTGTGTGCCTCACAGCACCAGTGATGGGTAACTCCCCACCCTCCCACCGAGGCACTGTGCTCCTGTGGGCCCTGTGCAGACAGCCATGGGGTGCTGTCTGTTTTTCATGAGAACAATAAACAAAAAGAATAGGCGCTCTCCATGAAATCATGTGCAGTGCTTAGATTTGATGAGTTTCTCTAACTGGACATTTGACAAACATAAAGCAGGATTGCTGGATGCCAGATGTTTCCACCGAAACCTCTGACACTCGTCGGATCAAAAATCCCCTAAGTTTGGGTGGTTTAGTACGAAAATGCTCACATGGGGCCCTGTTCTTTTGTCATTTGCAGCATGTGAAATAAAATGCTGCCTTTGATTTGAGAAAAAAAGACATGTTGCCCTCTAGGCTTAGTTTTCTGTGGCTTTCCCTTGTCTTGCATGACTTTGGTTGTTGTGCTGGTTCTAGCACTCGATACCTTTTGGGGTTCATTTTCCCTTTCACTGCCTCCTGATGAGTAACCAAAAGGGGTTTGTATTTCTTTGTAGCTTTCCTGTGGCTTTTATTAACAGCTTGATGTTGAAGAAGTGTCTTACCAGCTTCCCCTTGTGCTTGGCCCTGGCTGGACAGTGAAAGGAAACTGTCAGTCTAGCACCTAAAAGCTTGAGAGCTTGTCTGTACAGATCATTTCACCTTAGCTGAGAAAACAGGCACAAACCATCTGATGAAAACATTTAGTTTTGGAGCTTTCCATGTTCGAAATTCCTGGTCTAAGAAACATTTCTATTTGCATGGAATAAACACGCTTAACAGAATATTTCTGCTGAGATGGTAAAGTTATAATTATTCGATCTGGTAGTAACCCTCATTAGAATTCTCAGAAACACAACAGCTCCTAGGAGCACACAGGGACACTGATGACCTCTGTCTGCAGAAGGGGGCCTGGGATGGTGACTGGAGACAACCCTCATGGACATAACAAAGCCCACCCAAACTCACTCTCTTTTCCTCAAAATTAAACAAGTTGTATTGGGTTTGCATGGTAAGGTCTTGGTAGCGGGGTGGCTACAGGGGTGGCTTCTGTGAGAAGCTGCTAGAAGCTTCCACCGTGTCCGATGGAGCGGATGCCAGCTGGCTCTGAGAGGGACCCACCACAGGCCAAGGCCGAAGCCGTGACTGCGGTAGCGCCTCTGGGGTAAGGGCTCTAACAA
>JAVJGJ010000059.1:78574286-78596485 GCA_035590215.1 Microhierax caerulescens | reverse complement strand
GGCAGGAGCGGCAGGGACAGCGCGGGAGGCACTGACCGCAGCCCCGGGCCCGCCCTGCGCCGCGGCCGGGAAGCGGGGAGGGACCGCGGGGGGACACCCGGGGGGGGGGACGGTGCTTCGAGGTCTGGCTTTATTTCTCGCTCTCCCGCTCTGGTCTGACCGGCAATAAATTAAACGAATTTCCCCGGCGGAGCCTGTTCTGCCCGTGACAGCAGCTGCGGAGCGATCGCCCCCCGCCCCGCTCCCGCCCCACCGCCCGTCGCTGCTTCTCCCCCGGCCCGGCTGAGGGGGCACCCGGCGGCCGGGGCCAGCCCGCCACACAAGCAAAACCTCGAAAAATCAACACAGCCAAATCAAACCAGGGTTTTACCCTTCCCTTCAGCAAGACCACAATGTCCATCTCCCTCACACCTGTGAGATGGGAATTTGCTAATTACTTTGCGTGTTACTGTGACCAGTTGCATTATCAGGCAGCTAAATAAATCTACATTAATTCCATATTAATATTATAATTGTGGTATTAATGTATTTTCTGTTCCTGTTCCTATGACAGTCTCTTAGTTCGTGGGGAAGCTTGTAGTAGTTTGGATAAATACATTGGAGCGAGACTGAGCCTTTTTCTATGCCCTGCAATGATTTACTGTTGTTATTTTTACTTTTCTACAACTCTGCTTCTGCGTCTGTTAAAATGAAGATACTGATACCTGTCAGTGTCCTTTCAGACCTTTACAGAATAAATGCCAGGTGAGAAGGAATTATTTTTATTATGGATAGCCTTTTCCCTTTGAAAACAAGCTATATTTTATTTGCAGCCTTCTTTCTATGGATGTAGTGGGGTTTCTAATTCTTCGCTGTTCTTTTTGCTAATTTCCTTTCATCAATTTACAATTTATTAGAGGTGTTTGAGAGTCAGCTACACCTTCCCAAGTAAACACAGAGATTTTTAAACTCATAGAAAGCTCACATGTATGTGTTCTCACAGTCTGCATTAGGTAATTTGTTTTAGGCGTTTCCTGATGTGTATGCAGAAATATTCACAAATAGGTGTCCTTTTTCCCTTTTAGAGTGTCAGTCGGCTACTGCTCTCCAACTCATGATCAAGCGCTGTCATGGGAAAAGAAGTTGCAGCATATATGCCAGCACCTATGAATTTGGAGACCCTTGTTACCCAGGCATCCGAAAGCATCTTAATGTCATCTACACCTGTGGTGAGCCACAAAGTTCTCTTTAAGTCTCACTGGGGTATGTGTTTGATGAACAGTGGTGTGTGAAGAATGGCAAGACTTGTAATCACACATAAAAAGTTGTTGAACTTCCAGTTGGCTCATGGGGATTCTTGTAGGGTCAACAAGGGAAAGCTCTGTGGATCACTTGAGTGGTTTAATTCTGTCTCTTTTTCTACTCGTTGGCTTGGTAGAAAAAGCAGAAAACATGGAAAAGATATTTTGTTAACCCATTCAACACTGCCTCTGAAAGGCAGCAAAATCTAGTGGTGAAATCTATTTGCTCAGCAGGTGCTTCCATCCTGAATGTTAGCACCCTGCTGTTTCATTTGACTGAAACAAAGTTGTGGCTATCAGTAGGATCCTTGTTACTTTGTTCTGTATTTCATTTTGAGCAGTAAAATAAGACAATAACCAATCCATACTAATCCACGGGGTTAGTAGAAAATCACTCCTAAAGTCTTCAGGTGAATATTGCAACATTTTCCTAACAAACCGTGGGAGCTCTGAGCTGGGGCTTAAGTCAGTGTTGAGCAGACACTGTATTCCTACCTGACTGCTCATCTTATCTTGCAACAGAGAAAAAAAATTGTTCCTGTGAACTCTGTGGTGTGAAAAGAGCATCAAGTCTGTCTTCTTCTTGTGATGACAGTTTTGGTCATTTGTAGCTGATATATTTGAAAATATTTGCTTCAGGGTTTTGCTTATATAGTTATTGGTAGGATCAGCTTGGTCCATCTCTGTTTTCCTTTCCACATCCACCTGGAAGAGGAAATTCTGGTGTGAGTTTGAATCTTCTGAGCTGATGGTGGAGCTTGTAGCAGAGGAGGTGCTGACTGTGTTCTCAGACAAGAACAGGTCTGTGGGTCAATCTCTGTGTGTAACTGCAGCACGCTGAATCTGATAGGTAGTGTCTGAGATGGAGTTACTATAGCATTTTGTATAGCTGCTATAGCATGGTGGATGTACAAGCACCTTGAAGAACAAGAGAAACTGATGCAGGAGCATCAGGCGCTGAGCTCCTGTTTGGCTGTTGTTTTGTTTGGCAGGAGCAGCAGGAAGGTTGAATTCTTTTTTTCTCTTGGCTTCTTGTTTTTTGTTTGAAATGATGTAGCAAGAAGTAGCAAGGCTATCCATGCTGGCCCAGTGTATTTTCTGGCCAGGAAGATGGTGGTTTTATATCACTTTTCTCGTAAAGAGACTGGAGAGACGTTTATCCTCATGGGGATTTGACAGAAACAAAGGCAACGCAGCAAAACAGGAGGCCAAAAATCCAAAGGATATCCCCTTCAAAGACCTCTGCAGCCTTTTTCTGGTCCTGGTCTTAAAGTCCACCACAAAAGGCATTAATGATCTCTTAATCTGACCTTAATTTTCCCAGTCATAGCCTAACTGCATCAGGAAATGAGTCACACTTGAGAGCACAAAATGGCATGTTTTACTTTTTAGTGGGTGAAATCTGCTTCAGCCTTTGAAGGTGGCCATGGCTCCTTTTCAAACCATATTTCAGATGTGTCTCTGAGCTGGATTTTGTGATCATCAGGCATCCTTTTCTCCCTTCAAATCGCAAAATCCTTCAAGATGTGAAAACCAAATAAACAAGAAATCAAATTTCAGTTCCATGTACTTGTGCCAGACAGAAGTAAATCCTGGTATTCTTTTATAAGGAATGATACAGTCAAGCAATTTTATATTCTTATGGTTTAGAGAACAATTGCAGTGTAGAAAGCTTCCTGTTAGATATCTCTTTGTTTCAGGTTTCCATAAAGCTGCATGCATTATTGCTCCTGGTGTGGTGTTCTTCTACTTTCACAAAACCTGTGGGAGTGAAAGGGGATAGGCTTTGACTGACAAATGTGACGGCACTTTCCTGTGACCTGTATCTAGATACATGCCCCTGTTCCCCACCTCTTGCAGTTGGAAACGCTTGATCCCTGGAGAGCAGGATGCAGCTTTGCTGCTGTTCACTGGTGAGCAGTGAAAGATGTAGGGTGACCCTGGCATAGCTTAGGAAACACAATGGGTATACAAAATGGGTTTCTCTGAGCATCACCTCGGCCTTTCTTGTTGCTGCTTCAAATAGGTGACGACTTCACTCACTGAGATCAAGCAGTACAGTTTGTCACTCCCCAGCTGCCAGGCTGTGGCAGAAATGTCCTGCCACGGTTTGGCAGTTTGGACCATGTCACCAGACTTACCTGTGTAAAAAACCTGTGATGTGTCTTTGGCCAGTGTTACCCACCCTCTGTGCTGTTTCAGAAGAGGTGGTGAGAGCAAGCATACTGATGGACATGGCAGCATGGGTAGGAGGGCCTTCATGCAGACATTTCCCATGTGAGAAACTTCAGTAATTATGGGGACAGGGCAGCTGAGCCCTGCTCTTGGTGCTAAAGCATGAGAAGAGCTGGAAAGGGAAAAATATGTTGTCTTGTGATAGCAAGTAATGAAAAAAAAAATCTGTTGAAGGAGTAATTTATGAGCTGACAGAGGGTATTATTAATTGAAAACGAATGCATTATTAATTGAAAACTCGTGTTATTAGCAGAAATCACGTCCCTTTTGCTGAGATGGACTTTGTGACAGGCATTGATGCTGGTGTTGGCTAGTGACCAATGACTAGTGAAGAGCTAGTGAGGTGGCTTATCTCCCGGCCCTGGCAGGAGAGCATCTGCAAGTGTCTCTCAGGTTGGCACACACAGGCTGTTCTTCTCTGGCTTGACAGCAGGAGCTGAGCCCTATCCCAGGTCTCCAAGAGGTAAATGTGGTAAATGTGTAGAGGTAACAGCTTTGCTTTCTTTAAATCATGTCCAAATTTCTTGGAGGTTCATTCCTCCAGCCTCCACTTTGTATTGGCCATGAGAATTCCTGCCAGACATACACAATTTTGTTGATTAATCTAGTTTTAAGTAAAGGTATCACCAAACTTTTTGCCCAGCTATATTTTTTTTTAATAATTTGTTGTTATTACTCTAGCCAGTGGGAGTGTTTCAAGTCTCACGTCAGTGGTTCTCCATATTGTATTATACCCTTGTGTTAACACCTCTTGGCATCACTGAGCTGAGAGGGAAATGCTACAAGTTCGCATGTATGTACAAGATGATTGAAACAAGCAAGTGACCGGCTGCCTGATGCGATAGTGATCTCTCATGTGCATTAGGGTGCTGTTAACCCAGCCGAGGAAACAGATGAAAAATCCTCCAATGTAAACACATTCCATACCTGAACCTTGGCAGGAGCTGAAATACTGAATTTTGGCCCAAAGCCAGATTTGTCTAATGAGATGGTGTGGAAGGTGAGATTTTCCAGTATGTGGGTCCCACTACTGCATTAATAAATACATTAATTATTTTTTTTAAAAGCAAAAGGCAGGTTAATTCTGGGAAAACACATAATACCTGGTGAGGTTGCTTTCTGAATGTGGCAGTTTTAACTAGAGTGAGATATAAAAGTTTTAGATCTGCATTTTCTTTGAAACGCCCTGAAACTTTTAGAAAGTAATAGCAAATATGAGTATTAATGCAACTGAGAAAAATAGCGCAGTACAGAATAAAAATCTTTCTCTTCCACTGCCCGCCCCCCCCCCAAAAAAAAAATCTCTGAGTGTCTCTCTCTTTCTTTGATATAAAACATTGTATTTGTAATATCTGTGGGTAGCTTGCTAGTGGTTTTGTACTTACTGATAAAAGTTACTGTACTCCTGACCTTTTCCTTTTTCTAAATTATCCACTTACTACCTTCGAAGACTCCTTTTAATTCTCTAGATTTCTTGCCTCTCTAGTATGCTAGACTTTTTTTTTTCTGGTCGCTGCTGAAGTCCTAACTCAGCAATGTATTAAAACCTGTTGTATTTTTTGACGTGCATGATGCCACTTGGGTTGAAGGAAGTATTTAAATATGTACTTTATTTTAAGACCCATGCGTAAATACCATGAAAGTTAAATATTTTCTTAAATGCTTCCTTGAGTGGGGATGAGGGGCTTGTCTGTGTGTAAAGAGAAACCTTATTCTTGGCACTGAAAGCCAAGGGAGCAATCCAGAGTGCCTGCTGTCCCGTCTGCCAGGCCTGTCTCCCTGTCCAGTCAACGGGAGCTGTAATGTTAAACCCTTTGCTAAGTACCTGCTATTCTTTACATACAGGCATCAATAAGAAATGGCCTGATGAGAAAAAAAAAAAAAGAAACAAAAAAAGATGGGAGTTGTATATTTCTTTGTGTCTAGGCATGTTTCAGTGGGTTGGCTATTGATCCTGATAACTGGTAGTGTTTTAGTGCCTTTGTTAGACATATGTTGAAGAAAATGGAGGAAATGTGGCCTTGGATGTATTTTTGATGTGAATATCCATCGTGCGTTTAGATGTGTGTGTGCGTCCTGCTTGATTCATGCTCGATAGAAAGGGGTCATTGGGCTGAAAGCTAATGAACTGCCATGGTAACTCATAAATTGTTTGGAAAATCCTGCAGTTCTGCCACATTAATAATCCTGCCATGCTGCTTTACGAGGCAATAAGCCAAGTCCCAGAGGCCAAGTGCTTCACATCCCAATGGGAGAACTGGGCAGGTAAAAGACAAAGCATGTGCACGGGGACAGCAGCTACTGTTGTTTTGCGGTGTCTGGTGCTGTGGGAGACCAAGAGGGATCAGTGAGAGGTGATGGAGGTGCTCTGGGGCGATGGGGGTGTGCTGACCTTCACTTTCTCTGACTACTTGGGAAAGCAGTTTGGATTTTGCCAAAATGTTGCGTTTAAATGAATATTCTATCAAGCTGGACTAGAGGCAGGGTCTGTGTTAAATAAGAGAGTTCTGAGGTAGTTGCCCTCATCGTGGTGATGAGGAGGGAGGATAAAGAACTGCACAAATTCTCTCCTGTCGTCTCAAAGGGACTGTGCTCCAGTCCACTAGCTCCGGTGCAGTAAATCTATCAATGCCTCAGGCTGGATGAATGTAATGGTCCCTTTTGCTCTTAAAATTTATGAATTCATCAATGTAGAAAATGTATTTTTATCACTGCAAAACTGCTTTATTTTGCTATAAAAAGCAATGTTCAAGATCCGCAAAAAATAGAAAAGGAGTAATTCCAGACGTTCAACAAAAAACAAATGTCTTTTACACTCTTTTGAAACAGGGCAATGCAGACAGGGTCTTGCTAGAGAAAGATAGACACAATGTGTAACGCAGACTTCCTTTCTTCAAAAGTTGAAATAAATTGATGCTTACAAACAAGTAAACATTTTAGGCAACCTATTTCTAGAGATGTTACACTGGCAGTACAATGTTTAATGATGTCTGTTTAACTAGGGTTTTTGTGTCATACTGTAAAGCAGAACTCACAGACAGATTTTAAATTCATGGCCACATAGTTTGACCTACCAAATAAATAAAGAATGTAATAATAATATAATATAATCCCATTATATGACTGCTTTCAATGTCAAGACACTGGGTTCAGAGATGGTTTGGGACATCTGTTCAAATCCTCTGTCTTGTTTTCCTAAGATATTAGAAGTTTGTCTGGTAATTTTTGTATCAAGCCTATGCTTCTTTTCAAGCTATAGTGTATTTTTAAAAGCTATCCAGTCCTTGTGTAATGACTGCAAATAATGAAAAATTCATGAAGTAGGATTCATCTGACCAAGTGTAGACACATAAGCCATAGAAATTTATAGTGTAGACACGCCCATCTGAGAAGAATTCCTTTTACAGGTAATGGAGAGAAACAGCTGCTTTTGAGGCACAAATCATCTCATCTAAACTAGGTGCCTGCGAGAGATGAATTGTATATTTGGAGTGACAGTTCTCCTGTACTGACTATAAAGAAAGTGTCTGGTGCTTTGCTGTCATTGCTATCTACATGTAGAACCTCTACAACGCAGATGTATACATCTGGTTAGATGGCTTTCAACCAGTGTGTTCTTATGCAAATGTTCCTTTTTGGTCATAATTATCACTGCCACATAATAATGGGAATACAAGTGTTTTCCTCCTCACATTTGAGAGTTTTCTCTCTCACTGGATCTCCAATTATAGATATATCTAGGTAAGAGATGAATGTGATACTTGTTTAAGTTCTCAAGGGGGATTTCTTTCTCTGAACCTTGAGAAACTACCTGTAGCCAGACAGGAGTGTTAGTACTGAAAAAGTTCTCAAATAGCAGCTCGATGTCTTGTAGCTCAGCTCAAGGTTGTATTGGTCTCCAGACTTGGATTTGCAGAAGGATTTTCTTGTTAATTGGATTTGCATGGGATTGAGATCTACTTTCTACATTTCACCTTTATGAATTCCCTTGGTGTTTCTAGATGTTAGGATGCAGTTGATAGCTTTGCTACCTTCTTTGGCTTTTGGGGTTTTCTTCTTTTGGTCTTCTGTTCTCAAGGTCAGGTTTCTTGTAGACTGTCAGGAACAGTGGCTGATGGTATGTGAGAGTGGGCAGAGTAGATTTTCATTGGTGATGTAACCATCTGTTGCCGGTTCCTGCGAACGAATGGACTTGTTGAACCTCTGTGCAGCCTTTTATACATTTCCATCCAGGGGAAGGAAAAGCATGGAGTTTGTTTGTCCTTTCAAAAACTTAGACCTCACTTTCAGAAATGCTCATACTTCACAGAACCTGTCAAAAATGCATGTGGCAGTATAACTGAAAATTGCACCATGATGGGCGAGCACAAATCTCAAGGCTGACATTTTCCAACTTCTGAGGCTGCCGCTTTGTCATCTTCGGTGATGGTGTCTTAACCATATTTGTGGATAGTTTTCCAGCTCTTTGAAGCAAAGAAGGAATCCCCTCAGTCAGCAAGGCTCATGTAATTTGTATTCATGCTGGAGGGTCTGTTGGAGATCGTGGATTACCTGAGGGCAAAGGCAAGATGCCATCTCTTGTGCTGACCAGTGCTAAAGTGAGTGGGGCACACGTTTTACTAATGGTCTTGGAGATACCTGCTAATAACAGAGACTGTAGTAGCTCTGCCATCCTACATCAAGGAGGAATATGCTATAGAGCAAAGAACTGTTTAGGTTTAATGTTACTGATTGCACAAGAATGTGAAATGTGAGTGACATGGCACAAACAGCCTGATCAGTTTTAAGATGAAGCTTGGTAAATTAGGTAATTGGAACCTGTCATTGTGCTGCTCCTGTTTGTCTTTGCTTACTGTACAACTGGCTGCAGCTTGATCTGAACCACACATCCAGAAGAGTCCGAACACGTCTGGCCTGGCTGGCCCAGACACAGCAGCTTTTCATTACCAGGGCAGAATAAGCCTGTGTCTGACACAGATTAGGGTAAATAAATATTCTGAGGAAGCAGAGCTCTGCATCTCAGGTGGAGGAGGAGCAGGTAATGCTGTTACCTCAAGGGAAAGGCTTGAGAGCTCTTTGATTCTTGGGGAGGAGAAGAAATGGAGACCCGGAGATAAAAATCATTGCCTTGGGCATGGGGAGGAAGGAAGATGGGGCTGGAGGAAGCAGAGGAGTTCAAAGGACAGCTTTACGATGACCCTAAGCAGAACGAGCTGTGATGACCCTGAGCAGAATGAGCTGTAAGACAAGTGCCACCTTACAATTAGGCAAGCTTTGCAAGCCTGTGGCGGTGGTCCTCCATCTCTGCCATTACTGGGAAATGTACAGAGCTTCTACTATGGAAAAAAAGACAGTCCCATGAAGAGTTAACTAAAGCGCTTTGCAACCCCTGAGTCCCGCTGTGCACCTGAGGCCTTTGTTTATATCTATTTTGGGGGGGGGTTATTTTAGTTGATAAGGATCACAGTCTAAAAGTCACAGGAGAGAGCATCAGGGGCTGCTGCGAGACTCCTGTAGAGTGTAAGGGGCTGCTGCAGGTCATTTTGCCTGGGGTCCGTGTGGTTCTGGCTAGGGGATGCTGGAGTTACAGCCACGGCTTGCTGTAGGGAAGGGTGGTCTGGCTGTCCTGGTGGAGAGGGTGATGGCAAGGGTGCGAAGGAGAGAGGTGGGACTTTTTCATTCTGCTATTATCCATATATTTTAGTAATTTATAAATCTAAGAGATGTTTTAGAATGGACCCAGAGTTCCTATTGTAATAACTGTAATGCTAAACTGTAATGTAACCCAGATTTCATGGTGGCTGACAAACCTTTGAGGTTTCTAAACAGATTGGTCATTGAATGATTTCCTCTGGCACAAATATGCACATGTCCTTGGGGCTGAACAGCAATCTGCCATCTAAAGAACTGATTTCAGGCCAGGGGGTCTGCCTGGCTGTCCTGAGAGGTCCGTGCTTGAATAGGGTGGGTACATCCTTGAAAGCAATTATTATTCGTCCATGATTTCACCCCAGAAAAGCAGATCTACCTAAGAACGATTGTGCAAGATGACATCTGAATGTAATATAGCTAAAGGAAATCTTTAAGGAAGTCTGGAGAGAGATAAGTTGAGCATGATTAAAGTTACGTGGGTTATCTATGTGGTGATTTTTTTCTGTAAGCATAACCCTGCTGTACAGGGTTTCCGTTCTTTGACATACTGACTCCCTTAATGGTGTTCTTTCAAAAATTCTGACTATGAATAAGTGGTAGATATTTACCATTTTGTTGTTAAAGGTTGCTTTTTTTACCTGGGAACCTCATTGAACAACCTCATTAAATAGGGTTACTGTTGATTCTCCAGGCCTGTCAAGACCTGCAGAGGTTTCAAGTATAGTAATTAACAGTAATGTTACCACGTATGAGTGTTCTTTACTGAGAAGGCAGTAGGCAGCCAGTCTGCCAGCCCCTTTCATGCAGGAGACTGCAGGCTATAGCCAGAGGAATGTCTCAGCGATGAATGGCTGACCCTTCGTTCAGTGATCACCCTAACTCCTCCTAATTGAGGTTAATGCCAAAAGCATTGACACCTTGATGCTAACTCATTAGTGCCTGGAGGCTACTGGAGATAGCTGACAACTCAGTGAAACACTCATTAGATTAAATTTAAAGGGAGTGTTTGACACCATGACCAATTAAGATATATTCGAATAGGTCACATATATGTTTGCCTTCTCTTTTTGGAATGTTCCAAGACAATGCCATTTCCTTGCACCGTTTATAGAAGGATTCACAGCTGGTGTCTTTCTGCCAGCATGTGCACATTTCTCTGCTGTGCACGTACCACTGCCCCGCTGTTTTCTAGCTGCCCTCACTTCTCTTTCTCCACTTTAATGTGAAACAAACAGGAAATTCTCTGGGATTTGGAAAATCCTTGTTCCTGGCCGTGAAAAATGAACTGGAAGGGCAGGGTGGGGAGGGGAAATAAATAGCGATTTTGTGAAAGCACCAGAGATGCAAAGATGCGACCTCCTTGGTGGAGTCCTTTGGTACAATTGGAGTTTGTGAGCTGCTGCTGAAATAGAGTAACAGGATCAGCTGCTCAGGGGTTTCTATAGCCCATTGATGAAAGAAAGGTACATGGGCATCAAATATGTTTTATTGCTGGGAAGTGCACTTATGACTACACAATATCGCCATTCCTACAGGCCCCAGCAAAGACTGTCCTGTTGTGTAATGCACTCGCTTATTAAGAAGCAGCCCCTGCTATAAGTAATTTAGTGGTTACACAGGCAGGGCCAGGCAGCCTTTGGGAGAAAGTGTCAGTCTCATTTCATGTGCGGAGACAGCATTTATACAAGGGTTTCTGTCATAGGAGCTGAACCTAAGATCTATCAACATAATGCCTTACCCGTGCGTGCCTCCTCCCTACCTAATAGCTTATTGATGTATATTCTGCAGTGACTTCGTTTGTTAGATGGCTAGATCCGTGCTTTTTTCTCCAGGTGGACCTTCTACCATGCAGTATTTCCTGCCTAAGCCTTTCTTACATGAGATGAAAAGAAAGCAGCAGGATGTGGCAAGGTAATTTATATTTTATTCCTGTTTTGGACCTGAGCTGTGGCTCTCCATGGCCAAACCAAGTAGGGAGGGAGCTCCTCAGCAGACAGCTGTTAACATCCCCTGCCCTGCATGGACTAGGCAGGAAGGAGGATGCTGTGCCTTGTATGACTTTATGTGATTTATAACGGCTGAATGACAGTCAACCTGAGTCTCTTTAGCCATGTGTCACTAATGAATGTTTCTCTTGTTCCAGTTCTTGGCTGGGAGAGGCAAAGTGATGGTAGGGCACAGAGGCTGACATTTCTGTGTCTTCCCACTACCCAGGAAGATGCCCAGCCTCATGTCATCCTTCAGCGGTGTAAAAGAATTCCAGAGAATGACTCTTTTCCTGCACTTTGGACATTTTTTTTTTCATTCCTGCTTGACCTCTGAGGCCCTGGATATTTTATCTTCTGGTTGTATGGTGGTCTTAGAATGGGCTTTTACAGCCTTGGTGTGTGGTCATCCCTGCACTGGTGCTTAAACATGGGGATGCCAGTGAGACATTTAAGAGTGGAGACCTCCTAAAAGTTCCTTAGGTAATACCTGCTCAGTGTGGATGACCTTTTGGGGGGCACCCCACCTTACAGTGGGGAGGAGATTGCCATGGAAATTACATGCCAGCAGTCTTGTTCTTCAGGAAACTTTCCTACACATTGATCTGGCATCTACTTTTTCTACCTCCATTTCATGACCTCCAGTTCTTCAAAGTGTACACACCCAAATGGTTAATGCCCCTTCAGACAGACACTCCAAATACTGTTGACAGTGGCTACTTTTCATGTCCTGTTTTCGTCATTGTTTAGCTAAGCCATTCATGTTCAGCTCCTTTAATCTTTCCTCATAAATCAACCTGTCCAGTTGCTCAATTGTCTTTTTGTTGCTCTTTTCCACAATTACCTATACCTTTTAACAAACACTGAGCAGGCTTATGATTATTTTTCCCCTGGGGGCCGGCAGAGACTTAAAATTTCTTCACCATATATTAGCAATGGCGGTTGTTTCAGCATCATGCAGTACCAGCACCACTATCTGGGAAGAAAAGCCGACTCTCTCTGGAGTTGAGTCTCAAGTATCCTGCTGCTCAGTACTTCACTGATTTTCCTTCATTTAGGTGAACTGAGCCAAAGAAAGCAGCAGTTTCTGAATGTCAGAGTAGGGAAGCATTTCTGCATGGGGAAGACAGGATCATGGGGGACAGTATCAGTGTCCCTTGCTGGCTGGTTGTGTTCCCAGCCTTACTAACACAAAGGCCTGGGGCCTTAAGGATGACTGATAGTGCATAATATAAACAATGAAGCAAATCCTAGTAAATCCCTTTAGAGGATATTTAACTAAATTCCTAAACCATGAGGCCATCCTGGGCCATCTCTTATCTTTGAAAGCTATCTCACAGCTGCCTGCAAAGACTCTAGAGGCTGGTTAATCCAAGCAGATGGTTGCTTGGTATCAGTGCCTTCAGGGGAAGGAGTGAAGTAGGGAGGGCAGAGACCTGGAGGTCTCTTTTTCGAATGGGTATCAATCCATTTTGGTCCAAGCCAAGCCTCGGGGAGAGGAAGATACCTGGTACACAGCTCCATCTGGAGTCCAACAGACCTGTTCTCTAGTGGGCCAAAAGTTGCCTTAGCCTGAATGCTCAAAGCTCACAGCGACCTAGGGATTATGCATCAAGGACCAGCCTGTAGATGGGATTTGCACCATGTAGCCCCTAGGTCATATTTATTTGCTTCAAGCTTTGATGAAATGCTTGTAGTATTTCCTTTAGAAGAAAAAACCCCACCTCTTGGAATAGACAAGAAATGCCTTTTTTTTACAAGGACACATGAAAAATTAGAAAGAAAATAGATCAGCTCATAAAAGGGCAAAACCCTACCACTTTTCCTTGCTCTCCTCCTTATCAACAAGTGTTGCCTCTTTATGTTTGTATAGGCATGGCACTGGCCTAAGGCCAAGAGGCTTTCTTCTTAACCCTGATTTGTCACCAGCTTTTTGGTACTGGGTAGTCACTTGGCTTCCTCCAGCTTTGTGTGGTTAAGCTGCCTGTCCCAGGGCTGTTTGCTCAGCATCTGGCATGAGAGAACAGCAGCCTTACCACCTCCCTTGGGGTTTATGCATCTAGTGCAGATTACACAGATGTGATGAGTCTCTGCTTTCAGTGTCTACAGTTGCTGTTGAACTTTATTGACATAAAGCTTTGGGAAGATCAGGTGTTAAGCTGCTGCCTGACATATCCATTGTTGCCACGATAATTCATTGAGTCATGAATTCAGTGACTATCTCACATTTCATTTTTTTGTTTCTTTTGAAGTATTGTTATAATTCTTATTACTATGAAAAATAATTAATACTAAATCTTAATACTAATCTTCTCCCTATGTTTTTTTAGTGAAAAAAATCAAACTATCCAGGATTTATCCCAGGATTACATACTAACACACATTTTTAATGTGCTGTATATTGATCAAAGGGTCTGATTTCTGCTCTGTGAAGGCTGTGCCTGATTCTCACAAGTAAGAAAGGCAAAAAAATCTCCAATCTATGCTATTGGAGATTATCAACACCTTCTACAGATGCCTTGGTATCAGTGAAAAATGAAGTATAGGATGTTGGTGCTGTGTTGTGACTCTCTTTTGAGAGGATTGAGCCACCTAGTAAACTGGAGCTGGACCGTGTGTAAATGTAAATTGTCCTGTCAGCTATTTCTTAGCCTATTACAGTATTAACAAACAAATAGATCTTCTTTCCTTCCTCACCTCATCATTCTTTGTCTCCTAAATTGTGCTTAATTAAATATGAGGGTGCCTTTGACAGTAAGAAAAATTAAATAGGGAAGGCACAGATATTGGTTTGTATTTATTGTTTTTCTTTCCTTCCTGTTCCCATTCAGCATTGTCAAGGTAGTGATTTTCTCTTGAGCAACACTTAGACATATGCATATGTTTGCATTTAATTTCCAGATGGGGAGGTAGGCTTATAATAACAGTGCAAGTTGCTGCTTTATAGATCTGGATGACTGACTGACTTACCTTCCTTTTGCAGCTGGCCAAGAAACTGCACCCCATACCCTGGGATGCTGACATACTCATGGCTGAGCCAGGCTTTTTGACTGTAAAGATAGACTTGTGCAAAAAATGATTTACCTGTCCCAGACTGCAAAAAGGTTCACCAGCTCTTTATGTATACTATGCTCTTGAATTCAGGATCATACGAACAACTGCTTTACGTTTTTGCCTGATGGCTCTTTGTAAATGTGTTTCCTGAAGTCTTGGGTAGATTTTATTCAAGGAAATGTATTTAATCATAAGCACTGACGTTTTGGTTAGGGCAAAAATATTTTCATAAGTGAAGGGTTTTGTAATGATTCCTCTCTGTTTCTCCATAAGTGCTCCTCTGCAGGCTTCTTGGAGGGAACACCATGTCCCTAGCTGCGTCTCAGGTGTCTTGTCCTGGCTTGGTCAGTTGTGTTTTCCTGAGGGACCTTACCGAGCGAGTCATAGATCTTGGTCTAGGGGTACAGCCCACAGATGCTTTTGAAGTTCAAGACTAAAGATTTGGATGAGCAGTGGATGCAGTCTTAAGTGTAAGTAGAGGGATGGAGCACTGAGAACACAGACATATTGATCTGAATAGGAATGCAGTTGCAAATAGGTATGTTATTAAACACACTCTAATGCTGTCCAGATGTAACTGTCTACAATATAATCAGCTACATATGGACTAGATACGCTGGCCTCCCTTTGTAGTCAGTATATGAAAAGAAATAGGCATTTCTAGGTTGCAGTTTGTCTCATTGTCAAGTAGATATCTCAGATGACTTACAAGTGCTTGCTTCTCTCTTTTGTTTTCAAAGGAACCCATGGTGACTAGACTGAATGTGAATATCTGCATTGTTGACATCTAAAGTATGGTCAGATGATTCTTACCTTTGAATATGCTTTGCACAAATTTGCATATTTTTGTTACTCATATTGTCACTACTTTCCTGAGTGTTCAAACCTTATGATGCTTAAGTAAAGTTCTAGTACTTTGTTGATTTCTAGTACTAGATTCTAGTACTTTGTATTTGCTTCAAATATTTTTTTTAAACTTACTAGTTTTTGACAGTTTCATGTCTTCTTACCAGAAAAGAAAAAAATTAGGTATGTGGTTCAAGAACACCTGTTTTCAGCAAATCATGTCTCTTCTGAAGAGTTCTTAGTTTTCAGTGGGTTTGAGCCCAGTTTTGCTGTATGGGATTCAGGGTTTGATTCTGATGCTGAATGTAGCTGTCTAGAGGTATCAAAGCTCTTGCTGTAGCCAAGGGAACTTGTTTTTGTACTGTCTAGATATCTAGAGCTCAGCAGTCCATATGTATGCATATAGTGATATTATAGACAATTTGTTTTATTTATAGGTCCTGCCTAGTATTTGCACACTCTGTATTTGATGTTTCAGCCTAGGGCCTTTCAAAAGCACTGGACAGTCATGTTTAACTGGATCATGGGTATTTGACCAGCTGAATTATTCTCAAGCTATAAAGACCAGATAGTGCTGACAGTAATGCTGACAATAAGTGCTAATACCCATGTGGACATTTATGTTGTGCATACTTAAATGCAGGTGTCTGAATCCAATGCTGACTCCTCCACTTCTTGTCACTGTGCAGAACTGGATCCCTGGGAAGGATTTATCTTTTTCTAAAGGATGCAGTGGTCCTAATATAGTTTCATTACTCTGGCAGCTGTGTCTGTGGAGTACAGCAAGAATGCAAGAGAGAGGCAGCTAGTGTTGCTATTTATTTCTTGTTTTTACCCATCTTTGAAAACAACAGATCCCAAAAATGGGCATGGCAGTATTATCCTTCTTATGACACAGAAGAGCACAGAGTGTCTTCTCTATTTTGAGACATCAATAGAATCCATGTCCTTCCAAAGGGCATTTCCTTTCCCAATTAGTGATAAAAGAAAAATTTTCCCATACTTTTTATTGCCGTGGAAATTTACCCAGTTCAGGAGAAAGGGTTTGGGGCTAGATCTAGAGTTTATAATATTGAAAACATGATAATTTCCAACCAGAAATGCTTTGAACCAACCCAAGAATAACAGTCTGTCCCACAGTCAAAACTGCTGGTGATATTTATGCACTGTAAAATAATGCAGAGTGCTCCAGCAGGTCTGTTTTTGCATGCCAGCTCTGTGGGATTTTTGTCCACATGAAAGCAGCTGGGGTGACACCAGCAGAGCTGTGGGCATCTCCATTAACCCTCCTGCTTTCTGGCTGCCTGGCTGTCCTGTGTGCACGCTGTGCTGCCAGGGTACAGCTAACCATGGCATAACCTCATATGCCTGGAGGTGCGTTACCCTGGCAGTCTGATTCAAGCATGGGACATCCTGCTGATTTGGAGGACATGCTCTGGCCAAGCCTGCAAGGAGCTGCTTGCTTGGACAACCTGTGTCACCTGGAGAAAGAACCAGGGCCCCTCCAATGGAGTGAACACCTCCAGTAACACAGGGAAACTCTCTTCTCTCTGGTGAAGCTGAGTATTTAGTTCATGCAGTTTCCAGCCAGACCCCATGACCCAGGAGGCTCTCCAGGGACTACCCAGCCCTGATCTTGGCAAAAGCCAACACAGCCCAGTTAGAGCCCTTTCCAGCTGGCTCTGAGCCCATCAGCACCATCTGCCAACGGATGTGTTGCAGTGTGCCATGGCTTGGCCACTCCACTGTCCCTGCCCCACAAAGATGTCCCAGGAGCTACTGGTGTTGATTCAGTGCCCATGGGTAGGAAATACCTGTGCCAGGGGGAATCCCCCCAGCTTGCAGCCCCCAGCATCTTCTGCACCCCTTGTGTCTCCCAGGCAGAGAGAGGGCAGGGATGAGTCTAAATACATTGAGGAGGCAGCTACAACCTGCCAGGCACCCCTCATGCACAGCAGCAGCCGCAACTCTGTGCCAGTTTGGACATTTAACTGTGTTTAGGAGAGTCCCTGTGGGCTACACTTGTACAATAAAAATGTTCTCTGGCCCTAAGGGCAAGTAACAAGGCCTGGGTTGCATTTGAATAGAAAACCTGCCTATACCCAAACCATCTGCAGTGGGAAGTCCCCTGGCGGTGCTGTCCCCTGGGTCATGCCAGGGTGCCATCTGCATGGGCACAGGCCAAAATCTCTTGAAATTTTGTTAGTTGCAAGATGTGTACAATTGCAAACCAGTGTTTGAACCCTTCAGTTTATTAATATACAGGTATGCCCTGGGTTTGACCTCCAGATCAAGGAAGTTTATTGACAATTAATCTTCTAGTCCTTTTTGTTTATTCTGCAGTCTCTCTGGAATAACAGAATACTGCATTCAGGAGCCTGGTGTACTTAGAAATATCCCTGCCTCAGATCTAGCCTTCCTGCTAGAAAGGGATATGGGGCTGCAAAACAGCCTCTTACTGGGCAAGTGCTGAGACAGTTTGGCTATTGTGTGATGGAGAGTGAGTCTTGCATTGGCCAGGGAATGACCAGCAAACTCTGAACTTGGGAGCCTTTTCTGTCTTGGTGGCCATGACAGCGGGAGAGCAGGAGACTGAGGAGAGGGCTGTGCCCCTGCTGTTGCAGGAGAAGCCACCCCATTTTTTGCTCTTAGGTTGTTCTCAAGTATTTTTGTCCAGTGTTTTCTCTAGTTTTTGTTGCTGTAAAGGTTGGCAAATCAAAGCCTACTAATGCAGTAGTTCCCTCCACATGCAGGACATGTCTGTTCAGCTGCTCACCAAGTCTCCTCCTTTTCCTGGGCTCCCCTTCTCAGAGAGTAGCAGCTGCTCCCTGTACTTCTAGCTGGTACATTCAGGGCAGGAGCATGTCTCCTGTCTGATACTAAGGACTTTGCCCATTTCTCAGCCTGTTTGGAAGGAAAAAGTTGTTGTTGGACAATATCCACCATTATTTAGATTAGCGGTGGAAACCAAGCTGGGCTAATTTGATAACTTTGAAAAATAGACCCTTCAGACCAGTGTTCTTTTGGACAGGTACATTCAAGTAGCATTTAATTTATTTATTTAATAAAAAACCCCTCTAATACTCTTTATTGAGTGTTCCCAGTTCAGTCTGAACTCTGATTTGCTTTGAAGGTGCTTGGGATCATAGAATCATTTAGGTTGCAAAAGACCTTTAAGGTCATCAAGTCCAACCATTAACCTTACCCAGGAAAAGCTGGAACATTTCTAGTTGTTAGCCAAGAATAAGTCTGAAAAGGGTCTTTGGGGGTCAGAAATGTGGAAGTGTTGGAGTAACCTTTCTAGTCAAGGTTTCAATCCCTTCTTAGACAACAGCTATAGCAGAGAGAAAGTCCAGGCTCCCCAAACACACAGGGCAGAGCAGGTCAGTAAGAAATGACGTCTTGTCCAAGCGGATCCTGGGTCATGCTGCAAAATCTTTCAGTGGAGTCAACAGGCTTTGAGTCAGGTCTCAGATTATTCTGTTCTGCAATAAACATAGAGGAACAGCAGTAGACTATAGTGTTCATTTTGGTCACTACGATGTTATGACTGATTCTCAGTTCACAAACACACCCTGTTTCCTTTGCCTGCCTAGCAGCTCTTATGAACCAAACATGCTGTTGAAAGGGAGTTGCAGATAATGTGGTTTCCCTGAGCTTTTCAAACATGTTATAAATCCAGTGGAGCCAAAGTAATCATCATTATTGGTAAGCAGACTTGGAGCCTGAGTCTGAATCTGCTGTGAGTATAAACAACCTGTGTTTATGTGCAATCTCCCTGCCTTTGGTGACTAACATTGCAATGAGAGATTAGGGGTTGAAGGCTCTGAGATAATAATTTCAGCTGTGTACCTCTTACTGCTATAAAGCCCATAGAATATCAGAAAATTTATTGCTGTGACTTAGTCGCAAACTCCCTGGAGTGGACAAGGGTTACAGACCTCATGATAAATAGCACGTGCTAATATTTAGCAAATGATAATATGGGCCACAGAAAACTGCAGAGAGAGGAAAATAAATTCCCAAGGGCTGATAACTAATGTAAAGAGCCAAGAAATAGTTTAGAGCAGGAGGGAATTTCCCCAGATTCCCTCCTCCATGGCTAAGGCCTTACTGATATGCTGCACAGGACCCAGCACTGATCCCCCCAGCACCAGAGTTACTCCTGGCAATAGTTCAGAATATACAGATTCACAAAGCAGGCAGAGCAGACCTGATGTTTTCCAGCCCCAGCTGGAAGGTGACAGGGCCTATATTCAAAGCAGATGAAACAGCTTGTGGCTAAAGCTCAACTGCTTGTTTGCAGGGCTTCTCTGATGCCTCTCGGCCATCCGCTCCATGCACAGGACAGGTATTTTGCAAGACCGTTTCCCTGTCACTACTTCCCAGCTAGTCCCTTTCTAAAGAGCTAAAATCTTCTCTGTCTTCTTGCATCCAATCAGCAAGGGCATATCCCCACTAGAAATCTTCCTACGCCTGGGATATGCCCTCCTGGGAGTCATGTTCCCTGAGTGTAAAGAGAAATGTGCAATCAGAGAGGATGAGGCACTCATCCTGATGTCAGATGGTGGTGGCTGAGCCCTACTTGAGTCAGGATCACTTGGTGAGGCATTAAACATGTGTGTGCCCAGACAGCACTCTTCTGGTGAACGCTGTGCCAAATTATGTCAGTCCTTGAGGCAGGGGGGTTTGTACAGCTGGTAGGTGGTTGCAGTAAGCCAGAGGCTGGGGTGACCCACAGGCTCTTTTCCTTTTTGTGGCATTAAATGGAGGCAGCTGGAAGGTGGGTGATGCCAACCAGCTGTGTCTCCCACTTGCAGGCTGTGATGGGGAGGGGGCCAGGCATGGTGAATTCCTGCTGCATGAGTAGAAGACCACGAGAGGGGCAAATCACACCCTTGAGACGTGATGGGGCTGCAGTGGATGGGGCTGCTTCCCTTTGATACCTACTTCATCACTCTCTCCTGGCCTGCGTTAGAGGTTGGCCTTTTCACCTAAAATATTATATGCAGAGAATCTATTTATTCATCCCCAACCCTGGCCTGGTGCAACACAAGCTTGAAGCGTTCCAGGGGCCATTACAGGGTGGTGCATGCCTCTGCAGAGCTGTCTGAGCTGCAGTGATGGAAAATGCCCACCTCAGGCACCACCACTGTGCTTAACCCAGAGCTGAAAGGAGGAGAGGTCAGAGGCAGAGGGTAGCAACTGCCTAATGACTTTAGGTGTTGCTTTGGGGTAGGAGGTGCAAAATGATGCAGGTAAACCACTGATCATGAAGGGTAAGGCTTTGCTTGAAATGGAATTTGAATCAGATGTTTTTGCATCATTTGTGAGAAATGCAGCCTGTCAGTCAACAGAGATACAATCATGACACTTCTGAAAGACAAGTATTAGAACTGCAGCCTGTGTCCAGCGTTGTGTGTTTGTGCCTGGCCTCCTAAGGCGAGAACTAAAGTTTCCTGTGTGATTATATGGAAACTGCAGTAAAACATACATAAAACCAAATTGTGGGTCATGCGTTTCAGATGCTGGAAAGGGAGAAATGATAGATAGCCTGTGGCAAAATCCAATGTATGTGTGTGACTGCAAAAGATCAGAAGAAGGCATAAACATCTGATTTAGAATACATGTACTTCAGAGGCAGATTCGTAGCATATGTTGAGAGCTTATAGGGAACAGACCATGCAGTATGTGATACCACACGCAGAGAGAGCTAGAGCACTGGAAATTTCATTCTCCTGGGAAAAAGATCATGGAGCAACATTTATTTTTAAGAGGCACCCTCATATTTTATTTATGCGTGCTTTCTGTCATGATATTTGATAGCATTGCATTTCATCAGTTGGAGACACGCTGCTCGGGAAGGCAGGCTCGGAGAATACCTGTGCTCTGCTCAAACCCATTTCCCTGTGGTTGCATACCACACTTGTCCCATTATTTGATTGTTGTGTGTCCTGAGAACAAATTGTCTGCTGTTAGGTTTAGCTAATGAAGTGTATCTTGGGGCAGATGTACTGGAGGACGATGTCAAAGATTAATAGACCCAAGGAGTAAGTTGGTGATACGCTCACAAGTAGTTAGTCCAACCCTTCCTTCTGAGCTTAAAAATAAATTAACACAGAATCTGTATGCTTTCAAACCCCTGCATGCTCAAATCAGAGCAGCAATGTTGTAAATAAACCTGCTTCTCATCCTCACGCCTTCCACATCACACAAGGGAGCTGGTTGTCCTGCCTGTGCCCTCTCTGCTCTACCTGACAGCCCTTTTTACGAGCAGACTGAAATATTGTGTGTTCCACCTCTAGCTGTGGGTGAGCAGGAGCACCTCTTGCTAGAGTAGAGGTGACCGGTGGAGGCACACCCCTACCAGCCAAGAATCTCTCATCTATGATGACACACAGACCCTTCTGTCAACATCTCCTTCATGCCAGATGAAATATCGTTTGGGTGAGGCCAGGGGGAGCAACCTTTCTCCTTCAGATCCCTTTTCCAGTCACTAGGGGCTGTTTCCAGGGACTTGAACAGGCAGCCAAGGCCCCTTACTGCTCTCTCTACTAACACCGTCACTCAGCATCCTCCTGCAGCATAGACAGGGGGAACTGGGAGTCTGCTGGCTACTTTCCAGCCACCAACAGCTGCACGTTTCCCTCCTGAGAAGCAGCTCTGGCCCTAGAGAGATGGCCCAATGCAATGAAATTTAGGGAAAGACCTGAGGCAAAGCTGCAGAACTAGGAGCAAGGGATCATTGCTGGAGAGGGACAGTGGGGAAGACTATAGGAAGGGAAATGACAATAGCAAAGGGAGAAATGACTAGCAGCCAGAGGAGAGTGGGCTGATGGAGAGGGAATGGGAGAGAAAACTCTGAGAGGGGTGCTTCAATCAGTTTGTTGGTAATACAGGATACTTGAGCCAGGATATATATATATATATATATATATATATATATATATATATTAGTTGTTGTTGTTATTCCAGCTCTGATCTGTGAGTTACTGTAGAAGAATTGTTTCATTGTTGTGTGTCTGACCTTCCCCATTTATGAAACAGGGGTAATGGCCATTAGCAACCCTATAGCATGTAAAGGCATCTTAAGATCCTAGCCTGAAAGTGTTGACACTTGAGCATTATTGATAGACACGTGGAGACA
>JAVJGJ010000059.1:78470881-78558206 GCA_035590215.1 Microhierax caerulescens | reverse complement strand
GGTTGGTCTGGATAGGGCCATTCCCTTTTAGAGGTTAAGGGTGTTTAGCCTCCAGCGTGCATGTGGCTGGACTGTGCCCGCTGGTCTCGGGGCCAAAGACCAGCCCTGACTCAGTTTAGTGTATTACAAGGTGCACCAACTGTCGCTTTGTTTTCTGTTTTTGCTATTTTACCTTGTTGGGATCAGAACCATGGGGAAGCTGGTATAGTATGATGGCCTTGATACAGGGCTATCCTTACTCTGAAATAGCATGGTGCTATCTAATTCCCTTCTGCTGTTCTCTCTAATCTATAAAGACCTTGTAAATCTGATTTTGGCCTGGATACCCTAATCTACATCATGGGCTGCCCTGTTCACTGATTTCAGTGGGCCACGCTAGAGTATGTCAGGGTTTGGAGCTGATAGTAGTTTTTTGAGCTGGTTGAGCAAACAGATCTGCAAGACCTCTTCTTGACAGTACACCAGCTCTGATCTGAAAGGAGACACAGCCTTAGACATCTGTTTTAGGGGCATAACTATTCTGAGCTTATTTGAACTCAATACAAGGCTCTGTTTGTATTTCTTTGATTAATTGAAAATAACCTCTTGTTAGGGGAGTGACAACTGATACCTTAAGATTGTGCTCAAGTCATTCACAAGGGGAAAAAAATACACCAAGGGTTAGGCAGGTCAGAGCCCTTGTTTGGATCAAAGCATATGTTGAACACTGTATAAATGTCAAATCTTAAAGTGTTTTGTATTTAAGGTTGAAGTTTGGAGTAAAACGATACTATAACAATAAATTCCTAATTCAGCTTGTTAACACGCTACCACATTCACAAAGGCATAGCGAAGAGAGTGATGCTTCTGATGGAGCAACTGGATACTGGTCTAAGTGTGTTAAAAATTTGCAGCATAGGTGAGATCGTTCACACATCCAGTCCTGGTAGGCACATTTCAAAAAGGACTTTAATGCAATGGAAATGGATCTCAAAAGAGTGACAGGCACAATTTGTGGTCTGTCCTCAAAGTCTGCCTTTACTGTGAGAGACTAGAAAAGCTCAGCTACTTTTATTTATTCAGGACAAGGTTACAAGATAACTTGTCTGTGGTTTTGTAAGGTCAAGCCTATGTGGTGAAGTGAACAGCAGGCTCCAGCTTCCACTTTGAGCCGCATGGCCTGGGTGCTTTCAACTGCAGGAACCCCAGCTATGCCTGAGCTTGAAATATTCTTGCTGTGCTGAGGGTAAACTGAGGCTGGGCTGTACCTTGGTGGGCTGCAGCCCTTCTCTGTCTATACCTCATCTGTAGCTTCCTGGCATGGATCAGTAACTGATGGCCAGGGTTGAGGGTGGAGAGTGAGGCCAGACACATACAGAATAAAAAGGCAGCCTTTCTTCTTGACAGGGTGATAGCCACTGAAGTAACTTACCTGGGGTAGATTGTCCTTCACTGAAAGTCTCTGATTCCGGGTGGGATGTCTCCTTGAAAGATGTGCCAGAATTCATAGCAGTTCTGGTCTCGGTTTGGGATAGCTTCGGTGGCTTCAGCTGTGCAGGTGGTCAGACCAGGTGACTGAAATGATCAAATAAGTGATCTCACCTGGCCTTAAGATAACCCAATTAAATAGGAATATTTAAAAGTTCTGTTTTAATAGTAATATTATATTGCTATTGAACTGACTGGAGAGTGGAGAGGTCTCAGTGAGGCCATCTTTAGCCTGAGAAAGCTCAATTTTAAGGAAAAAATCTCCCACCACTTTTAAATTTGTGGCCAGAATGACTATGCTTATATTTTATTTCCAGGAAAGAGTTGAATCTGAGGTTAGACCTGGGTTCCATCTGTCCCTAGAGCTTACTGTATCTGGTAGGACATCTTTAACAGGATGAGGGGTGATTCACCTACTTTCAAGTGAAAAGTGCCCATTTGACCTGCTCCTCAATCTATAGTGACCTGTTGTGTGGACATCTCATCCACCCTACAGTGGTGGTATGGGTCTCAAATTGGGAAGGCAAGAGGACCCTTTAGAAAGCCCCATGGGCTCCTACCAAAGGGTTTATGGCACTGCCTACTGCAAAGGCAGGTGGAATTTACAGAGACCCTAAAGTCAAGGAGGTCTGGGCTGCCTGCAAGGACACGTGCATGCCAGGTGTTAGGTCTAAAGGATGCTTTAAAAAGTGCCACCCAGTTCAATAGCAGTTGTACCCTCCTACCATGCATGTAGAGAGGCGTTCAGAGGATTTGCCTTGCTGGAAGATATCCAGCCAGCTTTGTTTGATTAAGGCAGTATCTTGCATCCATCAAGGCAAAGATCTGACCACATGCCCATGTGATTTTCTGCTTCTGTGGGTCATGCCATCATCATGACTCACCTTGGGCTGCCGTCTGCCTTGTCCCCAAGGTGTGTGGAGCTGTGTGCTCCTCACCAGGCTGGGCACAGGACCCCAGCAGCCCTGGCCCGTCTCCTGTGCCATCCCCATGCACTGGGAGCTGTGGGCAGTGCTGGGTGTTGAAGCGACTGCCTGCCAGCGCAGGCAGAATTAGCCGGGCTCTCGCAGGCAGCAGCTGACACACGGGGGGCAAGGGGGGGGGGGCGTTGCTTTCTGCCTGCCGCTCTCAGGCACAAGCTGGAGCATTCAAGGAGTTTAGAAAAGCAAGGCAGCTGCTGAAAACAGCATTTTGCTCAGTGTCTAACATCATCACACCACTCCTGCCCAAATAAATAAACTCTGACAGGAATCCCCCCCCGCCCTGCGTCATTCTTTGCTTTAATAAAACTTGTCACAGTGCTGTTGTGGTTTGTTGGTTCCCCCCCCCCCCCAGTCAGCAGATTTTTCGGCTGGTTAATGAGGGGGAAAATTTTTTCTTCCCCCTTCCCTCCAAATTGCCTCCCCCTTCTTTCATGTCAGGGGCCAAGTCTGGATTGGAGCCTGGTGAAGTTTCTGTGTCATTTCCTGTTGCTGCCCCCCTCGACACTCGCTCCGCGCCCGCTCCGCGCTCCCCTCCGCCGGCAGGCGCACGAGGCGTCCGCCCTCCAGACTGGCGGCTCTGGGGGAGGGTGTGAGAAGGCAGGGGCGATACCTCACGCTCTCGCCTGTCACGCCACAGTCCTGCTCTCGCCATCCCCACAGGCTCAGCACCCAACCCTGCTGCCAGCACCGACGAAGAACCGAACGGTAAAACAACTTTCTTCTCCCCGAGCAGCTCGGCTGTACTTCCCAGTCTGTCTGCGAACCTAAGGTGGTGAGAGCAAAACCGTCCTTCTCTCTTGCAAACTTTGTCACCCGTGACCGTGGGTCCCCACCCGTGCGGGTGGTTGGGAGCGAGGCGGTTGCGGGGTGCCGGGGCTGCGGTGCGGGAGGGACGGGGCAGGGACCGCGGAGCGCCGTGTGCGGGAGCCCAGAGTGGGGCTCGCTCCATAGGAGGGGTCAGCATCTGTGAGCACTGGTGGTGGTGGTGTTTTGCAGACGCTGGTAGCTGGATGGGACTGATGGGGGAAAAAAAAAGAGCTGTTTAAAGGAAAAGCAGCGTTGGGCTGTACGGCAGCCAGGAAGGCAGGGAACAGAGGTGAGGGAAGGAGCAGAGGGTGCTCAGCATTTTCACTTGCGTGCTTGTCTTTGAGCTTTGGTTTAGGGTTTTTAGGTTTTTCCTAGGGCTTGCTTGTGGTAGTGTTCGCAGGGCTTGTGGGTGTGTATGGTCCCAGTGACTGCTTTTCTGACCAAAGGACCTGATACTTGCGGGAATCGGTATTGCACTCGCTTGGGGGAGCGGGCACAAATCAGCTGGCATCTGTAAAAACCTGCCTGTGATGCTTTTTCCTCTGCCATTTCCTTATTTGCTTCCTAAACACACATATATTGATTTATTTGGTAGGAAAATTACACAAGTGCCTGTGCTTTAAAGTGGAGCGACTGTGACTTCATGTACTATTTCTGTCATTCCTGACTCGTTTGGTCTTGACTGTTTCTTGGACAAACAAGGCATAACAAACTGACGGATAATCCTGAAGCATGTGCTGGAGCCGAGTCCGGGAGCTTCCAGAGTTAAAAGGCTTTCTTGAACTCACTGACACAGGGCAGTAAATGTGTCAGTAAGTGAGGGGAAAAAAAGCACTTGCAGAGCATTATATACCATCAGACAGAGTCAGCACCGCACAACCCCAGGGTCTTCACAGGCAGGATTAGTTCCCAACGCCTCCAGCTACTCAGCAGCATTTAGAAAGGTCAATTATATGTACACTATTCACCAGCTAATTACAAGTGGGGGGAAAAAAGCCTTGGAGTTGGCCCTGGGAAAAATGATCCTAAGGCTTTGTGTACAGTGTGCTTACCTCCAAGTCATTGCTTGATTCATGTTGCTCCCGCAACTCCCTCTCATTTTATGTTAGTTTTGCAGTCTCTCTGCGCCCCCCTCCCCCCAGTGGGAATGCAGTGGAAGAAGGCACAAGATGAGGAAGGGAGCAATGGGCACACCCTGAGCACATCAGTCCTTTGCCCTGTCCTCCAGCCAAAGCACATCACCTCCCATGGCTGGGGAAAGTTCATGCTCCCTGTCCAGCCTTGGCATCCCTTGTCTTGCTGTCATAAGCAATGGGGGACCCAAGAGATGTTGCTGATAGCTTTGCCCGGAGTCGATTTCTAGGTAAAAGCCCAGAGTTTGTTTCACAGTTCCTATACAAAAGCCACATCTTTAAAAAAAATTGAGTTTAATAGGAAATACTTTCTGCGGTCTGTCTATCTCTCAGACTCTTTCTGAGTACTGTGCTACTCCTTACCGACTTGTCAAAAAGTATTCTTCACTTTCAGCTGGCTTATACCTGTACTAGTAAGCTGGTCTTGATGATCTGTGCTACCACACTGGTGATACACATGGATTGGTCTGAGACATCTTCTGGGTGTTGCTGGGAGTTAGGATGGGCCAGGACACTCGAAAAAGGCAGTTTGGATGCAGCCACCTTGTTTCAGAGTGTGAGAGAGCTTAATAATATGTAGATGTCAGGCTGTGCCAGTTGGCTTCAGGGCTGAAGAATGGGCTCTGGAACGGTTTAGTTTACTAGCAGAGATGTAGCCAAGAGGCTAATGAGCTCACGTAACAGAGGGAGGAGAGAAGCTGTAGCAGGAGTCACTCCCAGCACCTCTAAGGAGCTGAAGAAACAGTATTTGCCTGGAACTGCGCTCTGTATTTCTTGATACCTAATAGAGTGACAGATTAACATTTTTGCAGGGGTCCAACAGACAACAGCTCTGAGGTGAATTAAATCATTGCCTGTGCAAGGTGACCGAGGGGACTAATTGACCTTCAGGTGCTGCTTTTGAGTGATTGAAGGGTGGACAGGACCTGAATTCCTTTAGAAGTTTTTCGCAGTCTGTTTCTAAACTATCCTAAAACTTTACCTATGGGTGCTATAGTGGGAGATGAACATAATTTCATCCTTAATTATTTTGGATCTAAATGTGAACCCACTTCGTTTTAAGCTCTCATTGCTCCACTGAATTTCAGGGATTTTTTGATTTCTTGATTTACATCAGTTGAGGACAGATAAGAATCCGTCCCTTCATAACTGCTTTTTTCTGTGACTTGCAAAGGAGAAAGCAAGACAAGAGAAACCCACTTAGGGTGAGATCATGATGGGAACTGAAGGGTCTTGACTACCACAAAGGCCTTTCTGGCCTTTTTTGCTTTCTTGCCCTAAATCTCAGCTTTTTGTTCTCTTATTGGAACCTTGCTCTTAGCTCGTAGCAAGTTCTGGGTCCCTGCTTTTACACAGAACTGCTGTTAAAAGCAAAGACCAGGGTTCCTGTCCCGTCTCCTTGTACGAGCGTGTTCTCCACACCACACTTTCAGTGCTCATGTAGCCCAGACAGATGAGTCAAGGAATGGAGATTCCAGTTCTGCTGCTTACCTTGGGAAAGCGCTCTGGAGCCCAACAGATTTTACTGTCTGCAAATATTTCCTGTTGCACAACATAAATTGTCTGTTTCAGTTTAATCCTGTTGTCTTAAATTACCTCACCAAAGTATTACCTTGAGTAAAGCCTCTCTTCGCAGCCACTTCACTGCGGTGGGGGAACCAGTATTGTAAGAGGCCACAGGCTGTGGAGACTCTGCAAGGTGAAGTGAGCACGTGCTTCCTTTTCTCCATCTCGCACAAGGGCAGGGTGAGCAAACCTTGCTCTGTAACAGTGGGTCTGTGCTACTTCTAGCCTCTGAGCCAGACCCTTTGCTCCACAAGCCCATGGTGGCCACTAGTATCTCCAGGAAAGATCTCTCATCACTGGTGGCTTCTCATGGCTCTGGTGGTCCTTTTCGCTGAGCAGCTTTTCCCTGCTCCAGTGCTTGAGCTTGGTGTGCTGCTCCCTGTCCTGCTTGAGGTTGTTCCAAGGATGCTATGCCGCTGCCCAGCAGGTTATGGTTCTGATGGGGTTCGCCTTGGCCCACTAATGCTTGTGGGTGCTTTCTGGCTCTGTCCTGGCTGCCTCCCCAGGCTGAATCAGGCACACTGTGTTGATCCACTTTGCTCTTGTGTCGCATCAGCTCCAGTTCTTGTGGTATTTAAGTGCTGATGCACAAATTAAGGTAACATTTGCATGCTCTAGTGGGTCTTCAGCTTGCCTGCACAAACCTCTTGTTTTCTTTCTTCTAACACTGTGCCACTACCTGAGGACAGTCCTTGCCTCCTTGCTCCAGCGAGCTGTTGATCCCTGCTTTGTTTAAGGGACATTGCCATAGCAATGAGGATGCGTAGCGGAGACAGTCAGGATGGACCGGACTGACATCCCTGCTGCTGGCCAAATGTAGCCAAAAAGGTGCATGCTTCCTTCCCTCTCCAAACAGTATTGTGTTTGCTTTGGCTATTTTTAAACATATTTGCTACTGTAGACTGAAGCTTGCTATCAGTCTGAGCCTTGCCACTGTACGACTCACAGCTGTTTAAAACAGACTAATGCTGAGGATGGAAGGACCGTTTTTGTTCTTCTGTCTACTGGCTTGGGGCTGCCTGATGTGTTGGTGGTCATGGCAGAGTCCCTCACTTTCCAGTAAATGGGCTACGGGCACTGAACAGCTCAAAGCCAGGGGCTTTTCTTCCTTACACCGACTTCTGGACTTGAACTGATAAGGGGGTGACAGGCCTCTGTATCCCATCAGCAATCCCCTCAGTCATCCCCTCCCTCCCTGGAAGTGTTATTTTTGGTTAATTCATACAAGTCTGGGCCTCCTTGGTCTATCCTGTGGGAGGAAGCTCAAGGCAGGAATTTTGTAATAAAAGCCAGATTTTTCTCTGGAGGCAGAGTGGAGGAGGCCAATCCTGTTGCTTCTCCAGTTCTTGTTAGTTCTTGATCAGCTTAATCTGGTAGCTGTGAAAGGTTTTCTTTCCCTGCTGAGAATGAATTTTTCCTCTGAGGAAGGTCACTGTTGGGATGTTTGCCCTGACGTACCTGATTTTCACAGAGCCACTGGTGGGAATCCTGGCTCAAGCTGCTTGGACCTCATCTTCCTGATGCAAGTTCCCAGGAGTTTACTGGGGATGAGTCTTTCTGAATGTGCCCCAGGCCATCTGCACCATTGCAGAGCCATGACATTGCTAAACACAAGGAGTTTTTCTCCAGTGTGCTTGACCAGAGTTAGTTTGCTTTTACCCTAAGAAGCACAGAGCAGTATGCCCCTTTCACACCAGCAGCAGCTGGTTTTGTCTGGAGCAAACACATTTTTGTACCTGCAGTTTGGAGAGTGTTCTTAGAGGCTTTCTGTGGTTATGAAAAAAACACAGATCTGGACCTCTGATTTCCCCTGGGACCACAGTATTTCAACATTCTCCTCCTCCACTGACCATTGGCAATGGAAAGACCACCAATCCCTGCTCTTGCATCTTTGACTGTCTTTGGAGTGGGGGTTGTTTCTTTAGGGAGTGATGCAGGGAAAGCTGAGAACATCTGAAGTTGCCCTAGTTTAAATACTCAGGCGCTACCTTAACTTAAATATACACAAAGCTTGCTAATTAAATCTGAGTTTGCTTCTTGGCCATCAGTCACTGTAGTAAGGATTGAGATAACAGCTGAAGCTGATATCTCATCCTCCCTGGTACCCAACACACTACCTGTAAGATATTCTTGTAGAGTTTCCCAACCAGAATTAATTTCACGAGCTTAATAATATACATCTTGTGCTCCTTTATTTTACTAGTCATTGTGATTCCCTTCTGACATAGCCTAAATTATGCTTGAATTCCTTTTTCTTTTTTTCTTTTTTATTAATGCATACATGGACTGTATAGTCTTCAGAGATTTATTTTTCTTTAATGAAATCAGCCTCCTTTTCCTGGCTAGTGTAGTGCATGAATGTCACATTTAAATATGTGCTTTCAAGTTCAGTCCCTTCCCTCAGACATATTACTTTACACTACATTTGGCTGTGTTAAACCACAGTGCTGATTTACTACATCAGTGACCATGAAAGCCTCAAATTCCTCTGACTCCTGTTTGGTTGTTTCTCTCTATTTACTATCCACAACGCTCTGGTTTTTGGAACAGTTGGCAGATTGTAAGCTTAAATTTCTTAGTTCTTTTCCTCTGCTTGATACAATGGTTGCAATCAGATTAATATATTTAGCAGATTTGGAGCTGATTACAGAGCAAGAACAAAAAGCTCTCCTGAGAGCAATGATGCTGTGAATGTCACAGAAACGTGTGGTGCTAGGTACCAAGTGTGCACAGGAATGAAGGGGTAAAGGTCTGCCCAAAGTTCAGGGAAGATCCCTTATCTCTCTTCCACAAGCAGGACCTGGGAGCTGCAGGTGTCAGTCCTCCGTGCTTCTTGCTTCCTTGTTTTTTAGCTTGAGGAAATCTGTTTTCTGTGCTGCAGTTCAGAAGTGAGAAGGGTGCTCTTTAGCCAGCTAAGGAGGCTTGAACAGCACTGAGCCTGCAAGGAGGGTTCCTGTCCCCTCCTCAGTTTTGTGTCCAAAAAGTTGTCACCTCTCTTTTCTGTCCCAAAACTGCAGCTGCTGGCCTGTATGCAAT
Source organism: Microhierax caerulescens (assembly GCA_035590215.1). Taxonomy (NCBI): domain Eukaryota; kingdom Metazoa; phylum Chordata; class Aves; order Falconiformes; family Falconidae; genus Microhierax; species Microhierax caerulescens. The sequence goes on along the minus strand of JAVJGJ010000059.1, from coordinate 78,549,214 downwards.
CTCTGTGTATGAGATTTGGTCAGCCAGAGTCTAAATAGTTTTCAGTATTGAGTCTTACTGTTTTAAAAGCAAACAAATGCAAAATTGGGAATTCCCTTCTTTTCGTTTGCTTACTTGAAGAAGCTCAGACTAGGCAAATCTGCCAGGCATACTAAGTCTTCCTGACAATCTACTTTAAAACAGGGGTTGTATGTAGTGACAGCAACAGTGGCAGCAGAAACCCTTCCCACAGAGGAAGGAGTACACCATGGGAACCATGACAGTAGTCAAATCAACCTCCATCTTCTGCTTGCATGTTCCTGCGTGGGTCTGCGTCGGGTGGATGCCGTGTCAGATGGTGGCCATCTCACGCACCACTAGCGAGAACTTCCAGCTGATACTCAGGAAAGGCTTTTCTGCCATGTCAACCAGGTTCTGAGAGGACAAATCCAGGAGGTAGGTGCCTGTTCGGGTATATCCCTGGGCTTGGTGTTCCCAGCTGGCTGTCTCTCAGCCGTTTCTCACTCTGCACCTGGGAACACCTAATTGTCCTGCACAGACACCCTGTCTCCCTGGCCCATACAGATATGCTTACGGGTTCTGAGTCACCCCTCAGAAATTCAGTGCTCTCCTCTTAGCCGTGCTGAATGCCTGAACACTTAAGAAAGGTGCTCTGGGTCACGCTGCCGGGAGGGATTTCTACAGGTTCATTATTTTGACACCAAGGTAAGGCTTTTATTAAATGTGGCCTGAAGTCAACTTTCCATAGCTCAGCAGGTGCAAAGGACAGGCTACAGTCTGGAGAGGTATTGTTGGCCTTAATCAGTATTTGCAAAGCAGCGTGCAAGGCATTGCCTGTTGTTGTTACTAAGAGAAGTTATGCATGTTAGGAGGGGGATCACACAGCTATCACAGTATGCAATCTGACATTATTTTCCCACAACACTAAACACTCAATGATTCTGTCCAGACCTTGCCTGTTCTGTAATTTTCTAGAGTTGTCTCTGAGGCAGGAACTTGCTTGGAAAAAAAAAAAAAAAAAAAAAAAAATTCTTCATCCAGGGCCCTAAGCTCTCTGCACAGCTTTGTGCAGCTCGCTGCCAAGCATCACACAGCAGAGCAGAAAGCAAGGCAGAGGAGTGCTTGTGAATCACCATGGAACAACATCAGACAAGTGAAGCAGACCCATGTGATTTTAGGCAGGGCTCAAGAATTCAGTTCCTTTAGCTTCAACCCAGGGGGCAAATTTGTTCATTTCCCTGGCATTGCAACAATGATAAAGTCTCTGCACCCATTTGCCCTGAACCAGTAGGGTTTCTGCTCTGAAACACTGGCTGTTCCTGTTATGTGTGATAACGACAGTTAAAGGCAAGTTGGAGATTTGGTGGGACTAATTCTCATGTACATTAAGATGCTTTTACCCACTTCTAACTATATAAAATATCCTGAAACCAAATGTAAATTGTGTTGTCAAAGCAGTAGAAATGGATTCTGGAATCAGACAGATAGATTCCCTGCTCTGAAGTGAGTATGTTTTGCAAATATCTGTGGGGAGATGGATAGCAAACTGTGAGTTGTCACCTGCCCCTCTGAGACAGATGCTTAGGACAAAGTGCTGATATCTGATGGCCACAGTGGATGCTGGAGGGAAATTTTAGGGCAGTTGAGGCACCTGTGTCTGTGGACACAGAGTGGTCTAGTGGTTCATCTTTCCCATGCGCTTGATGCATGCAGGTTCCTGATCCTTATCTGCGTGGGTATCAGGTGGCTTGGACTAAAAGCGTGTGAGTTAGCTAACTGTGTAACTGCACAGATGGTCAAGTTCCAGCATCCATGCATGTGTCCTGAACTGTTTGCTACGAAAGGAACTCACTACTATAGCAATAGCATAAGAGCTTTCTTGACCTGTGAATATTTTTCTGTCATGGAAGAGGTCACATAGTTTGAATCGGCTCAGAGATGAAGTGAAAGCAAACAGCAAAAGCCAACCTGAACTGGGGAGAAAGGAATACAGGTATTTTCTAGGAAATAGAGAAATGCAGGCAAAGACAGGAAGAAAACCACCTGCTTGAGAGCAGCAACCTCAAGAGGTGGACATAAAACTTCCTAGCTTGCCTTTCCGTGTCTCCTGGACAGCCTAGGGTTATTTCACAAAAGCACAGCTTGAAGCAAGCACCCCAAATGATAGCCCTGTTGCAGTGTCTCTTTGGGACTTAATGTGCCCCAGGGGACCACTGTGGATCTGAGGGGCAGACCAAGTGCAGCTGGAAGAACTAAGAAGCCCTGTGTCCTCCAGTCATGACAGTAGGAAGGTCATCTTATCCAACTGTAAAAGGGGAGTGCTACCTCAAAGCCGTCTGTCAGAGGGTTCATTCCTTCTTGCTTGCAATATGCTGGAACAGTGAAAAGCTCTATGTGACTGCTTTGTGTGATTAGTGAGGGAAGGTTGGAAGAAATCCCCGTGACTTTCTGTTGTACATGTTGCTTGAGAAAAGACATGCTGTCCATGGCGGGACCTCACAACATGCTAATTCTCAAGGCATGTATGCAAAAGTTTGAAACCAGAGGTTTTGTTGACCCTGGAAGAAAAAGCAGATTCCAAACAGGGACTCAGAAAAAAAAATATCTCCCATTTCATTAATATTTGCACTTGCTTTATTGATGAATGGCTGCAGCTTGCATGTGTTGTGGTTTTGTCCTGTTTATCTTCTGAATTTGCACTTATTTTATTTCCGGGCAATTATAATTTCAAGAGCTGACTGCAAGGTAGGCAGCTGAAGAGCCACATCATCTCTTCCATCCTCTCTCTCACTGAATTTCCAAGCTTGGGGTCTTGCTTATGAGCAGAAATTTTGTGATGGAGACTGTAGGGGCTAGATTACTACAGGGAAAATGTGAACCTCCATCAGGGTTTGAATTTCGGCCTGCAGAAAACAACCTGATATTTCAATCTGCAAAATCACTTTGGGCCGTAAGGACCTACAGATAAAAAACTCATAGTATAGGGAAACTTAACATAAAATCTCCATGGCTTTTAAGGGAATTAGTTCTGCCTTGTTGTTACCATTGAACCATGTGTCTTGGAGAAGTAAAAAGGGAACCTGCTTAGGAATCCCCAGGAGGAGACATGGACTGCTTGAGGGTGGCTGGGGGGTTGTTTTGCCCCTTGTCCATGGCTGGGTAGTTGATTCAGCTGTTGCACTGCCATGGTGCAATATATGGTGCCATGTCTTTCCTGCAAGGTTCAAGAGACAGAGAGAAGTCGGTGCTAAGGCAGGCTCCAGTGTTTGTGGGGGAACACCTGTGATCTCTCATTCCTTCTTCTAAGTATTTAATCTGCTTTATCACTATGCAGAGTCTGGTATTGGAGGACGATACCAGATTGTTCCATTTGACTTCAGCTTTTTTTTGGGCCTTTCAGCCTGAATGTAAGCTCATTACAGCTGCTGTTCACCAGGAGACATTGTAGAATAATTCGAACATGCATTTATTTAAATAACATCTGATACATTCTGGAGGGCAGACAGCACGGAGTAGCTACAGTGCTGTTTCCAAAGAGTTTAAATGGCATCCTTGGCAAGATAATAGAGAGGAGAGAAAGATCTGTTACATGTGCCTGTGCATTGCCCCTAGAATAGGATCAAAGCTACAAAAAGAAACTGTGTTTTTGTTTCTCCACAGCTGTTAGAGTTCACAAACTTCCCAGGATCTACATTTCAAGGCTTTCATCAACCAGATTTTGTACATTTACATTTGTTCAAAATAGTTTCCAGGCAGTGGGTGATTAGTGGTTAGACGTGGCTTGCAGTTTGGTGATAATTTGATTAAGTAAAATCCTTAGGAAAATGAACATTCCAGATCTTTCATGTTTCCCCGCTTCACCTGTGGACCACGACTCCTTCCCCACCCAATCTCACAGGAGGCATTTCCTTTATCTCCTGCATTTCAGAAAGGAACTGATGAATGCTCGTCAGGAAAGACAGGAGGATGCCTCCAGCCAGAATGAGCAGCAGGAAAAGACATTAACTTAAAAAAAATGCCAATTTTACATTTTTCCAGGAGAACTTAAAATGCAGTAATTATATCCCTCTTCCCAAGGACTCCATGTACTCTGGTTCTTTTGAATTAATTCAGCATTCAGGACTGTGCTACTGTGCACTGAGGAGTTATAGTGTTCCCAGAGGTGGAGGAAGCACAAGATTCATGGTATTTTGAGAAGACACTCACCTTCTCAGCATGCCAAAGAGAGTCCTCCCCTGCCCAGTAACATTGTCTGGAGCAACACGACTTAATCTGTAAGTCTAAGGCAGTCTGCAAACAAATAAAGATGACCCATATCTGCACGTTTCCATAGTGTGTGCAGTGAGCCAACAAAGAGAATGGGGAAAATAAAAATGAGCAGTAAATACTGAACTTTTAGTCAGTTTTTAAAGTATGCATAAGTGAAAATAATTTTCTAACGTTGCACAAGCTGGGGCTTTTTTTTGCTTGTAAGAAGGTAAAGTGGTATAAGAATATAGCTTGACTTGTCAGTCCTTGCTGATAGAGGGACCATCTTGTGTCCTGCTCCTACCTATGGCAGTGGGGAGAGTGGGAGGGCGAGTTAAGTACTTAAATAGGTAGTTTTATAAAAATATCTTTGCTTTACTGATTTACCTCAGGAAATTGTGGTTAAAAATATTGATTTAAAAAAGGGTGATGTCTTTCTGCCTTCCTGTAAAAACTGTTGATATATGCCTGTCATAGTCACTGACTCATGTATTTCCGGTTGGTGGGAATGGATTTACAAATGTTTGGACTTACAAACACACATGGATTTACAAACAGTTGGTTGAAGTGGTTTGGCAGATCTCCTTGTGATAATGATGTATCGTTCGTGTCTCCAAACCATAGGCAGAGCTATCTGGGGTGGCAGAAGTAGGGAAACAGTCTCACCTTCCTTGTCTGCCGGAGATTTTTCCAGCACTTGGCAAACTGGCATAGCCCTGCATGGAGCTGTTGCTGGCCACTGTCTCACATCCTCTGGCCACCCACCATCTCCTAAAGTAGGCCAACCCAGCTGTTTTCATAGGTACTTAAATAAAAGGTGAATAAGGACCAGTGAGACCATTCAGTCCATCTTCCTGGATAATGGCAGCCGTAGACTTTCCTTGAATTAACTCCCATGGCAATTACAGCAGCATCTCACCTTTGTTTTTCAAGTGGTACCATCCTTTACAACAGTACTTCCACCACTGTCAGCACAGCTGACATGGGCGTAGCTGTTACTGCCTCTCTTCTTGGCCCCGTATCCCTCTGAAGCAGTGTGTGTGACATTAGTGGTCCATATGCCCATGGCAGAGGGATTGGAACTAGATAATCTCTAAGGTCCCTTCCAAACCGTTCTATGATTCTATGTAGCCTTGTTTGGGAAACCCTGAGCTGTAGCACATTCTCTCAGGGAGTGCCTCCAACTTCATTTTCAAGACCCGTGTATGAAGAACATGTGACATCCCTCAGGAAGGTTTTCAGTCTAAACCTATTTAAAACTTTATATGGAAAAAGAAAGGTTGGAAAGTCTACACTCAGCAGTATAGTATGCATGAGACTCAGTTAATTCACCTTGAAAGAGGCTTTTAACAGGACCTGCAAATGCATGCTGGTTAGGGATAGGACATGGGTGAGCGCACAAGAGCAGCATCAGATAAACAGAAAACATTGCGGCAACCTAGCTTGGAGGTCATGGGACCCACGTAGCTGGCAGCATTGCCAAGCAGATCAGTTTGCGCTGTGGCCATTTTTTCTCACAGATGGGATAAAAATACGATAGATTAAGTATATCCAAGAAAAAATAGTTTTGCAAAGGCTTGAGCAAGCTGCCAATGTCAGCAAAGGGAGCCAGCAATGTAAGCAAAATTCAGAGAGGGAAAGCTGCGGAGCGTCCTGCTGGAGGGAGCAAAGGGGACCGGCTCTGCACACTGGTTGGATGTGGGTTGAGGGGCTGGATGGGTGATTAGGTTGATTTGTGTCTTCTGTGTTTACCAAGGCAGATCCCAATGGAGAGGGAGGTTTTTCTTTTAGCTGATAAATATTCCTGCCTTTAATTTAAAATGGTCCCCCCCCCTCCACTTCTGTGGCTCTCTGAGTTAACCTGTGCTGTGCCAAGTCATTCAGGCTGATAGGTAGGTGCTGAGGTCCCTACAGGAATTTGGGAGCTCCCTGTCACCACTGTTAATGTCTGTTCTGCTTCTCCAGAGGTAGATCTACATTTGGCTTTATTTTGCACCCAGCTTTCCAGTGGATCCTTAGGAATGGCCAATTTAGGCAAGGTGAGGAACTGTTCCCTTAAACTGGATCTTGTATTGACTCTGTGAGCAGCAACGACTTGGCCTTCTGTGCTGTAGGGTGCTCCCTGGTGAGCTTGAAACTGCAGTTAGGACGGATGATGGAGCAAAAGCAGATGGTGTATCAGGGCTTTGCAGGCCTCAGTGAGCAATAGTTACTGCTGCTCGGTGACTCTGTAGTAACTGGCTGCAAGCTTGGTCTCAGGCAGTGGCAGATCATCTGCCTTCATGTAGTCGCCTGTGAACACGGCTTCCTGATCATTTCTGCTCTTCCTTTCCTCGTTTTGGAGAGTCACTACAGCTGGGTCAAAGCTCATGGTGTACTGGGGCTCCATACATTAAGTCTTCAGGGGTGCTGATGCATAGAAAACCACCTTACCCAGCAATACCAGAGGGAGACCAAGTGTGAAGTGGTGGTCCTCTGATTTGGCAGTACTTTGCTTTGAGGAGGTGTAAATGGTAAGGGGCATGGCCAGAGGGAACAAAGGCTGGAGGGTATCATTCTCTGTTAAGTAGCAGTTATTTGTCATCTCTGGAGTAGTTCAGACAGGTTTTTAAATGGACTTAATTCAGACAAAAGTAATCTTGGTGAAAGGGGGGTTGGGATCGTGTGGGGAACATTCTGGGGATAAACATCTGCTGCTTTTTGGTTAACAACCATATTTGTTACATTAAAACAAATACCACTATCTGACCCAGAGAGCTTGTGGAAGGAAGCCAGAAAATAAACTGTGTTGCTACTGACGAGATAATGGATCAGAAAAAATCCCCACCAACCAAACCAGATTGCAGCACTAAAAGAACCCCTCAGTCAAAAAGCTGCTTCTCATTTCTTTCTACATTGCCCTGAAAATTAAGACAAGCATAGTTTTTCAGCTCAGCCTCACTTTGTAGAGTTGGTGGGTTTTACACTTGGTGAAAGAGAACTATAATTTTCCCATGTTGTTTGAGAACCACACTAGCAATGTGTCTGAGTGGCAGAGTTCTCACCCCTCCAGGGCCTGATGCCCTTTATATGAGAAACAGTAACTAGATACAAAAATTGCATCAAGACTTTGGGATGGCCAAGAGGGAGTTGGATCTAGGCATTTGCTTTGGCCCTCTTCTCTGTAGCTGGTGTCTGTCTGGATCTGTGGAAGCAATGGCATTATTGCCAGTGCACCGATCCTCCCTGCCTGGCGGGCCACACTGGTCTCCCATCTGGGTATGATGCAATTTCCTTTGCTTCTTTATTGGGAGATTAAAGGAGCTGCATCTTCTCCCTTTTCCTTGTAGATAATTTTTTTTTTTCTGGATTTAATAACTTTTTGTATTTGAAGGTTTCCTGCAATTGGATTAGGAGCAAATGTGAATGTTGCAATGACAGTGTTTTTAAGGCAAGTTTCTACAGTATAGGCTACCTGTTTCCCTATCCCCTTATTTATAGATCGAGATTCACTTATATACCCTAGCTGTCACTTCAGGGGTGGCTTTGGCTAATAGCTGTTGTTTCTTATAGTAAATTTAAGAGGGAAATTATCTTAAGTGTCTTTCTGGTAGCTGTTGGTAAGTTCAATGGTGACATTAAGAAGTGCTTCAGAATTCTCCTCCTCTTGTTGTTTGTCCCATTGGGTAATGTATGTGCTCTTGAAACAGCTTGTCACCAAGTTTTGCATCTGGAGGTCCCTCCTACCCAGAAGCTTCCTTTGCCTCTCTTGTAAGTGGCAAATGGCATCTGCCATAACGAGTCAGTAGCATTATATAGGGATTTACTTTAATAAGACATTGAGGTGAAGATTTGGCTGGAGTCATTAGCTGCAGCCCACCTGCTGTAGGGGCCAGATGTAATTCCACAAGGTCTCACAGGGCTATACTACCTTAGCACATGGCATCTCATTGCCTGGAAGCTGACCCTGCGGCTGTGAGTTTAGCTGTGCTGAGCTGACAGTGCACAGGTTGGCTCTGCTGAAGCCATTTTGTCACTGCAGCCTTGGGCCCTACAGGTAAGCTGTGCTTGTGGGACAAAAAGGGATTGCTTGTCCTTCAGCCCAAGCGGTGAAGCTGTGCCCTTTCAGGCTCTCCAGGGACCAGTTGCAGTCCTGACACCTTGGAGGACTTGCCACATGATGTGGCTGTTCTTTCAGGACACAGCTGACTGAAGCTATTTCTTTATTTTTATTGCTAAGCACAGAAGTAGCATAAACAAATGAAGATGCCTGTTGGCTATGCAGCAAATTGTGGAGACAACTTCTTGGCAAGTTTGGGTTGCTTCCATATTTCTAGTTTTCCCATTTTCTCAGATGTAGAAGACTCCCCTGAGTCTGAAACTCTGGCCTTCCAAGAACTGTTTCTTTCTGCAAGTTCTGATGGTTTGGTTTTTTTCTGTTGCTTTTCTAAGAAAAAGCCTGCATGGGAATGCTCTTTGCAGTTGTACCTGCATGGTAGTGTCAGCCCTGTTGGTGATACATATCCAGGTCCCCAGGCTGCCATAGACTGGCAACGTGGGTGAGCACCCCAGACGGGGTTTTGTGAAATGAGAGTCAGGGCAGTGCCCTGCTTCAGCATGAGGTTGTGAAGAGCAGTGTTTTGGAGACTGCGAGTTGTTTGGGCATCACGATAGATGGCAGGTGCATTAAGTACATCCTCACATCTCCTATTAAATGGGACCTCATGCTAGTTTCAGCAGAGACTCCAAAGAGAAAATTCTTGCATATCTGTGAGAAGTCTGTCTTGCCCAGAGCCAAGACATGCAGGAGAAGCAGCTGACACAGCCACCGTTGCTCTGCTTTTCTTGTGTGTTACTGTTGAGGGCTGAACTTTGGTCAAAAGTGTCTTCTGTCTCTGTGCAGACACTCTGCCATCTCTCTGTCTGGGCATGCACTCTGGCAAGGAGGAGGCAGGTAACAACTGTGTGGCATGGCTGAGGATGACACCTGCCCGAGGAGGTCCTCTCCTCCCATATGATGCTGGGAAGCCTGTGCTGGCATTGGCTGGGCTGTGATGCTCGAGGAAAGGAGACTTTCTCCTTGGCTCCTGGGAAGAAGCATGCAGTCTAGTCATGTTACAGGTGGCTTCAGGCTAAGATTTGTCCTGACTGGCTCATTGAAGAAGGTTCAGGAGGATGCTCCTCTCACGGTTAGGTGGTTACCAACATGCATGGGCAGTGGATTAGGGCTTGAACCCCTGCTTGTGTCCTCGGCCTAAAGTGCTGAGTGACACTCCTGTTTTGTGACTGAAATGAAGACGGTCAGTCAGAATGTATGAGAGGTGAGGTCAAAGGTCTGTAAAGCAATTGGGTTGCTTTGCTTAATTAAGGCAGTGGTGGAGAGTCATCTTGTAATGCAGGGTATAGAGGGACAGTCTTTCTGCACCCATCTGCAGGTTATTTCCAGTGCTCTGTGGGTCAGTACATTCCCATTCTACATTCTATCTGCTATAACTGAATAATTAGTGATTGTCCCTGTAAGAAACCTCAGATGTATCTGTTTTACTGGCCACCTGGTGAAGAGTTAGAACCATTGAGCAATGAGTGGCTGCTAAAGCTGCAGGAACAGCCCTTATCAGAGCCAGCTCAGCAGCTGATAATTATCTTCTTCAGGGAGAAGCTTTGCAGGGGGAGTTACCACCTCACTAGATCTTTGCTTCACTTCAAATTATTTTGGCTGTATATCTTAGTTCAACAGGACTCCAGTCCTTGTAGTTGGTATGAAGATTCACAGCTAGAGTCTGCATATATGGACCATCATCAGGGCCTGCAAAGCTTTTGTCTTTTGTCTTTGAATGCATTGACATATTCCGCCCCCCCCCCCCGCCATCCCTCCGTTGTCCTCATCATAGGGCAATGAGTGATACACAGAGCTTGGCACTCGTTAAGCTCCCTGGACAGGGTGGGAAGGCACTTGGACCACGTCACACAGGATTTTAGGGCTTCCCTCTAGCAGAAAGGTAGATCCATCTCTAGTGAGTGTTCACAGCCCTACAGTGAACACAAGCTGTATCCTTTGTAATGATACCTTTTTTCTTCCTCCTCAAATAAAGGGTTGCTTTACTTACTTGGATTTACAACTCCAGTAGCCAAACTCTATTACTAAATATCCCAGTAAAGACATAGCCGATGTTTGCCAAAAAGTTTTATAGTTCATGTAGTTCAATGCTATTGCTTGGAAGAAGAAATAAAATAGCAGATAGAGCCCCTGGTCCCAGCATGAGGCACTCTGTTTGCATAGCCATGTCAAGTGTGTGATTTTTCATGCTTCTCATTGACAAAGTGTTACTGGTGAAATGTTTATGTACAAAACGAGCCAATGTCACTTACCTTCTCCATCTGCTGGAGAAGGTCCAGTCCCAGTCACCCACTTTTTACCAAAAGCTTGATGGAGAGAACTGCAGAGCTGGTGGCATGGTGATCAATGCAGTAGAGAACAGAAAGAGTTAAATGCCAAGTTTTGCTGCAGAGCTTTTCATCATCACAACTGGGGAAAATGGAAACAGACTGAATAAATGGGTCTGACGATGCTAGACTGTGAGCGGGTCTTGAGCTCCCAGTCTCCCCAGCAGACAGCCCTCGGTCTCCTGAGTTATACAACATAACATAGCCCTCTTAAATGGCCCAATTATTTCTCTATGCAAGAGTGACTCGGAGATTTTCCTGTCTGTTGACTATGAAATTTACGTTTCATTTTCTTCAAGAAAGCCAATTCTTATTTGCAATTTGACTGAAATCGATATTCCAAAATGTCTTTTCGATAAAATCAAGGTTGTAAAGTAAACAGGGTAATGAGAAGACAAGTGCTTTAAATAGATTTTCAAATGTCAGACAGTTGATATATATTTTCAGATGCATAACTTGATTTCACAGTGATAAATATGGCAGACTGACAGCAGGTGAACAAGGGCTATGGAAGGAGAGGAGCAATGTGGAACTGCCTGTGTTTTTCTGCTTAGTTAGTGCCTACCTGCAGGCATGTATGGGATTCCCCTGGGCTGAAGAGGGAGGACAGGTATTGTTTTTATGTATGGTCTTGGCTGGAAAAAGGCAACTTTGCACTATACTTAGAGCCTTTAGAGTTGCAGCAAGTCAGCTCCTGTGTTTTTTTGCCTCAACAGTGGGATGTGTAGGGGTTAAAAGGAGGAAGAGGGCATTACAGAAGGGCTGCAGGGGTTGTTGCATGAGTTAGCATTGCACTGATGCCCAAGCTGGTGGTGCTGGAATCTCCATCCCTCCTATGTCTGTGTAAATTCCCCAGCTTTACCTAACCTTTCACATGCTACGCAAATGACTCCCTCTTGCTTTTCCCAGGAACGCGTGTTGTGTTTCTGCTCTGCTAAGCAGTGGCCACGTTCCAAGCAGCAGCGGCTGCATTTTTACGCTCTTGTATTGGAATAGAACTGGCGCAGTTTGAATCATCACTTGCAGTCACCCACAGCAGAAATTCTTGTGATCAGAAACTTGTGAGATCATCCCTGTAGCTTGCAAAAAAAGGTTTGGCATCTTTCTGGGGAGAAAAGCATCTGGAAGACTGAAGAAGTTACAGGCCCCCATCTATGAAAGTTGACATGAAGGAGGCATGTGTAGAAGTGCCATGTTACCCCAAAATGGCCTTGAGGTGGTGGGTGAATGACAAATACTGCTATATATTTCTTGTGCTTTCTTAATCACAGTATCCCTCCCTAAAATGTCATCCTGATTTCCCAAGGGATTGTAAGAGTCAAAGCTGGTTGGTTTGCAGGCCAGAGAGAGGTAAATGGACCTAACTCACCCACGCATCAAGCTTTCTAAATTAACTGCTATTATTTTGCTTAGAAAGAAATATTGGAAACACTTTAACATGAAATGAAAGAACCATACAAGAAAGTAATTGAAGTAACAATTTGAGTGGAGGATTGAGATATAATTCAGTTTGGTAAAAGAAGAAAGGCAGGACATGAAGACTGAGAATTAATACAGCCAGTGTCTCCTGTCTTTGCAGAGCTGGTGAGCAGTGATATGACATTTGCCAGATGAAGAAAGCATTGCTTTGGCCCTGGAGTTCTCCGTCTTAGTGCATTTTTCAGGCTTGTCACCACTTACAAATGCATTTTTCAGAGTGGGAGTTTCCTGTCCATCGACGAGTGATTCGGGGGGTTGGCATGTCTGCGATGTCTGTGGCATCCAGCAACGGGCTGAGCTTTGCTGAGCTGTTGTTTGTCACTTGCTGATTTTAGCTGGGTACTCTGGATTTCCAAACAACAGTGATTTTTTTAATTTGGGAATCTGTTGTTGACATCACCCTAGAAGTGGGCTTGGGCATTTTCTTTTAGGGGGGAAACAGATGTGGTGCTGCCACACTTTGTTGCCAGGAGTCTAGAACTCAGACCTCCCAAACTTTCCTGTTGTTTTGTCTTAATCCAGGAAATCAGGCTGGCATCTTTCTTATTCCTCCTGGTTAGAGAGGCTTCGGGCATTCATTAGATGCTGGATTTTGATCTTAGCTAATAAAAAGCAAAGAAATACCCACACAGCCTGGCAGGGGGATTGAATATTTGTGCAATATGAAAGGTCCCCTCAGGTGCGGCTTGTGCCGTGTGGTTTGTGTAGTGTTCAGTAAGGCCCTGTCAGTGCTGGGGTTTCCTGTTGCTCATAGCATTCCTTTACTATTACTTTTCTTTTTTGTCTTGCTTTGTAGAATTTGATCTCTGCTTTAAATTACGTCTCCGGTAACGTGTGCGCTCTGATTATTGCAATGTGCCTCGCTGAACAGGGATCATTTGCTTCCTCAGTCTCAATTCACTCCACCTTGGCGTATAACTTTATGTTCTGGGGAAAGGAAAGGTTTGTTTTCCTTTGGGATTGCCAGAGATGATGGTCTTTGATTTCTATGTCCATGGCCTGAAATTGTTCTCCAATCCAGCATGTCATATTGAAATGATTTACTTCTTTCATTGTTTGAATCTCCCCATTATTTCTTGCCAATTCTGTGTGTGAGAACATTCATTCCTGCATTTACCAGGGCTTTCTGCATCTGACTGGACTGGCATGTCCACATCTGTCTTTCATAAGGAGGACTTTTGCAGACAAGAACTCCCTGGAAAAGGATTAAGCCTATTTGTTGTTGTTGGTCTTGAGTTTGTTGCTGCTGAGAGGATGACAAACGTCATGCATGAGACACACCACCATGGACGAAGAGAGGGTGGGTGTGATTGTCTCTTTGCCCGATGTCACCTACATTGAAAAGGAGTTGGCATTATATCCTTCCTCCAATTTATGTTAATGAAAAGCCAATGAGTGCTCTTAGTGCCACAACCCATGCAGTGCAGAGCAGCTCTGAGGTTGTGGCAGAAGGCTGCTTGGTTATTCCCAGGTAGAGTCCAAAACTGGATAAAGCAGGACTTCGAGGGGCTGCATATCAGTATTTTCCCATCTTAAGCCTGTCTGTATACTAATTCCCTGTGGATCAGGCACCTCCATTCAATATATATTTGTTAGTGATGCATAAGATGAGACAGGTTCTGTCTATGCACTGCACTAGCTTTTCCTATGTTTCTGGGAGTCTGCTGAATTTTTTTAGATAGATATTTTAATGTGACATTTCCCCACCTGGCACCGCTAAAGTGCCTAAGTCCACACCTCCAAGTAGCTATCAGCGCTTACGTGGTATCTGCAGGTAAAATTGTGTCTGAACACCTCTCATGGGTTTGTTGACAGCCCTGTGAAGCAGAGAAACCCTGTTCCCCCAGCATATAGATCCTTCAGGCCTGGGATCGCACAGGCAGTTGTGGGGCAGAGTGAGGGAGCAGCTTTGCTGGCTTTAGTTCACTCTGACACAGATTTGCCTTGGTGGCCTTGGGCAAGTCAGTTAACTTCTATGGTTTAGCCTTCTCCCTTGTGAAAGGTAAATGTTATGCTGGTTTTACAACATAGATGATGTTTTTGAGAGTTAATAGTTGGTGCTTGAGGCACAGTAGTTTTATACAGGGGTTATTCGTTGAATCCTTGGTCCCTTTGCTCAGGAGGGTGTTAATTGCTGTCTGCTTACGGGATGGCTGTGGTGAGATGAGTATAAAGGCATACGGAGGTGAGCGGGTGATCAACAACGCAAGCCTGGCATTGAACAGATTTCCCCAGGTGAGGAACGGAGTTGCTGTGGCCACTATCTGTCCTTTTGGCATGTTTTCCTGAAAAGACCCCAGCTCGAGGAGCAACTCATGATGACCCCACGCTCATCTTGGGGCTTTCAGGGCTGCTCACTTGCTTCCAGAAGCGCTTGGACATGTAAGGGCAGGGAGGGTCTGAAATACCCTCCCCCTCCTATCTGTGTGGCCAGGTGGGGAAGTCAGAAACGTAATTTCATGCATCATAAATACTAATAATTCCAGGTACTTACAATTTGAGCATGCACATTAATGTGGTGTGAGCTCTCTCCCCTGGCTGAAGTCAGTGTAATCACACTCAGGACCTGTTTGTCTTGGCGGAGCTGCCCTTGTGAATGAGGTAACTTAGGAAAAGACATTCCTTCACTCATGGCAAACAGCTAAAAATATCTGAACTTCCACAGGCCTGGGGAGGAGAGCAGAAGCTGAGGCAAAGCTCAGAGCATGGACCTCCGGAGATTCAACGTTGAGCTCCTTTGCAGAGCTGAGCAGGGACTGCAGGTCCCTGTCCCCCTTCACACACCACCTTTGCTGGCCTGGGCTTTACCACAGAGTGTGTCTTGGGGCTGAAAATGCTTTGCTCACATTTACCCACTCAGAGCATGCAAGTTAGAGCAAATGACCTCTGTTCTTGCTGAAAACCCTGTTTTGCTTCTCAGTGGCTTTACATATTGAGTTTACAAGAGTGATGCAAGAGCTCAAGCTCTGCAAATAGCTGTGAGAGCATCTTGGATGACTGCTGCTTTGGGACAGAGTACACAGCACTCTTGTTAACCAAAGATGGGTTAGAGATTAATAGGCTTTTCTCCTGCCCTTAAAAATGAAAATTAACTAGCCTTCCTTTTTGATGATGGGAAGAGATGCTTGTAAAAATTAGAGTGAGAGATGTTAAACTCTTTGGACATGCAGGGATGGCCTAGTTTGAACTGGCTGATAGTTGCCTTTCGTGTGTGTGTGCCCGTGTTTAAGAGAAGTTTTTTCCAAATGAAACAAAACCGCATCATTTTACAACCCAAAGAAAGCTAATGAAATGATGCAGTTATGCCTCTCCCCAAAGAGCTGGCCCCAAACCTTCACAGACAAAGAAAAGGGCTTGCTCAGGTAGTGTTTATTATTCAGTGAGAGTTCCTGTCGCCACTTTTTTTGGGTTTTTTTTGGTACAGCTGGAACCACAGCCCTGTGTGGTTTTATGTGTGCATGCATGCGCTTACTTAGAGGCACTTCATAAATCACATTTGAAAAGTGCTTTTTTTTTTTTAAAAAAAAAAATTTGGCAATAAATAAGTCAACTAAGAGAAAAATCAAACCTGGGGGTTGGTTCAGTCACAAGCTGTGGTGGGAGGGGGCCTCTAGAGATCAACATATTTAGAAGAGTGTAGTAGCTGGAATGGGTGCATTGGCTACTTTTTTGGCAAGGCTGAAGTTGCTTGATTGTTAAGAATTATTCTTTACTTTTTATGTCACCCATCTGAGGCTGCCATATCTCTGCAGGTGTGCCCTAAAGCAGGGAAGCGAAGCACAGGCAGTGCAACTAGAGTGCTTAAGTTTTATTGGAAAGCGCTGCTTTCATCGTGACATCTGCTTTTTATGGCCAGCCAGTTCTGCCTGTCCTTGTTTTCCTTCCAGAAATGCAAGGGGTTGGGGAGAACAAGAAGCAGGGATACGCAACTTTGATCGAAACTCTGGGGTACCATGAAAGAGAGCAGAAAGGAAAACAAGAAAAGGATAAAAACACTGTAGTGGGGGCCAACAGAAGAATTACACAATTCTGAGAGTGTGACAGCACAGTAGGAGCTGTAGTTCGTCTTTTCTCATGATGCTTTTTAATTCTTGCTGTGAAGGGTCCTCCAGCTTGTAACCTTCACTAAAGAGGTGGGATTGAGATTTGGTTCTTTTTGAAGTCCAAGGGAAAGCAGATGTGTTTTTCCTCATTTCCTCTTGCACCTGCAATGGCAAAGGCTGTACCTGTCTGTGAAAGCATTTATAGGTCCCACTCACTGTCACTCAAAAGCTCTGCATTAGTCTTCGGGTACCCCGTGGGGTGCGGGGAGATGCTTTATGGAGAACTGAGGCCAGAAGGCATGTAAAGCATGATCCACATGAGCATTTAGGTGCTTGTGTGCATCACCCAGGAATCGGGACCAGACACCAGTTTTCCCAGTCCCAGCTTGACAGCTGCAGGAGCCGAATGCCACACTGCCAGCAGTTTTCCTGCCTCCTTATCCAGGACCCACTTGAGGCACCCAGTAGGTGTTTGCCTTGTGTGGCTGATGACTAAAGCGAGGAAATGTTTGTGGTCTTTCTTAGCCTACATGGCTGGGCTGGCCAGGCTTTTGCTACTGTGGCTCCTGAGAGAAAAGCAGCAGTGCAGACCATCAGGACTGCTCTGAGGGACACAGCCCTTCCCCACCTGGGTTGCAAAGCCCAAATCTGCCCATGTGGTGGTGAGGCTTTGCAGCAAGGCTCTGCCCTGTGGCTTTTGGGCTCAGGGCTGTGCAGCTGCTGAGCTTCCCCAGGAGGAGAAGGCAACTCCCTCAGCAGGGCTCTCTGGTCCCTTCAGGATGTGGAATTTATTAAGCCCTCCTCAGGCTGAGTTGGGGTTTGGAAGTGCATCTCTCATTTCCTGAGCTCCGCTGACAAGGTTGCAGAAGGTGGCTGTTGGTCGCTTTTTTGATGGAGAGCGGCTGTGAGTGCTGGGCTTTGCACCGACACTGCTGCTGTCAGCGTGGCAGGAGACTGCTGGAGGAGATGGGTCCTTCAGGGGTGCTTAGCTGAGCTGGTGGCATTCCTGGGCATGCGCAGAGGATGCCAACCTGAGATGTCTGAGAAGTCAGAGTAAGTCAGGTAGGAAGAAATTTAGTGAGGTGCCTGGGCAGGAAATCAGTATTTTTTTGTGTGACTCATTTTGTTAATGTTAAGCACTTAGCTTCTCCCAGAAGTGAAATTTGTGTGCCTGATCACTGTGTCATGAATCCTACCTTAGGTGAGATGCCCAGGGGGGAGAAATGAGTGCAAAGAAAAAGCGGGCAGGGCCCAAGCTGCTGCCCCAGGGCTTTCCTTCTGTACAGCTGGGACCAACCTTATGGCTTTTTCTTTGCTACAGCCAATTTGGTAACATCAGCAAAATCCTTCATGCCAGTGGTCACAGCTCTGCTGCTCTCCTCTGTCTGTTGCAGTGACTGCAGAGAAGGGCTACCTTGTCTGCGGCTTTTCTTTTTCTCCTTGCTTTGCCAAGGTGATGCATTTATTTGGGTTAGGTGTCAAGCAACATCCACTGCTAGAACGGCACCACCGACCAGGTCACTGCTGCTCACTCGCTGAATGCTTGGTTATTTCAGGCTTTGGCACTCTGCAGCACTTAGATGGTGATTTACAAATGTCACATTGTGAAAGCTCCTGTCCAAATCAAGCTCCACTTTATAATATGTGTTGGATGGGCTTTGGGCAGGGGGGATACAAGGCAGGATACAGCTCTCAGTAAACGCCTAGATGTGCTTCTCTGAAACAGAAAGTGAGAAGAAAGGAAAAGAAATACAGGTTGAGCAGCTCCAAAGACAGAGAATGAAGATGTGGAGTTGGGTTTGTGGGGTCATTTAATGCTGTTACGAAGAAATGACACTTTGTTGTTTCAAGGCAAAAGTGCAAAAGGTGAATAGAAATACATTCTTCCTTCAAAGATGAAAGCTGTCAGCCTGATGACTGGTGGCTTTTATGCTGCTTGAAGATAGTAAATCAAACACTGAACTGTCTCACAAGTACTCTTACTATTGAGAAGTTTTCTGTTTCTAATCGCAGTCCTAGATAATTTAAGGAAGAGAGGAGATGGGACTTGTAATAATGCAGAGGTGACTCTTGGGTGCTTTGCCTTCATCATGTTCAGGGGTTGGAAGCTCTATTCCTGCTGAGGTGTGTTTTGGGGCATGGGAAGGCATTTCCTACAATCCCCTGGACATGGTGCACCCCCAGAATTCCCAGTAATACTTGCCGAGTGCTTCTGGTCTTTCTTGCTTTTTCTTTTTATCTGTCATGCTGTAGGTTTGAAACATCTTCTTTTTGCTGGTACTGGTTGCCTGCATGGGGGAGCGTGAAGGAAGAAATCATTTGGGCTAAATTTCTGGGACACAGTTTGTCATGTCTGTAAGGACTGGAAAACCCAAATTGCCTCTGCCAATCTTTTGCTCACTGGATCTTTGGCTTGTGTAGGTGACCTGCATAGATGATCTAAAGGTTCACCTTTTATTTATCTCCCACTGGACAGATTTGAGTTTTCTGTCTGCTTCCCAAACTAATATGCTTTTCTGCCATCCTTATTAGGTTAAAAAGTGCTTTGGTAAGAGCTGCTGGTCAGCTGGCAACATGAGGCCTGGGTGGCTTAATACAGAGCTTATCATTGCCACCTGGAAGAACAGAGACGATCAAAGATCAGCTGTCATATCCAGGTAAGGAGACTTGATGATCAAGCAGACAACTGGGACTGAGTTAGTTTGGATTAAGTCTAGAAGGCTCTGGAGATTTGGGGAAAGGGACTGGGAAACCAAGAATGATTTGTAATAGTACTGTGTCTGTGGCTAGCAGGCAATTTAAAGTTGCTAACACAGCCTGGCTTTGTTGGGATCTTCTTGTACACAGGGAGAGGTAACTGCTTCACTCTTGAGTCATGCAACTGTAAGCTCCTTTCGAGAGCTCATTAGTCACTGAGCAGGATGGACACTGACCGCTCCTGACAGATATTTGGTCAGGGGAGGCTCTTCTGGCAATGCATTTTCATGCTTTCCTTTCCATTAGAAGTGTTTTCCTAGTGACTAACCAAAATTTTCCTGATGCCATTTCTCTTAGCCCATTACTTCTCATGTGTCCAAATGAGCGTAGAAAACAGATTATTTCTTTCTGCTGTCTAGCAACGTTTATATTTTTGAAGCCTGTTTTCACATCTCCCAGGCTCCTTCTCAGTCGTCTGCTATTTATGGTGACGGTATCGGTATTGCCTAAATTAGTGATTGTTCTTTTTCTTTCTCTGGGCTCTCTCCTGGAGACCCATGCTTCAGCCAAGAGCCCAAGACCAGGCAGAGTACTCTAGCTGAGATCTTACTACTCAAGGAAAAAGGAAAAGGTTTAGATTTTTCTGGTCTGAAGCCCATCAGCTGCTTGACATCACTGGCTGATGTTCATCCTTGAGATCTGCGGGACTGCTATATGGAAAGCTGATTTTCCTTCTGTATTTGCCTAGTGGATTGTTCCTGGCTGACTTTGGTACCTTGGACTTTTCTGTATCTCCAGCCTCTCCAGATCACATTGAATTCTCTCCCTCTCCCTTTATTGCAGCCCTTCCTAACTTGGTATCATTTGCAAATGTAATAAACATTATCCATATTCCAGCATCCTGGTCATCATCCAGGTACTCTGTGTGTAGGAAAATGAAAATATTTTCATTAGAACCGGATCTAGGACTGACCTCTGCAAAACCCCGCTTGATTTATCCTTTCACTGTGAAAAATGAATCATTGATAACTACACTCTAAACACTTTTCCAGCTAGTTTAGTTCCTGCCCTAATAGCACACCGTGTTTCTGTAGTTTGATTATGAGAAGGTCCTGAGAGACAGTGTTCTTTCCAAGACACTGCTGGTGTGGAGCCTCTGAATAGGGAGGGTTCAGATTAACAGCAAATTAATCCTCTGTTGAAGGCAAACTATAAATGAAATGCTAGAATACACAGCACTCACACTGAAGGCTACTGCTCATTTTTCTTTCCTCATTTTCTGAGAAGCAGCACAGCTCTCTCAAGACCACATGGCATTTTGACTCTAATGCTGCAAGGCAAACAGTGCATCTTTCAGAATATTTCATTTTTACTTTAGTGCTAGAGGCACATGAAGTCTTCCATCTCCAGAACACCTTTCCCAGGACAGGGGAATACTGTGTGGGATGAGCATTGGTGTTCCCACACCTTTCTGAGTAGCTGCACATTAGGAAGCCAGCCTTGCCTGGAAAATAGATTTTATTTGCGGAATTGGTAAGTTCTGGTTTGCGATGACATTTTTGTGGATTAGAACATAGAAGCCAGATTATTTATCAGCAATAATAAGTGAGATCCAGCCAGGAAGGGTATATGATACTGTATGTAAATAGGTGCTAAGTAGGAATATGCTGTTTGGATATTTTTATAGTGCAACTGCATTAGCTGGGAGGAGGGCAAAAATTAATTTTCTTTCTATGGTGTTTGCATTGCAGATTCTGATTTTAGCTCATCTCTGATCAAACTCTGTTTATGTTAAATATACAGACATAGGACTTTTTGTGTGTGTCTGACTGCTCTCACTAGCTGCTTCCATATTCATAGGTCCAAGGTGTGGGCTCAAGCACTGCCCTGCATCATCCTGTGCTCTTTGCCCTGGCTTTTCTCCCTGCTAACTAGCCCTCATATAGGCATGGCTTGGGAATTAGCATGGGCTCATGGCTATTCTCAGTAAGCAGTATGAATGAAGCATGCAGTATGGGAGGGTGTGAGGGAGAAAATTTAGCCATATGGACACAAGCTGAGTTGTGCGTATTGCCCTGAGGGTCAGAGAATGAGCCTTGACCTGTCTTATTTCTAAGCATAGACGCAGCAGCCGCAGCACCCTTGCAATTGTAAGAAAAGGGACAAAATACTTAGATACACATTTTCAATTATTTGAAAGGTCTCCTTCCCCTTGTGCATCCACCAGGGTTGTTTTTAAGTCCAGATGTTAATACTTGTGCATAGGTGAGTTTTATTGCCATTCACATGTGTCTGAATGTGTTTGGACAAAGGTTCTTTTGTCCTCAAGGCTTAGTGCTTCATGAGCCATGGGTTTGTCTTCAAAATAGTTTTTTCATGGGTGTTATTAATACCTGATTTATGATGTGGGGGAGGAGAAAGGAAGATTTGTTGTCTAGATTTTTGGTTCATTAGCTTTATTCTGTGAGCAAATGAGTAACTGTGTATGAGGATGCTTACACATATGGTTCATGACGTGACTTGAGCTGAATTATAAGCTCTTTAACACTGAAGCAGGGCAAATGTGGCTGCTTGCTCCTGCTGATTGTTGGATAAATTGGTTCATTCAGTTCACGGAAATGGCAGAGAACTAAAAAGGCAAGAAAGTGACTGTTTGAATTTGTAAGTGAAATCTGCTTACTTCTGACTGGGCAAGGGAGGAGACATCACACTGAAGGGTGTGGGGTATGGGCATAGCTAGAAGTAGGGAAAGAAGGGCAATCAGGGTCAGAAGGAGAGAAAAGCAGGGAGGAAGGAAGGGAAACTTGGCAACAGTAGACTCTTAATTTGGCTTAGGTATTTGATAAATTCTTACTTTTCTAGGTGATGGGGAGAGCTGGATGACTTCAAAGAATAGGTCAGTTCAATAATCCAGCGTACCTGTTGTAGGATGGGCTGAATTACCTTGGGAAGGTGATTGTCTTCGTCAGTTAGTGACACAGGGAATCTCATCATCTAGTTTAAACTGATTTCTTAAATTTTAGACTGGGCCTAATGTTAGGTGAAGCATGGTGTTGGACCAGTACACGTAACATTAACAACATGTGAGCAGGACTGATGCTTCAACATTACAAAATCAAGATAAAGCGAGACATTCCTGTATGTTTAGTCTCAACCAAAGTTTCTCTTCCCTTTGTTAGTGGAGCTAATATTTGGTACCTTGAATGATATAAAAACTGATTGGCAGGAGCATTTCTTGATGGTTGGTCACCACATACTCCTCCACCAGCCATGTTTGATGTTGTGCCTCGTTTGTATCAGTGAGTTTGCACATGATGCCAAGCTGAGTGGTGCAGCTATAAGTTGGGAGAAGAGATGCCATCCAGAGGGACCTTGACAGCCTTGAGGAGAGGGCCCATGTGAACCCCATGAAGTTCAACAAGGCCAAGTGCAAGGTCCTGCACCTGGCTGATCCCCAGTACCAGTACAGACTGGATGGTGAATGGATTGGGAGCAGCCTTGTGGAGAGGACTTGGGGATACTGGTGGATGAAAGGATGTGAGCTGGCAGTGTGCACCTGCAGCCCAAAAAGCCAGTTGCATCCAGGGTTGCATTAAAAGCAGGGTGGCCAGCAGGTGAAGGGAGGGGATTCTCCCCCTCTACTCTGCTCTGGTGGGACCCCACATGAAATAGTGCGTCCAGCTCTGGGGTCCCCAGTGCAAGAAAGACACAGACCTCTTAGAGTGGGTCCCAAGGAGGGGCTTGAAAATGGTCAGGGGGCTGAAATACCTTTCTGATGTAAAAAGGCTGAGACAGTTGGGGTTGTTCAGCCTGGAGAAGAGAAGGCTCTGGGGAGACCTTACAGCGGCCTTTCTATGTATTAAGTGACCTACAGGAAAGACGGAGAGAGACTTTTACTGAGGCCTGTAGTGATAGGACAAGGGACAATGTTTTTAAACTGAAAGAGGGCAGATTTATTAGGATGAAATTTTCTATGATGAGGGTGGAGAGACACTGGCCCAGGCTGCCCAGAGCAGCTGTGGGTGCCCCATCCCTGGCAGTGCTCAAGGCCAGGTTGGACAGGGCTTGGAGCAACCTGGTCTGGTGGAAGGTGTCCCTGCCTGTGGCAGGGGGGTTGGAACTAGATGATCTTTAAGGTCTGTCCCAATGCAAACCATTCTATGATTCTGTGATTTGGACTCCTGTTAACATGTTTTGAGACTGGTCCTCAGGTTATTTTATATGTCATATCTCTGCAGTTCTCTTTCACTCATTTAAAGGCTTGCTTTTAAGTGTCTCTCTTCGGTCAGGAAGATGGTGTGGGAAAGCATGCAAGGTCAAAATATGAAATAAAGAATAACCCACCTGAGCTATAAAGAATTCCTCAGTGGGAACATTTCATCACAAGAGTGGTGTCTGGAGTTCAGATGCATTAATGATAACCCTGGCCACTGGCCTGCTGTTCCCAGGCTATCGTTTGTTGTATTGGAGCTCTCAGCATTGCATGTCAGTTCTAGCCTTGAGAAGCCATTTCAGGGATTCAGACTAGTGGTGATTTTACTGTTCTTCTAACATTTTGTACATAATGGTCCTGAAATGGCCTTATCTACCAGGACCCGCCATGTCACACCAGCACATTTAACAAGGCATAAAATCTCCCATGGTAATTACGTAACAGAACAGAGAAGAAGTGTACTGGCATATTTGGTTTTTTCCACAGGATACTTCTAAAACTTCACAGATGACTCTTTAAGTCCCCACTTTGATCACTGCCTATAGACAAACCTGAAATGTCCTTAGTAGCACCAATAGGAACTGGTGGTCCACCTTCAAGATTTACCAGCTCCATGATGTTTATTAAGTGTTGATTTTTTTCACACTTCTGATTGATTGGCAGTTATGGGGTCTGTCACAGGTTTCCAGAAAAATAATCAGTGATTATTTTTCTCTGTTGATGGTGTTATGAGCCAAGCTCTGAGCCTTTGGCAGTTCTCTGAATTGCTCATCATCATCTTGAATTTAGATTTCATGATAATTAGGATGCCTGAGTTGGAGAGTGGGCAATCTGATCTAACCTTTCATCATTTAAGTTACTATTTTTCTGGCCAGAAAGCAGACTGAGAAGCTCTTCAAATTGTTAAAGGTGAAGGGGACAAAAACGAGTTTTCTTTAACAAGCCACTTCTGAGTGGTTTGCAAACTACATTGTGAGCACCAGCAGGACATATGGGCGTGTGGTCATGTAACACTGTAAACAAGAATTAAACAGGCTGGTTTATAGATGCACATTGCTCCAGCACAGTCTGGGCTGCTGTGCTCCTTCTGTCATATTTGGTTCCCGCTGCCTTCAGCCGCCGTGGGAGAAAAGGAACCTCAGACCCAAACGGGGCACTAGTCACAACCAGATGTTGGGCCGCCTTGTGTGCCAGGAAGTGGAGGGTGATAAATCACAGACAGACATGTGTTGGGGTGTGACACCCTGTGCACATGTGATTGCCATTAACGATTTGCTTTGCAAGTGCAAGCGAGAGTGAATGAAAATTACGAGGCAGTAAACGAAGAGGGGCTCGGCGTCTGCGGGGCTGCGTGCCGATTTTCAAAGGCGGCGCAGTAAGGCACACCAACTTACATGTTGTCTCCATGGGACAAATGGTAAGCGCAGAAGGGTTGTAACTAGGCTCCAGGAGTCCGGACTATGAGAAAAGAGCATCAACATGTAATAAACACATGCAAAATACCTTTATTTAGGTTCAAGGGTCGTCTTAGGTAGTCTTAGAGAGAGGATTATGTGTAAAAGACTCCATTGCCTGCTTCATTTACTATTCATGGTCAGATGCCGTTTTTCTCATTTACTTTTTTTTTCTCCTGAGTGTGGGATCTACAGTGTTGAAAGCAGTAACATACCCAGAGCCAAAGCAGGTAAAATAAACCATGATTCTTGCAAGGGGCTCCAGGCAGAACTCTATCACAGACAGGCAATGAAATAGGCCCGTGGGGTGTAGGGTAATTCAGGGAGGGAGGGAGCTTTGAAGGGCTCTGGTCCTATCTCCTGCCCAAAGCTATGAGGATATATATATACCTGGATGAGCTATGAGGGAAGATGGGGTTGCTCAGGGATTTACAGTAGGTAGCATATAGGATGCTGGAAGATGGAACAGATGCTGAGAAAGTACATAGCTCCTGTGCCTCTTGCCATTTGCAGGTTGTAAAGGAAAGGAAACTAACTTTTTACTCTTTGAATTGTCCCTCGCATAGGGATAGTTTGGGCTCATTCGTAAAGGGAATGAAATGAAAGTGTTGGCAGAGAGGTGTCATCAAAGGGTCACTGAGGGCAAAGACAGGCCATGCTTGGGGGTTGCCTGGTTAATCTGTGTGTTGGTGCAAGCCTGGTCTACAACACACTTAGGAGCAGTTACAAAATATCTATAGGAATTAGACATGGGCCTTTCTTTCTATGTGCATGCTGAAACCCTCAGCATTTAGCTTTGGCCCAATCTAGTTTAAAATTAGGTGTTTCTGTTTGAACCAAAATTAAAGAGTTTTGAGCTAAATCCCCTTACCGTACAGTCAAACTCAGCTACTACCATATACATAGGCATGGACACAGAAAAACTGATGCAAAGTGCCTTAAATTGTCTGTTGGTGATGCAGATTCTGGGATGGGAAGAGAGAGAGGATTAAAAACTAGGGAAAGGACATGTGTCTGTGTACTGGGAGAAAGCTGACTCTTGGATGACTAGCCCAAAGCAAAACAGAGGATTTAAGGAGTCATGTCTAATTTGGGGGTTTCCTTAGAGACAGCAGAGTGGGACGGCAAGAGAGGAGACCAGTTAGGGGAAACAGGAGAAGGAGTGTTGGCTGCATGAGCATGTGGGGAAGAGCTGGGAAAGGACCAGACAATTTTGGCAGAAAAGAAAGGAGTCTGGTGGTGCTGAGATCACACAAAATACTACCTCCATGTGCAAATAAATAGTAATAGTGATGCAGGAGCTGAGAGTATAGGAGTATATGCCATGTTTGGAAAAACATGAGGTTAACTGTTCTTAGAAACAGAGATGAGGATACGTGCTTTAGGATAATGGGAAACTCATTATGCATACATTTAAATATCTTCTCCAGCACAGCCAGTGCTTTATAAAGGTCATAGGTTCATTCATAGCGTTTAAAAACCAGAAAGGACCATGGGATCATCCAACATGATCTAATATGTGTTATTAAGTCTTATCCAGTTTTATACTAAGCTCAGAACAATAAACACATCCCATCTTGGGGTGCAGGCCTGATTTGGAGAACCCATGAGAAGGACAAGTCACCCGTGGCAGTGACAGTAAAGATTAGTGAGCCTGACTGTTCAAGACCTGCACCGTCTCTCTAATTTGGGATGTGTCCAGCTAGTTGTTCATGCTATTACATACTCTGCCAGACTGAAGTGTTCACTGGAAGCTGGTAGTTTCTTTCGCTTAATACATCGAGGCAAGTCATCTTTCAGCGGCTCCATGTTGATACTCTAAGCATCATGCGCTTTCCATTTGCCAGCATAAAGCATTTTTCCAGGTTTTAAATCACACCACAGCCTCATCTCTGCTGCTGCTTTAATCTTTTTTCAAGTTAAAACAAATGAACTGCCTGAATTATACATGATGTTCCAGTTTCACTCTCACCCATGCCACGTAGGAGAGGTAACATGCCCTGTTCCTAAAATACTCCCCCCCTTTTACATCTTCAAGTAACCTGCCACAGTCAGAGCATTGCACTGTGTATTCTTTATCCACTGTGACCTCCGTGTTTTTTTTCCAGTGCTGCTGTTCCCAACATACAACAGCTCCTCCATCCTTTAGGTACAATTTGACTTGACTCCTGCCCTTCTGCTGTGCTGAGCAATGGTTTGCTGCCATAGTTATGTGGGCACAAACAGACTGAGGTCACCAACCCAAGCATGTTTTGTGGCTAACTGCCCCCAGCAGATTTTCCAGTTGGAGGATATGTTTTGTATCTGAACAATTCAAGATTTATTGCTTCCCCCGAGTTTCTTTCAGAACATTTTTTTTTCCATCAAATTGTTTGTCTAACTGTCTTTACATGCAACTTCCTACCCTGATGCAAAATCAAACTATGTAGTGTTTACATTTATTTAGAGGCGTTTTGTTCCCTGGTGTTTCTTTAGTTCATTAGCATTAATTTTGCATTTATTACAGTATATATTCAGGGTCTGCTAATTTCTAATATTGTAGTCCTCCAGACTGGCATAAGCTGTCTGGTATTCTGTGGATGTGCTGGAACTATGCTGGCTTTTTCTGTGTGAGTTATTTTAGATGTGGAACTATGGCAGTGCAGGGCATGCAAAATGTTGGTAAAGCATAGAATTGCAACAAGCAGAGAGTTTATGTGTGTGCTGATGTCAAAAGGAATGAATTAAAATGGTGAGTGATTGCTCAGTGAAGCATATGGGTGACAAGAAATGCACATACAAACTCAGGAGGCGTTTTTAGAAAATCCTAATTTGACCATTCAGGCAAATAATAATGGCTCTGTCTGAAGGAAATTTGTGTGTACAGTGAACGTGATGTACAGAATCCTTTAAACTTGTATTTATTGTTATGGTTTGCCCTGCAAGGGAGAGTGGCATGTAAGTGCTTCAAGCAAGTAATGATCATTTTGTCTCAAGCTCGTGTAGAAGAAATATGATCTTTGGAGAGCTTTGAAAAATATCATTAATCATCACTGCTTCCCCTGCAAGGAGGAATGGTTTTGAGATTAGGGCTTTGGAGGGGGACTTGGAGGATCTGGTTTGTGTTTCCCAGCTCTGTCACAAACATTCGTACACCTTCAGGTTGTATTTCAAAATAGTTTGTCTAGCAGCTCAGTAGAAGCAGAAATAACCACATTTTCAAATGCAATAATTTTGTTAGGTATTAAGCCCTCTATAAACTCCTCTGCAGCTGTGGGAGTTCTTGAAAAGTCTAAACGTGTGTCTGTCTGTACCAAGCTCCTACCTATAAAACAGGAATAATCTCCTCCTTTGACCATTTAACTTTCATTTTCCCTTTCCTTTCTGTGTTGCTTACAAACATTTTGGAGCAGGGACACTCTTAAACTACATTTGTGTGGTTCCAGGGAGGACTTCAGCCTTGTTTTTGCCTTTGGGTACGGTTGTGTTATGAATCTTAATTTGAAGTCATTTAGCCTAAAAAGAGAAGTCTGGGAAGAGAGTAGGTTAGTAGTTTTTGGGTACATAAAAGGCTGTGGCAGAGATGGGGAGGATTGCCTGTTCTTAACCACCTTGCTGGATAGGGTGAGAACATAAATTGTAGCAAAGGAAATTTTAGTTCTTTATTAAACAAGAAAAAAAAATTACAGTGGTGAAAAGAGGGAAGTTCTGGAAGAGTCTGAATAGCAGTCATGGGGTCTACATCATCGGGGGTCTGTAGAAGCAAGCTGGGTTGTATCCTGCTATGGGACCAGAAGGGTGGACTAGATGACCCTGCAAAGTTGTTTTCAGCCCTGTTACTCTGTGACACTCAACTGTATTTTGCAGTTACCTCAGGCTGGTCTAGTGACTTGCCTAAACCCATGTAGTATGTTGTCCGTAGGGCTGGGATTTGCTGTGCTTCTCCTCTATTTGCCAGTAGATCTCTCCGTGGGCTTCTCTTCAGCAGTGCCAGAAGCTAACGCTGCTCTTTCACTTTGGGATATTTTTTTCCTGAAGCACAGTACTCTACCTTGAAATATAAGTTTTCCGACTGTGAAGTCACTTGTTTGGTTTTACACAGAACTTGAGGCAGGACAGGAGAAGGTGTCTGGGTTTTGGTGACGCTACCCACATGTGATTTTTGGCTGAGTACGCAGAGCGTGGAGTGGAAAGCTTTACTTTCCAGCTGGCTTCACTCTACAGCACAGGACTCCCAGCCAGATTTCTCAGGACGATTTAAATCAGCTCCGACTCTGGCTTGCTGTCTCTTGTGCAAGTGGGAAGGTATGAGCATGTGCGCTGGGGGTCTTAGGCCTTACCAAAACTTCTTGAGTTAGGTGTTAATGAACGGTGATGAGAGGGCACTGCTCGGAGCACAGGGGCTGCACCTGCGCTGGGAAATAAAACATGCCCAAGCCTCTCTGGTCTTGAGGGCGAGTGGCACAGCAGGACTTGCATCTAGCCAGATGTTTTTCCTTCAGGACAGGGCAGTCACACATATCCCAAATGCCTGAGGGCAATGATCCAGGCTATGGCCAGCCATAACTGCGGAGAGACATGGGCCAAGCTTCTGTCAAGGACTATGTGAACATTTAAAGAGCATAAATGATCATTTGCTAGTGCTTGGAACAACACCCTGGGCCTCCTTCATTTGCAAGGAGCACTGTAGCTCATGGACCTACAGCAGCAGTGCCAGCAGACCAAGGAGCTCAGTGCTTGGAGGACCATGCAGCTGAGCTCTGTGGGATGCTCTGGAGTTCCATCCTGGGGGGATGGCATGTCACCCAGGTGAAGCCTCTCTACTGATGCAGCAGTTAGTGACTCACTAGAAATCTG
The DNA here is from genome assembly GCA_035590215.1 of Microhierax caerulescens. Classification (NCBI taxonomy): domain Eukaryota; kingdom Metazoa; phylum Chordata; class Aves; order Falconiformes; family Falconidae; genus Microhierax; species Microhierax caerulescens. The sequence continues at coordinate 78,519,821 of JAVJGJ010000059.1, read as the reverse complement.
GTGTTCAGACCTTCTAAACTCATGACAGAAGCTCCCTGTAGTGCCCCCAGGGGCTTTGGCCAGCCAGCCACTCATTTTGGAGCTCCCAGACAGGCTGGGTGCCAGCTCTAACCCTGTCCCCTCTTGGGTTGTGTTTGCTCCAAGAGCTGACAGTGCTTGTGGTGTGAGCCCAGTGCACCCCTAAGGCCTGGTGGCTGGGCTGAACATGACCCTATACTTAGTGTACTGTGCTGCTTGGGAAACATTTTGGTTGGGTTCAGTTTTGAGGAGAAATAGATGGTAATTGTCAGCTATGGACCAAGGCGGTTTGAAGACTTTAAAAGGAAATGTCTTCTCCTTGACAAAGGATTGCTTTCATTCAGTTAGATTTGATGGTAATCCTTGTATGGCACTGGAATATTTGAATCTGATACACAAATCAAATTTACTTTGTTTTTTATGGTCACTGGTTTATATCCTCTGTTATTGTTCTGTTGCAGACAGAGACATAGGACCAGTCCCTAAACAGTTTATTACCTTCAGCATTTGGCTTACAAGTGAGGACTGATGGGGGTTGTGGAGCTGACAGCCCTGTAGCCTGGGCTGGATACGCTCTGGTTATCTGCAGAAGTGATGCAGGCTCAGCCCTGTAAGCTTCCTGCACATGTCACCTGGCTGTCATGAGCTTTTTTTGGAAGGACCACGTCTGGAAATCAGTCATGCCATCCCAGGGTTGAGGTATCATTCATTATGTCTTTGGCATGTAAACTCTGACAGCCAACAAGTCTTCCCGTTAGTGTTTATAACTATGACTTTTCCTGCTGACTACTGGAACAAGGGTAGCTCATTCATTTCACATAATTAATCACTCAGACATAATCTTTTGCTTTTTCTGCATAATTTTTGACTGATGTCTGTGTAGTGCTTGAATCCCAATCTGTTGATGCCTGTTACATGGCCAGCCAGGGAAAAGAGCAGTCCCTGTGTCCAAACATTCCTTCCAAGATGCCAGGACATGGTCTGGCTCACGCTGGCCTGGCAGTCAGAAACAGCTAATGCCGTTCAAATTCCACAGTGGTTACTTCCACACTATGAATGCAGAAGGGCACAACTGTTTTGAATTTTCTCTATATTTGTAAAAAGAAAATTATTCTTAATCAAATAATTACGAGTGCTTTGTTTGATTAAGCCCCACGTTTATTGTCAGCATCTTTACAGCTCTTTGCTGCAATTATTGTTAAAGCTGGAGCACAGAACAAAGTTGGCAGAAGGTGGCTGGGTTCAGGACTAGTTGCACAGCCAACTTTTAATCCCCTTCCTGACAGTCCATCTTTCACGGTGGCTTGTGTCCATCTGTGTGCATGTGCCAGCGCTAGCAGAAGCCAGTTGAAGACCTGCTGTTGAAGCCTATGACAAAGTGTCTCAGGGCATGACTTCCATTAATAATTATTTCTGGGAGGGGTTTGTGCTTTCCAGAGTTGGAGCCAGACCTGGGAGCACAGCTGTGGTAAGCTTGTCACCCCGGGAAGGGAAATACCTGTATTTAGGTTGGGTGGAAGATTTCTGTCTCAAGAGAGCCAGAGTGCTGGCAAATCTGAGCTGTCTCTTAGGTTCAACATGCTCAGTGCTGATGTGGACTTATTTCGCTAAGACTGTTTATTCTGTTGGTTTTTCTGATAGTGCAGTCGGGGTCTTCCTAGCTGGAAAACCCCTCATAAATACCAACAGAAGAACAAGAAAATAAATAAATACAAATCATGTCTGCAAGAGACGTTCTTCTTTAAATAGCTGGAGGCATTGGTCTGAGGGAGCTCCATCAGGAAATAGACTTCTGATTTTAGTCAGTCACATTGAGAGGGAAAAGGAGTTTTAATATCAGACTCTATCATCACATTTTTCCAGAAATGCAATCATGATTAATTGTGCGCAAGTGTGGCTCTAAAGCCTTGCCTAGATGGGAATGGATGGGGGGATGAGAGTTTCCACATAGGAAGTTATCTTTTATCTCTGCAGTTGGTTCTAGCACAGCCATGACTGGAGAGAAGCACCAATGGGAAACAGGCTTTGGACAGCTCATTAGATCAAATGATTGATACAAGCATGGCTTAAGAATAAGTTCCACTGTCATTTTACAGAGTGGTTGTTAATGGTATTTAGGAGATAATTCTTAGGAACCCAAGAATATGGTGGAGATTAGCTGTGCATCTATCATCTATTTTAGCTCACTGTCACTTGCATCATTTAATTGAAATATGGAAAGATTAAAAGTCAAAGACTTCCCTTTGACATAAAAAGGAGCAACATTTATGGCTTGAATTTGGCCCAGGAGACTATTTCATTCTACCATCTCTCCCTTAAACCCTGCTGCTCCTTTTGATGGATGAGGTGCCCGGTATAATATCCTTTTACAATCACATGAGCCTGCTGGACTCTCTAAAACCAACTTGTTTTGTTCTTTGTGTTTAAAGGGAAAGGAGGAGCATTAGGGAAAGATAAGGTAATATGTTTCCTTCCTGGTTTTGGGCAGTAGCAGCTCTATGCTGTGCTAATAAAGTAGTTTGATAGGAGTGTTCAGCTGCTCTCCGTGCAGCTCTGACAAGTTGAGGGGATGTGTACTGCTCCGTGAGGGCAGATGGTGCAGCACAGATGGTCTGTTGGAGACAGGTACCACTGTATGAATCCGTTTTTTTGTTACTGGAATGGCTTGAACATGCGTGCAGGGACAGTTCAGGGAATGCCAGGCAAATTTTTTTCAGCCATCTTCTTTCTCCATGGAGCATTTCAGCGCTCAATATTTCTAAAGGGCTGTCCCTTCATATAACTCATAGCTGATAATATCCCTGAGCTGAATACGTGTCACAGCCCTGTGTCTGGGTACTGTCCCACAGGGCTACCCCAGCTTCCTTTGCCAGAGACAGGCTCTTTTCTTGGCCTGACACATCTCTAGGTCATCGGGTCTCATGTCTGTTGTGCTGCTACAGACCTGTGATTTTGTGTCCCAGATGCTTTGAGCCCTGAGGAGCAGCGCTGGCTTCTCAGGCTAGGACAGCTGCTTAGTCTTCTGTGTTTGACCTCTGAGCTTAACCGAGTGTGTCTGTACTGATGAATAAAATAATGCCAAAGCCCAGGAGCTCCTGACATTGGAAGTCAATGGACTGTCCTGCCAAGTTGCGGAAATGGTATTTGGTGTTGCACGGTCCTGACATGGCTTAGAAGTTAGCATGGGTCACAAGCGATTCCCAGCAGGCATTTTAGATGGAGCCACCCTGTTCTGAATGCTAAGAGTGTTTAATGGCACAAAGGTTGTCAGACTGCACCAAATGAATGGTACCATCACAGTAATTTCCTTGCATCACAGCAACCACAGTTTATTTACTAATTGTGGAGGCTAATGCTCCTTGTGTCTTTGTAATGGTTCTGAAGATCAGATGATCTTTATTTTATCTATCACAAAATCTTCACAGGTCTAAACAGAACTCTGGAAGGACCACACACATTTCCCTTCCTGAGCTTCCTCATCACTTCAGGTGCCCTTTGCGTGAAGGTCAGGGTCTGCTGATGAGGGTGGTTCCTTTACATGTGGGTTCCTTTCCAGATCACAACCTCCCTCTTCCTCTATGGCAGGTGCTTGCTGCCTGCAGATAGCTGTGGATAGTGCATATTTAGTCTCTGACCTTTCAGAAGAAGGTAAACAAAACAAAACATCCAGATATCAGGCCCCCGCTGACGAAGAAGACTCACCACTTCTGAATGTGATAAGCAGAAATACAAAATCTGGGGGTAGACATCATCTCTGTGCACAGCAAGCAGCACCGACCCCTTGATTGCCTGCTTGGCCCACAGGGAAGTGGGCAGGCTGGGTCTCAGGCACCGCGGCCGGGAGTCTGACCATTCGTCTTACCTCTGTCCTTTCAGTCCTGTGACAGTAGATTTACAGGATGGCACAAGCTGTCTGAGGACTGGTGCGAGACCCTGCTTTGCAAACTGCTGTGGTTCCCCTTGAAAGCATCTAGGAAGCTGTTTCTGGGTGATATATCAGAGTTACTGCTCATATATTTCATTAGCTGTCCGAGTTTTAATAATGTCATAGCCATTTCACTCCTTTTATCAGCTGGCTATATGGAGGCCAGTCTGATGGTAAGTTTTGATTTCCAGCTCTGTGAAACTTGGCTGCAAATCTGTACTTAGGTGCCTCCAGAGCTTTTATTGCTCTTGGGAAATAGGGCAGGCAGTGCTTTGCACCAACTGCTGTACAAGCACAAAGATGACATTTCGTCTGCATACTGTGTTTTTAATTAGTGTGCCTCTTTCACAATGTGCCTTACTTTGAACTCTGTTTGTCTTAGGCTTTCCATTACCTGGGATGTAATTGGAAGTGAATTATTTGCTCAAGGGTGAAGAAAATAGCTTTCATGCAAGACTTTTTTAAATACAGATTTTTCATATGGGTTCTTTATTTTTCACAAAGTCTGAAGCAACCCAAAGATGGAAAGCTCTGACTAAGCAGAATAGGCGGCCAGTTCTCACCTTTGGCCACAACAATAATCTTAATGGGATAGTCGAGGTGTAAACAAGGTGGCGATGTAACAGATTTCTACATTGGACTTGCTGAAGTTCCTGCTGAACTGGGAGAAAGTTAGGAAGGAGTTTTACCTGCAAGTAAATGGGAGATTACTCTCCTGCCTTGTTCCACTGAAACAGCTAGTGCTTTGATCTTTGTTCAATTATTTGTTTGTACTCCCACTGTGCCTAGGAGTCATGGGCATGAATCACAGCCCTCTCCTGCCAGGCTGAGGTCAGTTTTAATACTTTAATATCTGATATATCTCCTATCAGCTGTCTGTATCTGGCAGTCAACAAGTTAACAACTCTTTTTCTCCTCTAACTGTTATGATCCCATGGAGTTATTAGAGTTAAGGTAATTAAGGTGGATTACTTCAGATTTTAAGTAACATGGATGGTTATTGGAACAGCAATTAATAACATCTTGTCACTATAACCCAAGCAGGTTCTGAGGTAGATTTTATCCTGTGCAGTTGCGTCGATAAGGATTCATTTTCCTTTGGAGGACTGGCCACCCTTATTTGTAGAACCGAGCAAATCCTGTAGCATGTGTCTTTACAGAAATGGGCAGTTTCTCTGTTGGTGTGAACAGGGCTCATCCCAGAATGGGATAGAAATACTTTCAAGGACTGTATTTATGAGTTTCTTTGTTATTTACAGGGTCTTGTAAACCATCCCTGTCTATACCACCTCTTGGAAATTTGTTTGTTAAAGGTTTACTTGTTCAAAAGATGTTCACAGCCTCTTTGTGTTGGGTTAATCCTTTCATCTGATGATAAGATGCCTGAGTTGGTGGGCTCAAGATATCCAGTAGAGGGAACAAATACTGCAGTGCAGAGCATTATATTCCACTTGAAAGAAGTGGCAACTTAAATTGAGTGCATGCCAGATAAAGGACCTGCACTGGATTCAAGTTACTAGCAGCAAAGGTATGCATTAAAGTCTTAAATATTTTTCTTTCTAAGAGTCCCAAAAAGGAAGCCTGAAATTAGAGGTTCAACAGCGTGAAGTGAGTCCCTTGGCTGTGACTTAGCTACCTGCATTTCCTAGGGAATATGTAATAAGAAACACTTAAACACATGGCAGATAGACATGCGTCTCCATTTACACTTTTTAACTGATTGAATTCAGTCATTTTGAAAGGTGAGGCAGGAGAGACGCAGTTCACGGGCCTTGCTATCCAAACAGGCAGAAACTGGGGCGTGCTTGGCAAAGGCCACTAGAAAGGGACCGTCACAGAATGACTGCCCTAGGGTGGCAACCTGCTGGATCAAGCATTACGAGTAGCTAGCATGTGTCAGAGACCTGCCAGTCTGTTAGAGAGGTCTCAAGGAAATCCCAGGTAGTCCTGCAATAATCGGTAGGTAGGATTTGGTTCAGGATCGTTCAGCTCTGCTAATTTTGCAGTAAATGAGATAAACCTTTTGCCCAGCAACGTCCTACAACTACATACATGTGTGTATATGTATATGTAACTTGCATACTTGCATCTCAGTCTTGCAAAGCCTTATTTGTACTAGTGCAGGTATTTAAATGAAAATGGTTAAACTGAGACGTTAGTCAGCCCATCTGTATAATCGATGGCGGGATGAGTTTAGGCACCTCCCATCCCAGTAAAGTGCCTTCAATTAGGTGGTGTGAATCCAGGTATAATTTGAGAGAGGGATTAGGGATAGTCATATAAATGAATCTTAATTACATGTGCAAAGAGTGGAAAAGAGAAGACTAGTGTGTATGAAATATTGCCCTTGCTGAACATTTCACAAAGCCTAATAGAAACAAACATTTAGCTCTAAAACCCTTGTGTTCTCTTAAAAAAACATTATTTGGTACTGGAAATTTGCCACAAGTATCCAGCACTGCATATTCCCACAGTTTTTTCCCCATGCTCCCAGACTGTGCTGGTGGAAATAGCTGCAGGGCAAGTTGTGTAAGAGCATAGGGTAGGTGCTCAGTAACATCCTCACTGGGCTAAAACAACCCCCTGGCGTTGTTCCCCACGGTGTGTATCTGCTTTTATGTGGCGTCAGGAAAGTGACTATAATTTGCTATTCCCCAAAACTGGCAGTTACTCGCAGTAGCAATTGTAGTAACACTTGAACTTGCAGTCCTTACTGCTCCCTCAGGATATACATGGAAGCAAGATGATGCATGTTATGTGTTTTTCTACCAGAAAAAAAAAAAAAACCAAAAACCCGAACAAAACCCAAAAAACCATAAACCATGCAAAAAACTTTTTACAGTCTGCAAGCCAGATAATTTAAGGCTAACACTGTATGTTAGAGAGGTTCTGCCAGTTAAATGTACTTTGAAAAAACAATTACTCTCATAATTCAAAAACATTTGTAGGGTTTTTCCTCAAAATTTCCACTGTGCTCAGGAAGTCTTGGCACCAAAGGAGCATGTCTCACAGGTTATGACCATGTGAATAGAAGGATTTATATTGAAAACAGTTTTGTCACTTCGTTCATAGATCCTTGGATTTCAATTGTTAGCGTAACCTGGCTTCTTGTATAAGCCAAATCCTGAACAACAGGAGCCAATAATCCCTGCAACAAGTTCTGGATCTCAAACTAAGTTATATTTTTATTCAGTAAATATTAATTTGCATTCATCTGTATATAACTGAAGGACATCTAACACTGTAGCTACCTTATACCATTCTGTTTACTCCTAGTCTTTATTCCAGTGCGACTGATAACCTTTCCATGTGCAAAGTTTCCAGTCTGGGCATCTCACGGGATCCTGGGAACTGGCACACTAAGTCAACCATGTGACCAGACAAAGTCACTGCCTTTAATGGCAGAGGCTACTGGCTGCTTTCTGATGACATTCCTCAGCTCATGTCATCAAAGCACCACTATCTTTTTGGAAAAAAATTCTAGCCCCTTGTCTAGTTCTCTGCTGTTTGATTACTGAGAGGAAATGCTGATGAACTGATAAAGAACTAACACACACTGTCCGATAAGTAGCACTTAGATAAAAAGAAAATATTTTTTTTTTTACAAAGCGTAGTTTTACTGCTGTAATTACAAACATTTTTAATTAGACAAGGAGAGCAGATGGGAAGCATCTCCTGGCTGTGCCTGCCAGCAAACACTGAGGGATCATCCATGGGGAATATCCATGGATAGGCTGGTTTTTGTTTTTCTTTGAATTAAGCTTTTTTTGGATCAATTTTTCTGGTACCTTACAGGTCACCAGCGGTCTGTGGACTACAGGATGGGTGACATGGCTTCAAAGGTGGGCATAGGAAATCCCCTAAATGTCTCACTTGGTCAATAGTCTCAGATGAGAAATTATATTCCTAACTCTTGGAACATAATGGTTGGATCATACCAGGCTAGTTCTTGGCTCAGATGCTGAAGCATGAGGCTTCTTACTCTTCATTCCAATATTTGAGCAGTGCAGTGTAACTGTGGATGTGCTTACTTTCCCTGCTGCCTTGCTTTCCTACCTGGGCTCTTGCTTCCCTGTCATCTCTCTGTTGTCCCTGGTGAAGGTTGGCATGGCTTCGCATCAGCTCCAGCATGCTTCAGGGCCTCTGGCCCTTTACTCCACCCTTTTCTCCTTACTTTATCATGGGTAGCCTTGCCCTGGCTATCAATTAAGTGTCTCACAGTGATACATAATACTCAACGCAGCCACTGCCTTTGGGTCCATAATAGGAAAGACCTCCAAGGGCCTCTTTCCCTGACAGTGCTTGTATACCTTTCACTGAAATTTAAGGGAGCATCTTTTGCCCCGAGTTTTACAGAACCAGTTGCTGTGACTCAGCTGATTCCTGGTAACTTGCAGGGCTGCAACCACTTGGGTGTGTGTTGGCATCCTGAGCGCAGAAACTCCTCCCTTGCTGGCGAGCAATTCTCTGCATGAGCAATGCCCTGGCTCCGGATCAGCCACACTTGAATACACAATGCTTACTGCTCCGTCAGCATCCTCCTGGGAGCCACATAGTGTGTCACATATTTTCCTGAAAAATAGATAAGCTGTACAAAAGACCTTCTGCCTAGCTCTATAGCCTAAATAAGTCAGGGACACAAGACAAGTTTTGTAATATAAAAGTAATTTAAAATAGTAAAGTCTTCCAGTGTTAAATGTCAGATTAAAATGACTGAACATGATGAGAAAAAATAGGAATTGTGTCAAAACCTGAAATTTAGCATTATTTTGCTTTGATTCAAAGTGGAGTGGAGATACTTAGAGCATTGTGTAAAATTACAGTCTGTAATAAAAGTCTTCTCTGAAGAGACTGACGAACTAGTATTCTCTATAATGCCTAAGAAATCCATACACAAGTAGGCTGGTTTGCGAAGTACCAATGCAACTGTGTGATAGATGCTGTCCAGATAGGGGGGACAGGGAAAACTAGAAGAATGTGTCTGACTTCTTTATTAATCTTACTCTCCTTTTTGTGCCATCCTCTGTGCTCTGTCTTCCTCTTGACTGGCAAAGGGCCCAGGCCCCCAATTCAGACATCCTTGTGTGCTGCAAAAAAAGGAAACCCCAAACTGACTCTTAGACTCTCCTGCTGTAGCCTTCCTAGCCTGGGAGACTGGCAGCTTCTCCCAGGTGCTGTCAGTCTGTGCTTAGCACCTTCGTAATTATTAGCACTTTTTTCTCCCGTTGCCTGCTGGAATAGAGGCTATGTAATTGAAAGGTGAGATTCTGACCATGCTCAGCATGTAAATAAAGGGAAAGTTGCTCCACTCAGCAGAATTGAACTCACTCCATATGCGAGTTTCAAGTCAGATCTGTTCCTGTAGTGATCTTTCTGATAGTAGTCACCACGCTTCTAGCACTAGCACCTGGAAGTGATGTTAATGGCTTAATCTAGACTCTTCTCAGCTCCCTAAAATACATTTTTGCTGCTCAGTGTATAAAGTTGCTGTCATAGGCTGTGGACCTGGTGGAGATTAGATGCAGCTGGGCTGCCTGAGAGGTCCTAACAGCTCCGGCTGGCAGAAGATCCCATGGGGGGTTGTAGCTGAGCATGCTGGAATTTGGACAAGCCTCAGCTCGAGTCTCATCCTCCTGAAGATGTGTTATCTTGCAAAAACACAGAACTCTCCTGAATTTGGGAGCAGGCTGAAATCTACCAGATGAAAGTAACTCTTAGTATCTGCAGGTATCGCTTACAAGACTTTCTTCCTTTTGATCCATTTTTCTTTCCAAAGAGAACACGTAGGGAGCAGTCTGGTGCATACGATGCTTTCCACTGTGCCCTTTGGAGACCAAAAGCCACATCAAGCAGGAGATTTATGAGTTGTTGGCAATAGATGCTTCATGTTCTGTTATTACATTTAAGATGATGAAAGAAGAACAACTAACTTTCATGGCTATGAAAGCAGGAGAAAAACTGCCTGTGGATAGATCAAGCACATGCATCATTGGATAGAAATTAAGGTGTTTGTAGCTTCAAATCCTGATCTGAAAAGTTCAAGATAGAAGAAAAATGTCTGAGTAAAAGATGTGAAGCAGTTCATAAGATTTCAACTCAGATACACTCAGGAGAATAAATCCAAAGGTAACATTATGATTCATTAACTATCCCTAATTAGCCTCCTAAATTTAAGGAGACAGATTCTCCCCTGGAGGCTTTCAAAAGCACCCACCTTTCACTGTTGACGATACAGGCAGCTTAGGAACATAGCTTACTTAAGGAGGACTTCTTCATTAGTTACTTACAGGGTGTGCGTGGGTTGAGTTCCCCAATTAGGTGAACTGGATCTTTTAATAAGATTATTGCATTTCTGGACAGGCAGAAATAGGAGGAATCGGAGGGAGGTGTTCTGCAGCCCTGTGCAAGAGGGGGAGAGTCTGGGAGGGAGCAGTGCTTGTGCTGGGCTCTGCCTTGTGGAGTGTCAGTTGGAGGTGGCACCGTTTCCTAAATCTCCTTCATCTCCTAGAGCCTCTCACATCACAGGGCCACATACCTGCGAGAAATTTCACTGGGAGGAACGGTGAGACTGAGCTAACTCGTGTTGCATGGGCTTTGTTTCTGGATTGGATTTGCTTCCTCTTGTGAGGTGAGTTCTCTGATTGCAGCTGCATGAGAAAAGGATGAACATCTTTTCTGTGCAGGACAAACAAGATAAATGGTTGTCTGTGTTATATTTATATTCTCATTGCACAACCTTTCTGTAGTTAGCTGCTGTCAGAAGATGCAGTAAAGGGTGAAGCATCTGGGCTGCCCCAGGAGCAGTCTTGGCAGAGTGCTCTGAAAGTCTGTATGAGTTGTGTCAGGCATCCCAGCTTGAACCGCTTCCCACCGGCCCAAAATCACCAGCAGAAGAGCCGGGTTTCTGCTTTGGGCAGTGTCTGAAGGGAGGGGCAGGGGAGGGGGGGCATGGTGCAGGCTGTGGGCTCGGGGAGGTGTAGGTGGCTTTGGTTATGACAGGGCTGTTTTCTCAGGCAGTCTCACTGGATTTCTGCCTGGTGCTTGGAAGTGGACTTACTGTAATTGGTGTGAGTCACTTCCTTGTTATCGGTGGTTTGGAACCACCGCGCACGGAAAACATGCCTGCAGCAGGCTGAGTAACTCCCTCTTTCTTTGGGATTTTGCACTCAGTTTCAGGGTTGCAGACTATATTGATGCTGGGTGAAAAGATTCTCTTTTTAAAATGACTGAAGGAGGTGGAAACCTGAGGTCTTGACTGCTTGTGTTTGTTAAGCTTCTGCTCTGGTTTATTTTTTGGGAGTGAAGATTTTACACGGCAGCCTTTTGATCAAATCCCAGCTTTCAGAGTTATGTTCTGTTACACAAAGTCCTTTCACATCTCCTGCTGTCTCCTGGGACACTTCACACTTTCTGCATAAACTGTACTATACTTTTACTCTAAATATGATATAGGATGCCCAGAGGTACAATATGGCTTTGCAGCCCAGGCACAGAGTTGATGCCCAGTGCACTCAGCCTTTTACACAGGGATATCCAGATCCATCTAGCTGCTCATGGAGACTTCTGAGAGCTGTGGGATCTGATGGTCTCCCATCAAGTACTTATACCTATATCTGACTGAAATCTCCCCTGTCAGGTGAAGCGGGAATGCTCGCTGGCAGGTCAGGAACTGAAGGTAGGCTTCGGATGTCTGGCATGACACACGCCGTCACAAGAAGGAAAATCTCTTGCCATGTGATACAAGGGGTTTTATTCACTTGAAAGGGGCACATCCAGCACTGAGCTAGGTAGGGCACAGGCAGCTGGAGAAAGTTTCAACTTGCTCCTTGGCCATGTCTGAGACCCTTGGGGAAAAGCCAGGGGGTAGGCTGTGCCTCAATTTACTTTTGTTAATCAAATTAGCATCTTCCACCCCCATGTCTCTAGCTGCACAGTGGTGTTACTGTTGTCACCAGGTGCAGTCTTCTTATGTATGGGATTTTTCCTTCTTGCTCTCTGATTATATTGTGATATTTTGTGGTCTGACACAGCCCACATTCATTATTTTAATAGATATTGTCGACTGACTGCTTAGTGTATTTAGGTTTTACAGCACATAAAACACTTCTAATTCTGCAATCTGACAGCGCCATATACCTTACATATGTGCTAAGGAATTGCTTTCTTGTGACAATTCAGAAACGCGAATGATCCCACTTCTGGCAGGATGCTGTGCATTTTCAAGTCTCAAATGAAAATCCTTCAGAGCTACTACCTCTAAAAACCTGCAGTAGTTTATATTGGGTGTTTACTCACAGTAGGATTTTTTTAATTATTATTTTAAAAATATGTTGAACATCAACAGTTCCTGGCCCCAACCTGCCCAGACAAATGTTTGGTTGTAATTTTCATTGGTGATGGAGTCATGTTTTGTTCAAATTGCACACTGCTTCAAGCATTCGCAGGAGGATTTGCTGAAGGTCCTGCAGATTTGCTTTAATCATACTGAGCTTTCAGAGTAAACCTCGTGGGCTGGAAATGCACAAGTGAATATATAGCAGAGGACTGGAGAATGACAAACGTCCTGTCTGTATGTTTTTAAGACCAAGCTTTCATTGACCTCCCCTCCAGTTGACTGATCTGTATATACAGTGAAGATGGAGGTCAAAGGATAATTGCTTCCTGGGAGTGGAAGTTTTTAAGCTTGTTTAGGACTGAGCAAGCATCAGGAAACACCAAATGATCAAATTAGTAAAGAGGGGATGGTTTGAGAGCAAGTCTGAAATACAGAGAGCCCGAGTTTGCTTCCTTTCTTTGGCACAGGCCCTCTTTATGAGTTTGTACGAATCATTTTGAAATTTAAACATTTTCAAACTCTGTCCCTGAGTCAGCTCCCCATCTGTAAAATTTGGGGGCTATAGCAGTCAAATGTTCTGATCAGGAGAATAATGTATGTACTTAAATTGAAACACTCAGCAGCATATTGCAAGAGAATTCCTCAGAAAGAGCAAGACTCCTCTGCAAAATAATCTCTTATGGCAATTGGCTGAACCCCCAGGGCTGGAGCGCTTAAAACTGGATAGATCAAAATAGCAGAAAACACAGCAAATTATATTGACAAAAGAGGTGAGGTATCGGCTGGCCCTTTCCTTCTCTTAACACCGTAATTCAGAATTTTGCTACTTGTAGGCACAGTAACTTTTCTGTTCGTCAGCCCTCAGTTTTCTGGCCGCATAAGAGAGCGCTTGTGTGAAAATCCCAGCAGAAGGAGTCTCCACCAAGTACAAATAAGGACACTGTCAGCAGCACCAGCATGTGCCTTTTCACACTGTCCTGCTGGGGGCCTGTACCCGAATCTGGTGGGTCTGCTCTGCCAGTGAGAGCACACTCCAGCTTTGATTTTCCTTTGCTCTTCTTCCTGCAGCCGGGAAGCTGCCTGACAGCGGTGGTGAGGTTTTGATGTGAGATTGATACCATTAATTAGTTGCAAATGGGTAATGCAGGTCTTGGATTGGGAACTGGTAGAAATTATTGCTAGTGTGATGTCAATTCAGACAGATGAACAGTGGGAGCAGGTAGCTGGGACTGCCTTTTAAACAGATGCAGGGAGATGGTATGAAGATGTGAGAGCCTGTAATGGCAGAGGAATGAACCTGCTGACCCAAGAGCTCCCTTGCAAGTTTTTAACCTAGAATTGCCTTCTGTAAGGTGCCTTTGTGGAGTGACACAGCGATGGTGACACTTTGCCCTCCAGATCGAATCCTGGCTCATGTGGAGTCTGTGAGGGGATGCCCAAGCTAGACCCGGGGTGGGTGACAGAGTGTGACTTGCCATCCAGAAAGGTACGCCTCTGCCTGCGCTGCTCAGCTGAGCAGCCCAAGTTAACTAGAGAATTGTATCATTTGGATAAATACCCGCATCTCAGTGCTGACTGCTACACCCTGAGAGACTGGAGGTCCCCAGAACAACTCAACTCCTCTCTTCCAGATGATCCCAGCTCATTTCTCAAGTGCATTTCAAGGTGCAGGGCTCCTGACTATCAGGCCTGTTAACACTTTGGTTGAAGGACCTGTTTCTTCCCCTCTTGTCCATGTATATCACTTCTGCTGACTGAGTTGCTTTGCCTTCTCCGCTTGATTGAATGGAGCAGGCCAAGTGCCAACCCTTCCCTGCCAGGATGTCTGTGCTTAATGCTGAGATAAAACTAAAATCCCAGGTACTTTCTTCTGGTGGTTTTAATCATAAATAACTTTTCTTGACACCTTGCTTCAGTTCATGCCATGCTTTGTGTCAGTTACACTCCTCTCTGGAGAATTTAAGGAGGGTATTTCAAAGGAACCAGATGTTTAATCTTTCATGTGGAATTGGCTGCCACACAGAAGCTAACTGGAAATTGTGAGGCGTTTGCACTTGAGAAAGCCTTTCCATATTACTGTCTTTCTAAATCAAGCTATCTAACCTGCGTGTTGGTTTAGCATTGTATAAACTAGAAAAGAACAGACTTGTTGCACGCTGTCACTCTATCTACTCTTTGCCAAGATAGGCCTTTCCTGGGAAATTGTCCTTAAGATGTTTGTGGAGTCCACAGAGAAAAATGTCCCCTTGAAACAGAAGAGTCCCAGGTTCATGTGCTGTAGGAATCCTGTGTTGCACTAAGTTGCTTCCAGGGTTTTAAAAGGGTTTAGTGGCTGAAGACAAGCACCTCTTTGACAAGCACCACTTTGAAAGTACCTGCTTTTGGGAATTTCTTTCCATAGCCACCTTTGTTTTTAGGAACCAGATGCCTGCTTGGGAGTCATCTTTCTTCCTCAGCCATCCCAAATGGATAGCAGCACCACCATACCCCATTAAGGTGTTGTGACAACAGATAGTCTCTGTGAATGCTTCCCTCTGAATACTTCACCTCTGCTCTTCCTTGGGATGCTGTTGACCAGTTTGTGACTGATTTAGCAACCTTTTGCTTTACCCTGACTCCTCTCCTGGTCTTGTAGGTAGCATTCATAGCAGTGGTGGCACAGATGCAAAGGTGGAAAAGCCATAGCTCAGTTCCCTGGGTGTGCTTAGGGAAAGATGGTGTTTCTTTCCCCCTCACTTGGCTCCAATGCTTGGATGTCTGGTGATGTCACCTTTTCAAAGGAAGATGCAGGTCCACCCAGCCTGTGTTGTGCCCCAGAGATAGTTGTGAAGACTGGGAGGTGAAAGGAGATGTTTATGAAGAAGAGTCAGTCTGAAATATCTGACTAGTCAAAATCTGTGAAAAATTGTCTTGGTGTGCCTTTTGTGTGTTTTTCTCCACTGGATGCATATCAACAGGTTACTGGGATGCAGTTTGGCTGAAAAGTGTGTAAGGGAAAACCGAGTTGTGTCTTTTAAATGCTTTTCAGGTCCTCAGCCTAAAATACAGCAAAAGGGGTCTTTATTTTTGGAGGGTGCTGAGCCCTATGCCCTCTGAATATCGGGTCCCTTTGGGTGCCTCAGATCTGGCACCCAGAACTGCAGTTCCCCTCGGCTGTGTGGTTTGCAGGATAGTCTCTGTTCTACCCGCCTCCTTCCCAGACTTTCTGATATTTCCCTGGCACAGGTATCCTGCTTGCTTCTGTCTAGTTCCTAGCAGGGGAAGGGTTTCTTTTGCTGCCTTCCTATCAGAGGACAGCTGCCAATTCAGGTTTCACTAGAAACTGCAGTGCCAGCTCTTTGATATTCAAAAGCGGTGGGGTTTTATGTCTGTTTCCTGACCTAGCATGACTCTACTAATAATGCAAGAACTCCAGTGCTGATATCTTGGCAGCCTAATATAGGAGGTCAGTCAGTAAATATAGTTACAATTTTCTTTGCCTCAGCAAGACAGTAAGTTGAACACAATGTAAACAAGGTGGTTGGATCGCTTCCCCCACCACTAATATTTGTAGTTATGCAGGCAAATTTCATGGGCGTGATTAAATCTCATGCTCTAGCTTGGCAGCTGAGTAGCTGTGGGGGGCAGGCAGGAATTTCCTTTCTGTTCCAGGGTTGCACACTTTCCAAGTCCTCCTTCAAGCTTGTGCCGAGGATCTCGAAGTGTTTTGCATTTTTAATTACGCTTCTTCATGCCCCTGTGAAGCGTGGAGATGAGAGATAGACAATTGGCGGTGGAGTAGTGGGGAAACTGAGGCTCTAGGAGGTGGCAGCCTGCTTGGGATGAGGGAAGTTGTTGCTGTTAGACTCAGAGAAAGAGCTGAGCATCCCAGAAATCTTATCCTGGGGTTTCTTGGGGTCTAGCGAACTTAAGCCTAGTTTTCAACAGCCTGTGTCTTTAATACACTGAAGTCTTGGTTGTCTGCAGGGACAAAATGGTGCTTTTATGTATATGTTAGTACACAGACACCGATGGGGAAAATACATCTTTCTCCTCTGGAAATTTTGATTTCTTTATTTTTGTCTTTCATCACTCTGTTCCTCTAATTTTTGAGTAGAACACCCTGTATATGTGTTTCTTCTCTCTGTATGGAAAAGCACTTTGCTCTGAAATAGCCTCAGGTGTTGGCGGTGGCTGAGGCAGAGAACTGGTTCAGCTCCGTAAATGACATGCTGCTTTGTCCCTGCAGGGCAAGTTAGTGAATTTACTGTGTGGGTTCACCTTCAGTGGGTGTGCATTGAGGTAGCTACGCTGACTTTGATTTCTTTACCTGGATGTACGGCTGAAAAGCCAGCCTTGCAACATCAAGGAGGAGAAAATGCTCTTCTTATTATGGCATGCTTTTGTCCAAGCAAGAAACCTAGGTGTTTTGACAAAACTGTCACATGTTAACCTATCATGCCTGTGTATTGCTAACGCTGTGGCTGACCAAATGGGGAGAGCGGTAGGAATTGGCTGAGCCTCCACCTTCCTTCTCAGGATGGTGGCAATAGAGAACGGCCTTTCCCAGCTTACTTAAAGCCTCAAGCCCCATGGGGAACAGTGTATTTTGGATCTGGGGAGTGGGGAGGGATTCTTACAGGTGAGGTTTCTCACTTCTGCGGGGGAGATGCAAGGTTTATGATTTCACGTGAACAGCATCCTCCAGAGGCTGGTTTTGGGGGTCCAGAGTGGGCAGAAACTTCTGATGTGCAGTTTTGAGCCAGCAACTTGATGGCTGGAGAGAGGCAGGGATTCAGGCATACCCCATAGCCCCCATTGGCACGGGGTGTCCTGCCCAGCCCGCTTACTTTATAGCATGGTAGGAACCGACATGTCTGAAGCTTAGGGCTGAGGTCAGAGCCTGGCTTACTAGGCATTTCAGTTTCTAAGATGGGTGTCTAAATAAGATGTCTGAATCTGATCCTCAGTCTAGTCTCAAAGCATAATTGTAAATAAACAATATCTTATATAGTTTCACTTTATAGTTTCCAGCGTTCTCTCGTTCTCTCATTGAATGTCTCTGTGCTGGCATTTGGAGAGCATTCATCATAGCAGTAAATGAGTGTCTGTTTGGTCTGCACATGGTATAATTATCAGCTGAGCTGATCACATATGATCACATAGCATAATGTGATAATTCTCGTTCTGACCAGCTGAAATAACTCACTCTAACACTGTGCTCTTCTTACTCCTCTCTTTCAGTTCCCAAGAAGCTTCTGCATGAAACCCAGCCAAGACCAACCAATTACCAAGGATTTCAGAAGCCACATTTTCCACTGCGGCCGAGGCTGTTTGAACCCAATGTTATAGGGGACGGCGTGTTCCTTACTAATGTCTCTCCTTCCAACATAGGGCGAGCTCTCCCAGGTAGTATGACTGATGCGATGTTGTCCCAAACCTAACTGTGCTATGGTAACTGTTCCCTTCTCTCTCCCCTTATCTGGGTTTCTATATTGTTATCAAACCCTATCCATGTCACAGTCAGAAAGAGAAGCTTCAAGGTGTCACCAGTGATGGAACCAGTCACACTGGGTTTCTTGAAATATCAGTCATGGCCATGCATGTCAAAACTCATCACAGAAATACTTTGCAGACCCATCTAATACAGTGGCAAAGAAAAAACTAGGGCAGAGATAGTAGATCTACCTCGCAGGGGACAAAGATGTTTTCAGCTCAGCTTTGAAATATGATGCTAAATGCCTAAACTGCAAAGTCAAGAGATATGAATGAAGCCAAATCTTAGCTATCTACAGGAATAGGTGAGTAGGAGGAAGGGATGTTGAATCAATAAAGGAAAAGCACAAGTGAGCATCTATGGGGCTAGGCAGTGTTTTTGCATTGTGTTTCCCAACATACAGGAGTTGATCCATGACATTACTTTTGAAATTCCTGGTCTGTGCTCCCAGAGATTCAGCTCTAGGTTAGGTATGGGCAGAGCTACTTTGTCTCTGTCTTCAGTCCTGGCAAGTTAATCCACAGTTTGGATAGTTAATCCACAGATAATTAAGAGTTGTCAATAGCAGATTTGTCACTTAGGAGGCCTTACTGAAAAATTGTCAGGGAAAAGAATTTTGAGTTAGCCTAAAATAAATTTTGTGATCATGGTGATTCTTTCAAGCAAGAAAAAAAAATATTCCAGACTCATTCTTATTCATTCTAAACATTTCACTTCTACAAATGACACTTTTTGTTTAGGTTTCACATTGTTGTCATTGATTTTTAAAACATGCACCACTTTTCACACAGAGATGTCATTTTGAAATTAAAAGCTTAAAGAATGTTTCAAAACTAGCGGACGGAAGTATTTGGACATTTCTGTAATCACCCTTCCCATCTTATTTCTTTTATTAAAACTATTTGCTGAAGTCAGCCTGGCATCATGAATAACCTCTCCTGTGCTTATACTGTGGTGTTGGGCAAATTTACTGCTAACTGAAAGAATTTTGTTCAGCTTTAGTATAAAGTCACAGGGAAACAGTTTGAGTGACTGAGAACAGCTAAGGAAGGGTGGTGAAGAAAAAAACCGTAGTAGGTGAGCTGATTATGCATAGACAAGGTCTTCAAAGCCAGCAAGGAGGAAAGGGGATGTCTTCTAGGATGATCTTGGAATGAATACCAGACCAGGGAACCACATAGCGTAGCAACACATGGCCTTTGTGGAATTGTGTTTGTTTTTTCCCTCCTGCATAACTCCAGTCGTTTTCTGACTTTCCTGTTTGTGCTTGTACAATCCTGCAGAGTACAAAACCAGTTCTGTGGTTTTGTGGAGCTCTTTGCCAGACTATAGCGTATACAGATGAGTATTCATTTAAAAACTTGTTTGATTACATCTGTTCTTTGGACAAGTCTGAAGTAAAAAAAAAAAAAAAAAAATATTTTTCTTAAAGCTCTCATGAGAGGGGTTACGCCTTACTCCTTCTCCTAAATACACCACTATTGCATGGCACGGTTTACAAGGGCTGCCCCGTACCCATACCCAGGCGTCCATCTGAGCCTTTTCCGGCGGATCTAGCACATGCACATGGAAGTCCCCACTGCAAGTATAATTGAAACCTTAGTCCTAGTGAGATCCCATCAATGTGTTGACAGTGAGGGGCCGGTGGGTTGTCACTAACCCAGAACTGGACACATGAGAGAGCATGGCGCAGAGGCCCCAGGTTCATATCCTACCAGCTCTGTCCAGACACACTAACTGGACTTCAGTGCAGTTATAGAAAACTTTGGGAGACCTAGCAGGAACCCGGAGCCACCTAACTCGGTGATCCTTTGTATGATGAGATATATGGTTATGGCATATATATATATATATATATGAGATTATATCCTGGTGGTGCCATTCATTTTCATTGTAAAGAGATTTTAGATTAACTAGCTCAGAGGCAGACCTCCGTATGTAGACATCTTGGGCAGGATTCAGTTACGCCCCTACAAATGTGTCATTTGAAGTGACCTGGAGTGTTCTCCTAGCTTCTAGATGCTGCCCTAGAAGAGTGAGTGAGTTTCCCCCACATCCCTTCTCATACCTGTCACCTCTGTATGGATGTCCTCCTGACCCTGGGGTGTCTTAGGGGCCTGTGTATGAGCAAATGCATCAAGCTGTAAGTGTCTGCTAAGGGCAGAGCTGAAGGACTCTCTGGGCTCTGTCAACCAACAGCAGGATTCAGTTGCCTCAGTTTAGATGCATAGTGCTACTTGAGATGCTCTGAAGTATCCGATATTTGGGTTCAGTTTTTAGAAATGAAAAATTTACCCTCCTTCCATGGATTTCTTTGCAGGAACAGTGGTAAGAAAATATCCAACCACTTGTACAGACATAGGTTTATCAGACAGAGAGATGAAATGGGTAGAGGGCACGCTGGTGCCTACATCTGCCTTAAAAGATTTTCTAGGACATTACTATTGTTTTCCTGCTGAATGTGCCCTTGACCTTCTGTGTGCCAGTGCCTCCCTTTGTACAACTGATCTTCCATGACCTCTGTTCTCCTAATGCAAGAGGTTCTTGGGTTCTGCCACCCAGGCACCTATGTTTAAAAACTTTGCTTCAGGGCCAGTCATTAACACCCTGGTAGCTGTTACCGTGTGGCTTTCCCAAGGCCATGCAGCTATTCAGTGGCAGAGGTACAACTGTGCCTGTATTCCTTGGGGCTGCTCCCTTACAGCAACACCCGGACATCCATCACCGCTGCTTCTCCTCCGAGGCACATTAGGAGCTGGCATCCCTGCACGCACATTCGTGCACTCAGTCCCTCTCCATCCAGTATTACCTGTTCTCTTTGACACCCCTCAATTCCTGTTCCTGCTTCCCTGGGCTGAACCGCTTTCTGGCACGTGCAGTGGGAAGCCGAACGTGACGTCTCATGCTGTCGGGTTTGTAGGGAAAGGAGACGGATCAGGCAGCCGGTAAATACAGACTGTCTTGTGTCATGGCTGCTGTCAGGGTGCCTTTGCTTACATGGCACTGGTGGCATCATCAGAGCTGGACCTGACAGTTTCCTGAATTTAATACCTGTGGATAAGAGGAAGCCAGGTGCAAGTCTGTGATTTTGCAGTGCAATGCTTGCTTTTGGCCAGAACCAGACACCCAGGGAAGGGAACCTGAAAAACTGTAATAGCTGCAGTTAAACAATCACATGGATGATGGAGCTGGATCCTGTGCACTGACTTTTCCATGTGTTTGAAACAATTAGTGTTTTGTGAATAGTGGGGGTCTCTGCCTGCAGATCAAGGTGCGGGGGAGCACTCAGCAGCGAGCTGATAAGGTCTGAAAGGGTCTCTTTGAGCCTCCTGGAATTAGCTGCCTCCTTAGCTCCAGTCTTCAACAAATAAAATCAAATCATTAACCCATGTTCACTCACCTCTCCAAAGGGGAAATGGTTTCTGGGTGAAACACAATACGAATGGGCTTCTGAAGGAAGTCATAAACTCAGGTCTGCCCTTCCCTGCAAAGGCTGGAGAGAAAGCACGTCTGTTTGCCAGGTGTGGATGGATCACTACAGTGTGACACCGGCAGAGGGTTGCCAGCTCTGCCTGTGTTTTCCAGTCCTTATTACAAGCTTAGCTGAACTCGCTGTTGATAAAGGCTCCTTTGATTTACATAAGAGAAAAGAAACCTGATTATATATTTGCCGTAGCATAGGTGGGTGTGTCTAAGTGGTGACATGAAAGAGCAGGAGACGGGGGAGAGAAGATGCTGTCTAGGTGCAGACAGGTTATGTGCTCAGCCAAAGCTACCTGAGAACGTTTAGTTGCCCCCCAAAGAGGGGCACATTTGGTGCCTTGCTGTTGAGCAGCTGCAGGTGAAGGCAGATGCTGACCTGATGGGGATAGGGCCGGGTAAGGCTGGGGCACATGCCTCATTCCTCATTCCCTTTCTGTTTCAAAGCAGAGAAGAAGAAAGGGAGATCAGCCACCTTCTACCCCCTAGACAACTCCCCCTCCCTGGTTCCTGTGGATGAGACACAACCGCCGGCACTCAGCAGCAGCATGGAGCCCGTGGGCGTTAGCACAGAGATGGCACTGCTCAGCAACATCCTAGCAGCGTATGCCTTTGTCACAGGTA
The DNA here is from genome assembly GCA_035590215.1 of Microhierax caerulescens. Taxonomy (NCBI): domain Eukaryota; kingdom Metazoa; phylum Chordata; class Aves; order Falconiformes; family Falconidae; genus Microhierax; species Microhierax caerulescens. The sequence continues at coordinate 78,497,963 of JAVJGJ010000059.1, read as the reverse complement.
GGTCTTGCAGCTGCCATCTCTCTAAGCTCTCACAAGCTCTTTGTGGACCCTCAATTGAGCCTACATTTCACAGTGACCTAGGGCTAAATCTACCTCTTTGAACTGTTTGTATTTTTCATTCATGTCTTAGCAAATTTTCCCTTGAAAGACCTGAGCAGGGCAGCTCTAACAGACAGTATATAACAAGGTTTATTGTGCTCTGTTTTCCACTGGATTTGCTCTCATCTGGAGTTAAATACAATGTAATCTTACATGTGGTATTATTCCTAATGCTCCATTTTCCTGGAGATCAAAGCCTGGCTCAAGGCAGCAAGCTTGTTGTCCTGTAATTTGGAAAATAAGCAGCACTAAGATCATTACCCTGCTTAAGAGAATTTGGCTTATCTTCAGTAGAAGTGTGAATATGAAGTAACTTGAGAGTCTACTTAATTGTATATTTAAATCTAGTTTAGAGTAAGTTTTCCTTGGATCACAGTTTATCTTTCACCCACTTGTACCTTTCAAGTAACAGAGGAGCAGTCTTCTAATAAGATTCACTTTAAAAGTTGAAATAAAGATTATGTGCCTTACTGAGTGCTTCGGGTCAATATGGTTGACAGCAAAAAGTACAGTAGTGAGGCAGGTGATACAGTGCAAATATTTCCCATCCCACAACTGCATGAGGTACTTTGTCAGCAGGAGGCATTGCCTAGACAGTTGGAAGACCTAACTTAGAAAAAAGGAGGAGCACTGGCTGAATAGCATCAGATGCACTAATTCAGCATGTTTTAGGCCAGTCTCTGCTGCTTTTTCCAGGAGGGGGGCCCTGGTTTCTGTGTAGCTAGCTTCCTGAGAAGGACATACTGTTTGTGGTCACTTTTTCCTTATGGGTGTTCTCCATTTGTTTAATAGAAGGTTTGTATCCTTATTACCCTGCAATGCTTATTACCAAGCAATATTACCTTGCTAGTAATATTAATATGTTGCTCTTTTACTACATGCCATTAATAATTCTGTGTACTGTGGCCAGTCTGCTGGCACCACTGTAATGCAGTTATGCTATTCTGGAGCACTGAGGTCTGTATAACTAAACCCCCAATATCTGTGAGCTAATTTTTCATGTCTGTGTACCATTTAGTCTTGCTAATTCATTAAATACTAATGCATTCTTGGTGCTGTGCTCTTGCTCTTACTGAGATAGCACCACACTGCTACAGACAAGCATTTGGATTTGAAACAACTAACTTGGGCTTTGCATTTTGGAATCACTGAGTATATCTGCACGTTTAGTGGAGAGTCCTTCTAAAAGGACCATGAATGGTGAATGCAGAGTTTGGCCCTTCTACATTTCCAGTGGTAGTATCAGGATCCATCTTTTTGTGACCTTTAAGAAGTTGGCAGCTTAAGTGGAATTAGTAGTGTTCTTCACAAGATAGCTGAGTAGGATGTATTGTTTCTTGCATGGGCTTCTCTAAGGAAAAAAAAAAAAAGGAGCCTTCTGTCTATCAAACTTCTCTCCCCTCCCCCTATTTACAGTTGCCTCTTTTTTGTCATGAGAATACCTGCATTCTCAACTTTTACTGTAAAATAAAATGCAGTTAATATTATTTTCCCCATCTGAACAGTAATGGGCATGGGCAGCAGAAGGTCTTAGGATTTGTGGTCAGGGATAGTTGGGACTATGAATCAGGGCTGCTGCTGCTGCCCCAGAGACTTCGCTTCCATTGACCACAGCCGAACTCTTTGACCCTGCCTTCGTTTTGTAGGGCACAAGGCCTCAATTCATCCCCTTCACAAGGTGTCAGTCTTGGTAGGAGCCTCTAGATTTTACTGTAGCACAACTAATAAAGATGGATGGCTTTGACTATCTTGTTGCTGTGTGATTTGCTAGCCCTTTCATGATGTGGTCTTCTTGTAATGCGTCCATATCCACTGGATGTCAAATAGGTAAAACTCAGACCTCACGATTTTGGTTTCCAGTGATGAGTTCATATTTTCCAGTGTACTTAACCATGTCTGTTAGATGGATTTTATATATCATCTCAATGATATATATGTTCAGTTTGTTATTTATTACAAAAATAGTTGATGGCTGCCCCATGGACTGAAGCAGCAGATGCCCTAAATCATCTTTATCTGTTGCATGTAATTTAGCCCTCTGCTTTTAGCAGAACGAATGGATTTGGCATGATTTATTTTGTTATATGTGAATACGGAGAGGTTTTAGATTGTGAGTTCAAAGACAAACTGTGTCACAGGGCACAAATATAATTTGCATAAAACTAGAGCACTGCACATCCCTCTTCATATTGCAGATTTTGAGCAGCAGAACAGCTGGAAATTTTTGTGCTCATCTAAGTTTGGGACCCTGAAGGCAGCTTAAGCCACAGCAGCTGTTGATGTCTGTAGAGGAGCCATTATAGTGGCTCAGGAGAGGCAGGGTATGGAGTGGCCAGGAGGGCTGGTTCTGGTTCACCCATCTTCCCACCACTCCTGACCACAACCTTTGTGCCAAAGAGAAACATCAGTGCAAGAACTGCTCTGTTTCATGACACTAAAACCCTCTCTCAGGTAAACTCTGCAGACTGAAAGTGCTGTATTCAGGGCTTCCCTGTGCTGGTGAGTTGGCTCAAAACAGGACTTTGCAACAGAAAATTGTAAATAGGCAGGGGCCACATACAAAGATTTTTTTCTGTTGGGGCAGGGGGTGGTGTGTATCCTCAGACCCACTCCAGAAAAAAGAAGCTGCGGGCCCTTGCTGTTTCATGGGTAAAGTGCGTGCTTGAAAGGACGATCCACTCTACTATTCCTGCCTCCTCGCAGCGGAGTGTCTCTTAGCCCAGGGAGAGCATCCACAGATCAGTGGGATCCTGTCTGTGCTCAGTGGTGTTCACATTTTCTGCACAAAGCGGCAGGTGTGGGCAGGCCACTGCAGGTGAAAACCTGCAGTCTCGGTCACTCGCACACACAGAGTCTTGCAGTGCACAGAGGGGTGAAGTGCCAATATTAGCAAATGACTCTGTGCTCATTTCCACCATCTTTTTGACTCATGTCCCCATATAAAAGTTGGGAATGTTCCTATTGACAACTGAGGAGTGAAAAATCACAGCACAGCAGGAAGCAAAGCCTTTTTGCAGGAGTCTTGGTTTTCACTGCTGAATCTGTTTGCGGCTATCGTCGTGGTTAGGAGTATCAAAGCCTTAGTAAAGTGCACTTAGCAAAGTGTTTGCACTTAGCAAAGTGTTAGTCTTCTCCCAGCTTCCAGAACCTTGAAAACAACATTTCTTCAGAAAGAAGGAGAAAGACTGGATGTTATCAATGAGAAGTGAATTTATCAGCTGATCAAACAATTAAGTATTATTTAGAGTTCAGTCTTGCAAAAGACTCAGATACCCTTAATTTATAGAATTAGGTTTTTAATTAGATCCAATCTCTGCCTACAATCCTCAGACCTGTTATTTGTCATGGACCTGTTCCAAAACCTGTCTAAGTGTTTGGAAAGACTTCACCAGTCTCAGTGACTGTTGGAACTGTCTTTGCAGTCACAGTCTACCAGCAAGACCAGAACTGTCCCTCGTGGTTCTATAAATATTAAACATTCAAATTGTATTAGAGCACTTCCAGTGCCTCCTTTTGGACAGGGGACTTCGGCTTTGTTGTTGCATTCAGGCTGAAGTAGTCAGAGGGAAACCTCTACAAATCCTTGTTTTATTCTTCTTCCTCAAGCAACGCTTTGCTGCCAAGTTATTAACAAAAAACAACCCAGGGGAGATCATTCCAACTTTTAGACTGCTTGGCCTGAGCCTTATTAACAAGGGGCTCCTGGAGAGCTTCCTCTGTTCTACCAGGGGATTTCGGCAGCCTGTGGGGCTAACTGTAAATTCCCTGGAAGATATTGCTCCTACTGTTTGCCTGGCCATACTTAATGCTGAACCTTTTACTGGGGCCCTCTGAAATGTTCCTCCCCAATGAGGTTTCTGAATGTATGAAGCCATCACAGGAAGCCAGCACCGTTAATGCCTAGATTGTTTTTTATTTATTGAAACAATTTATTATAATAGCAATAACAACCTTGGCCTGGGGCATTTCCTGGGGAATTAATGGCAGTCTGGGCTGATGCTCCCAGCAGATTGTTAGCCCTCAGGAAACAGGCTCTGTAATTGCTGCTGGTTTTGTTGGAAAAACAAAATAAAATGTGTTTCTAATTTTTGGCCAGTTTGAGTGCCTAGAAAATGGTGGCTTTTGTATACAGGGTTATAAAGAGCATATATCTTTTGTCTGCATGGATTAAATTCAAACTTGAATCAGTGACATTTTCATCAATGCCTTCAGTTCAGAAAGAGAAATACCAGGAAGGGGAAAGGTAAGCCCAGCTACAGAGACCAACAGCAAGTGGGTCCTGCCAGAAGTTCAGAAGAAAAATATAGCCCTGAGCTGTCATCTACAGCAGTGGAAGCAAAAGCTACACTGGTCAAAATCCATGCCTTAATGGGTGTACACACACACACGTCCATGCACTTTTAAAGAGCTTTTTTTCAAATATAATGAGTGTTTTGAGGAGCTTCAGTTGACGTGTTGAATATGAGCCACCTTCAAGCTTTTGGAAGATGCTGAGCATCCATTTGCTGAAGAGAATGTCCCTTTTTGGTCTTTGGTCCAAGTAGAACATGCAGTGGTGAAGGCTTTCAAAATCACTAATCAACTGTCAAAGCCCTGCATCTAGGCTATTGCTGACTTGGCTACTTCAGCTGAGAAGAAGCAGAGCCCGTGGTTTTTAGCTTAAGTTGCTCTTTCTGCTATGAAAAAACAGAGATGTTGCCGTGCAAGTGGATTGTGCCTATGATAAATGCCGAGGCTGCAGTTGAATGTAGGGTTACAGTTCAGTGAGGAAGTCCAGACAGTGTCTCAGATGTTGACAGAGTAGCTGTAGGAGCTCATTAATGCCACCGGAGCCAAAGATTCAATTACAGCCATTGCGCTGCATGAAGGGCTATACGTACGAGCACAAGCAGGGGATGAAAAATGGTTGCTTGAGCAGCAATCAAGGTGCAGCTTGCTCATAAGCTGGGTGCAGTAGCATGGAAAAAGGAGTGTGGAAGAGAAAGGAAAAGCAGGACATGGACAAAAACGGGTGGAGAGAAACCACATGTATCTGCATCTCAGGCTCCAATGGATTAATTTTTTTTATGAGTTACTTTAGAAGAGTGAGCAGTGGAACTAATGCAAACAAATCAAGTCCATGTGTGTGTGGGAACGTGGTGCTCGGGGAAGTGTTGCCTGGCATCCTGTCAGCCAGGCAGAGTGGAGACAGACTGCACCAAGCATCTTCCAGTACAAACAGATCAGTCCTGCTCATTTGTTCTCATGCTCCCATGCTCTGGGTTTCCCCTGAGCCCTCCTTAGGCCTTCTTGCAAAAGGAGCTTTGCAATTACTGCCCTGAGCTATATCACACATGAAGGTTAAAGCAATATCAGGTAGTGATTCTACTTTTCCATGGGTTTTCAAATCTCTGAAATTTAGGCCACTTCTTTACTGTTCACTAAGTACCAGATGGGCCAGTAGCTTTGTTATAGTGCAGACAGGGCTGTGGTTTTAATTTGAGTTCTGCCTCTTGAGTTCAGAGTTGCCATTAGCATCGTTAGAGCCAGGATTTCACTTGGCCAGACTGCTACAAGAGCCATTGGCACATCCTTCATGCCTGTTTGGTGTCTTCTCTTTTACCTTTGCAACTTTGCTGTGTCACTTTTGTCAAAATATCTTCACTTAAAACCTCTGGCTTTGGCCTCACTTGATTTTCCAATTGTTGCTACGTTTCTCTCCTCTTTTTTTTTTTTTTTTTTTTACTTATTGAATGCACCTGCTGCAGTTTTCTCTTTTTTTTTTTGTAGTTTCTCTTCAGCCTGTTTTTTCCCCATGCCATCCACACCAACCACTCCAGCAACAGTCTCATGTTTCATGAGCCAATTTTCAGACTATCATGACATCTTCCACCTTGGCTTGTCAGTCAAATCAGTTTGAGATTTGTTTGGGAGAGAAGTGAAGAGCACAAAGGCGTTTCATCTCTGTAACTGTTCCATGAGCATCTTCAAGCATTGAATATATGTTGCCTTGAACAGTGCACAAGTCAGTGTTTGGGCTCTGGCCACAGAATCAGAGAATAATTCAGACTGGAAGAGGCCTCCATGGGTCACCTGGTCCAGCCCCCTACTAGAAGATGGCTAACTTCAAATTTAGAGCCAGCTTTGAAATTCGAGCAGGGCCTTGAATATCTCCAGGTAGTTTCCAGTTCACTGTCTGCAAACTTTGCTTTAAGGAAATCAGCTGGAGAGGGCAATTTCTAAAAGCACCGTGTTGGGAAGTGAAGGCCGAGAGTAGCCTCTTAGTTACAGAGATCTTAGGCGGCTGAATGTCAGTCTCTCAGCTAGTGGGAACTGTTACAACTCCATCGCTGAGTTCAAGGGAGCAAGATTCCTTTGAGGAACTGACTCCATCCTTGAACTCAGGAATCCCAGCAGATACAGTGAAGTAGGGCTGGCCTTGACACGTCTGCTTGGTTCACCTTCACCCATTCAGCCCGTCTATAAACCAAGATGATTCACCCCAAAGGAATTGCAGTAACAACACTTATCATAATTACGCTTCTAAGTAGTCCCGTGAACCAAAAGAAAAAAAAAAAGGTAGTAAATAAACAAGATGACCTAGTCTAAAAGGCATTCTGGGTCCTTTGGAGGCTTGTTATATTACTTCTGAAATGTGGCTATGCAGAATTCATCCTGTTAGTGCACTGACTCCAGCTCTGCTTGTGTAGCACAGGTATACATTTTGGTGGTCTGGGCAGAAAGCCAGCACACTTGCCTTAGATAAGCAAATGAAACCTATGAATAAATAATACGCATTTTTTCTGTGCTGCAAGGCTTCCCATTTCGGCTGGGACACAGCACAGAGGGCATATAAAGCTCTGTAATCATCTTTATTCCTGGTACAATGATAATGGATGTGACAGCAAGATGCACTTAGCTGCTGCTGGGTGTGCAGCACCCTGGTGTCAACCCCACTCAGGCAGCCACTGGAATTAGCATTTAATTCTGCGAGCTGCTCCTTCCCTGAAGGAAGTTTCCAGTTTTTCTGGAAAAAACTCTGAGACACGACTGCAGCGAACCCACATTCTGCATGTGGACAAACGCCTTGGGAGCAAATCCACCGTATAAATTCCGCTTCCTGATTTCCCTGGGGGGGCGATGCGAAGGAGGGCATGGAAGTAAAAACCAGCTATTCGAAACCCTGCCCCTCCATAGACGGCGGCTGGTACGGGCGCAGAGGAGCTGTGTGTGGTTTGTTCTTCTAAACATTGCACTCAACAATCGTTTCCTTCCTCCTTTCAGAAAACCCCGAGCGGGCCGCTCTCTATTTCGTCTCTGGAGTGTGCATTGGACTTGTGTTGACCCTGCTGGCCCTGGTGCTCAGGGTGTCCTGCCGAACTGACTGCAAATGCTCCTCCGCCAAAAAACCTCCTCGGGAGCGGGAGAGCGACAGTGACAGCAGCGACAGCGATGATGATTCAGACACCACTTCGGACCTGTCTGCCCGCAGGCACCGCAGGTTCGAGAGGACTTTGAACATGAATGTCTTCACTTCGGCGGAGGAGCTGGAGCGAGCTCAGCGGCTGGAGGAGCGGGAGCGCATCATCCGGGAGATCTGGATGAACGGGCAGCCAGACATTCCAGGGACCAGGAGCCTCAACCGTTACTACTAAGCGATGGGGAGTGCAACCGTCCTGCCCTGCACCCTGAGGCTCCTCCACACATGATAGAGGAGAGGGAGGGAAGGAATATTACGTGGGTGTCTCCCCTTGTCCTTTCAGGCATGCTACTTGGCGCAGCATGGATGGACAGCAATATAGCTTTCCCCATCTCCTTCTCCCTGACATACTGCTATCACTCCTCTTCACGGACACTTTCTCACTCCAACAGAGTTGGTTGTCAACTTCATTTCTTAGTAGGAGGCAGGGAGGTGACAATTACAGTCCTCCCATGTGGGACTTGGAGTTTGGCATGCTGCAGTACAAATGCTCCTCTCTCCTCTGTTGGCTGAGGAGAGAAGTCATCCCAGATTTGGTGGTCATTGAGGACTTTTTGGTTTCCCTTTCCCAAGGACTGTGGGAGAATTGTGAGCAAAATGACAAATATGGAAGGATGATTTGGGAAGGGAGGGGGAGATGCGTCCTGACCAATTGTCTTGTGACTTCAGAAGCCATAAGATTAACCTAATTAAAACCCAATGGCAAATATGACTTGTTAAGAACGGGGGGTGAGGGGGGGAGAGGGATTCTTCCATCGTGAAATCATCTCGGTGCTTGGATGTTTGCCCTAGTGTATTCAGTTATTTATGGCTGTCTTTTCATCTTCCTTTTCAATGGGAACATTTAGGTTTTTTACTGACACCTCAGGGATAAAATCCTATTATTTTTTTGAGTTTGTTCTCCCTGCTGGCCCCTATCAAACACAACCCAATCCACCTTCAACAGTGAAATTATGGTAATATAAGAGATGTGTCAGTGATTGGTGAGAAGTTAACAACCTCAAAGAGGTTGAAAAGGATTTTCGTTTTGTTTTGTTTTAAATATATATATATATATATATTTGAAGATGCTGCACAGGAATGTGCCTTATTCTTTTTTTTTGTTGTTGTTGTTAAACTACAGTTTTCCTATGGATAGCAATGCACAATGTTTTATATATTTTATTAATAAAATAATTAAAAAAGGAAGGTCTATGTTTACCAGAGGAAAATGGAGACAGAAGAAACCGCATATGACAACAGGATGGGTAATAAATGCTAAATAAACTCTGGTTTGCTTCAATATGTTTGAATTTGCATTCTCACTTTTGGCATAGGTGTTGCTCGAGGGAGATGCTTTGGAAGAGTAGCATACCTCTGCAAGCAATCAAGGCTGACATCTGCATGCAGGAAACTGGAGGTGCATTTTTTCGTTGGCTGCTGCAGCCCATCAGTCTTCTTCTGTGGTGCACATGGTAGGAGCAGCCGAGCAATGTGTTGGTTCTCCAGGTACTATCCCAAAGCCTACCTACATCAAGGGAAAGAGTCTCAGTGATTTCATGATGCTTTTGAGTCTATCCCCAGAACCAAGGCATACCTGGGCTGGAAACAAATGTTAAAGGAATGAAAAAAAAGACATGGAAAAAAGGCATAATATATTTTAGTGCTCTTGCAGTTGTCCCATGAAGCGTTCAATTGGGTATCGCCACCCTATTCTCTCCCAAGCACCAGTTCACATCAGTCATAGAACCTGGTGTTTTTTGAGTCTGTACGATGCTGCTGTAGCCTGCATGGCTTTGGGGTGTGCTCCTCTGTCACGTAGGCATGCTTAGGTCTTTAAGAGTTCACAAAACGCAGGCAAAGCAAATAATGACCAAAAGCTCTGAATGCCCAGAGCTTTCCCCTAGCCTCAAGGAGAGGTGAAGATGGGTGGTCTTGCCCACAAGGTGACTGAAGATGTTAGAGTGGGGCTGCTGAGGGTTCATGTGCTGTGCCAAACAGGTACATGGTGGGACAGACCCCTGACACCAAGGGCCTTTTTGGCACTCTTTGGGGTCACTGTGGGACTCCTCTGGCAGAGGAGAACTGCATTTGAAGTATCCACAACTACTTCTCCTGGCTCTTCCAGGGCGAGAGCAAAGTTGAGTAACTGCAACTGGTGGTACTGGTAATGTCAGGGATAAGGCTAGCTGGTGAGAGGTGGCCTCACCTGGGAAGGCAATACTAGTACCACAGAGCAGGTCCTGGCCCTGTGGGGGTTCAGATGGAAAGACTCGCTATTGATCCAGGATGTAATTTTGCAGCTGATATATAGAAATAAAGCAGGAGGCAGGTCCTAAATCCTGGATGTATCACCAGGTTAGCTGAAATGTCAAATGCATGCTGCTGAGGGTGCTGAGGAGCAAAACGACAGCGGGATCAGTTTTGTTGGCTGTGTGATTTTCCCTATAACAAGATACAGTCCCTCATCCTTGGTGATGAAGGGACAGCAAATTTTCAGATTTAGACTGCTGTGTTCTGGGAGATAGCTTGCAGAACTGATTTTAAAAATGATATAAATGAATGGATTTATGTATATGATTTTTCCAAATGATTTTTTTTTGACCAGAGGAAAGAGCAAGTGCAGTAAGTCTGAGTATACTTCATATGCAACTGAGGGATTAAAATATCTGCTTCAAGTGTAAATCACAACTGAACCCAAGTTACAAATGGATGAACCATTCTCCCTCAGCATTGCTCATGCTGCTGTAAATCTTCCAGACAGAGCTTGCAATACAAAGGAGCGGGTTGTGCATGTCTCTTTTCAGAGTTGAGCAGGCAAGCCCAGCTCAGCCTTGCCCTAGGTAACAAGATGTAACAGAAGTAGACCCACTGTCTTTGCAGCACATGCAATACTTTTACGTACCTTCTAGCTCCTTTTGTCTCAAGGCCATGCATTTCTAAAAAGGCTTTTACTAAAGGAAAAGAAAAAATACAATCCTTTGAACCACTGTAAGCGAAAGACTCTTAAGTCATTCTGTAACTATTTCTGGATTTGTCCCAAAAGTGCTGAATAGTTTGTCTGGGGGGGAAGAAAAACACAATCATGATTCGTGGGGCAGGAGTTGGTGGTTTGTCTTTAACTCTATAAACCAACGAAGCAAAACCACTCACCTGGAGTACAGAAGAGCTGGATTTACTGTGGGAGGGGGTCAAATCCATATTTCTCATGCCACAGAAGAGTATTTTAAGCACACAGAGCTTTGGACTTGTCTGGTTTCAATCTTTTGTGTTGTACTCACTGTGTCATGAAACATTTAAACACTCCTAGAGCCAGAGAGCAAAAAATAAATGCTTTTCTACCAGCCTAATGTGAATCCCTCTTGTAGGAGGTTATGCACAGCTCTGCTCTCTAACTTCCATGCTTATTTAATTTTTTACATTAAAGTGAAAAATTGTTTCCAGAATAACACTATTCATATTCTCCAAGACAGACAAAGGAGGTGAAATCCACTTCCTCTATTTCATGAATGAATTTCCTAATCAGTGACCGTTGGGATAAAAAGATGCTGAGGTCATTTTCTTCGTGAATCTATTCTTTATGCCTCGGTTTGCCTTTATAATTTTATAACAGAGGATAACAGAGCAATCCTGGACTCTGAGTTGCTTGGCCTTTTGGTAATAGGGGGAAGCACATGATACTGTATTTAAAGGGGATAGCATTGTAGTTGCCATGTAACCTCTGCGAGGCTGCAGGCTTGTGACAGGTGAGTCCCAGGAACTGAGCTGCCTGTGCTACATACCTGGACACCTTCACGCTTCTGCAAATTACAGGGTACTTGGATGAGTAACCACAGAGTCATTAAATTAAAGTTTGATAACTTGTACCATGTTAGCTTTGTAAATTAATGTGATGAGTTGGAAAATTAAGGGTCATACTCCTGGGAGGAGCTGGACACATGGAAAGAATGGGTCAGACTTCCAAAGAGTCAATAGCATGTTCGTTATCCTCCTGTCTGGTGGGACAGAGGGGGCTGGTTGCAGAAGAGGTCGCAGCTGTGTATGGAGAGACTGCAGAGGGGTAGGTTGTTCCACTTAGATGGCTGCTATGCTCTCGTACTTGCTCCCCATCGCCCTTGACATGTCAGGGTGTTTTTTGCCACCTGCTTCCTCCAGCCCATCGACACTGACCTCTTTGCGGACCTGTGTTCAATGTACCCTGAAAATCTCAGTAATATGGTGTTTGCTGCCTTTCCCATGTCCACCCTGGTGTTCATATCCTCGATGAATTCCAGCCAGTTAATGAGGCATGCCTTTCCTTTCCAGAAATGGCAGTGCTACTACTTAACCCCTTGCCTGCCATCTTTCCCAGCACCCCAGGGGCTACACAAACAACATGAGCTCGCTTAGCTATTGTACTGCCAAGATGTAAAGCATATGCTCGTGGTGCTGTGGGGAATCTGAATTTCTTCTTGTGCCGTGTGGACTCTCCTGAGTTTCTGGAGGCATCACAAGCAATTAAGCACCTTAGATTGGACCAGAAAACAATCTTTACTGAAGTCTCCATCATAGTGAAGTTTTAGTAATCCGATCTGAGTTTCTAGCATCCTTAGACGCCTCTCACCCACAAAAATAATTCTCAATGTTGATTGCCTTTCCTTGTCCAATCATTAGAACTGGTGCAGCTTGCCCCTTCATGTAATTTCCTCTTTGTCTATTAGTCTGTCTCTGTCCTTGTCTCAAGGACTGTCAGTTAAGCGTAACTCACCAAAAGGGCAGTAATGGATTTGGTTCATTACACTCCAGCTCACCATTATGTTGCAGTGTGTGTGCATATGCTACACCCCTGGTCTGAAGGTGCTGACTTACTCTGAGCAGATGAGGTGGTTTAGTAGTATTTAAGCGAATCCTTTGCTTTGGGAGTTTTCAGTTATCTATCACTGAAGGGACCTATTCCAGCAACAGTGATGGAATTGTCACCATCTGGAGTATTGCATTAGGGAGCCCTGGGTCACCGGTGCAATGTCACTGGAAGTTACATGTTGGTTGAACCATGGCCACCTGAAAACTGCTCAGCGGTGTATGTGTGATGGGTGCTTTGGGAAGTGCATTCTGGTGGGCACTTGCTCATATTGCGAAAGCCTGCCAGTTCCCATGTGGGCCTCTCCAGAAGGATTGGTGGACTTGGCTTTGTCCTCAAGGCTAGAAGAGTGCAACTGGCCCATGATTTGCTTGGGAGGTGCCTGTTTGCTGAGGGGAGGTGTAAGATACATTCCTTGGTCAAATATCTGGAAATACAGCCAGAACAACTCCAGAGGTAGGTGTAATGGATGTCAACACCGATTCTCTTTTCCCTCTCTTTGATCACCAGTGGACAGCTCAGGAAGGTCCCCAGAAGGAGAGGAGGCGCTGGACTGATGTGCTCCACACCGAACCTCTGATCAGAGCCCTTGGCAGGTTGGGACTGGGGGACAGGGGACTCCTGCTGCCAGGCCTGCAATCACCACACAGGGTTTCCTAGTGCTGAAGCTTCAACAAGAACCAAAGGCCTGGAGCCACCCTCTGCCGTCAAAAGGCTGTACACATAGTACTGGGGGGCACTGAGATCAAGACTATGAGCATGGTCAGGCATCCATGATCTCCATCATTATTACTACAACCTTTCAAAAATTGCAAGATTTTCTGGCCTGCTCTTCTGGGACAAGTTCCTGCAGGACCTGGGGGACAGTCTGTTTTTTCAGTGCCAGAGGAGTCACTGGATTGGGGTGTGGGCGTAGACTGGTAGTGTCACCCATCTATGTGCATGTGTCAGTGATCGCTTCACAGTGCACTTGTACACTTGTGAACACATGGTTGCTTCCCAAACCACTCAGTACTGCCAGAATCATCCAGAGAACATTTCAAAATACGGATGTGTTTTTAATTCATGAAAAAGCACCACGTGATTTTATGTTTTGTTTCACCCGTTTTCTCTTTTCCCTTCCATCCCAATGGAAAAATGAATTGGTAGAACTAAAGCCTCAGCATCCCCTCCCAAGGCTTAAGCAAACCCAAGCATTTTTTTTTTTTTGATTCTAAGTAAGAGTTTAAACAAAGTGCTTTGCAAAATATATTCAGTTGGGGATTAATTTTTTTTTTTTTTAGTTAAAGAAATTAATTGAAAAAGTGAGTTCCTTGAAGAATATGTCACGTTTTCTTATCAGCTGTCCTTCTTAAAGAACTTCTGATGGATGGAGGGGGGTATGACATTGTGCTAATGCCCAATTCATCATTCTTTGGAAGCATTTTTCTTTGAGTCCCAGTCCATCCTATGTTCCTCTTTTGCTGAGTAACCTCTTAGAGTCCTCCTCCTGTTTCACCCAAGATTGCCCAACCATGGCAAGGACTGTAAATTGGGGCAGACCGCATTCCTGTGGATGATCTCTCCTCCTTCTCTATTTCTCCCAGCTGCCTGGGGACCTGTGCTACCTGTTTTCCACTAACTGCTGAGGAAAGTCCACATTTTTCATGGCACTGGAACGGGGCTTGGCTTTCATTAGTTCATCTGCCATTTTTCTGTTGAACAAAACGTAGCTTGAGGGGTCAGAACCTGGTTTTGGATGTTTTTTCCTGTTGAAGGACATTGTTCTGAGCTAAGCTGGGTGACTGTGAGGGAAAGGAAATCCTCATGCTGAGGCTGAGCTTGAACAGGGCAAATGCAGTCTTGAGGGGGACCTATTCCTGCCAAGGCTTTGCGTCCTTTGCCAAATGCAAACATTGCCACTTTGGCACCTCCTGAGAACTTCACTCATTTCTCCTGCATAATAAGCTTATGTTTTTGGAGCAAACACTTTCTGAGGACGAATAGTGACAGCAGATGGGAACAAAGTCAAATTTCTTTCTTTGAGCTATGAGAAAACACCTTTCCCTTTCCATTATGACTTCATGAGGAAATATAAGCTATAATGATGTGATGGAAAGTGGCATTTAAAAACCCTGAGATGGGACATCTGAATGAAAAGGTATCTTTCTTTACAGTTTCTGGCACAGCACTGACTTGACTTGTTTATTTTCTGGTAGTGTTTGGAGTCTGATGTTATTCTGTATCGTGAGTGAAATGTAAACTCCCTGCAGCACTTTTCTGGGGATGTGTGCCATGCTGGAAAAACATCCTTGGCTTTTAAAAAGGCAGTAATTTGTACATTCCATTTCTTGCAAAGGTCTTTAAAATCCCCTTTTATGTGGAATGGTCCTTGCCTCATTTTCAGTGTAAGAGGACTTTTTTTTTTTAAGGAATGAATTGTTTAGAAGGGACAGAAGTAGTTCTCCTTCCTCCAGCTCCTGCATTTTTGGAACCCCTAGACCACCCGGGAACAGCAGAGCTCAGAGGCATCCAGCGCTTTTTCTAAATTGTTCATTGTATGAATTGTGTTCCTTTCTGAAAATAGCACTGTGCTGCTCCAAAGTAACAGACCCAACTGTATCTGTGTGTTGCTGTTTCAGCCCAGAGCTGTCCTAGGTGTCCAAGTTCCCAATGTGATTATGGTACCAGTAAAGCATCTGTATATTTCTGGCATCTTTTAGAGGGACAATTTAAGAGAAAAAGTTGTAGAATGATCAGGCAAATCAATGTGAGTCAGAACTGGTGGCTCTGCATCCAAAACCAATGCAGGATTTTTCTCCTGGAACTGGAAGTTGTCTGACAATGACAAGTTTGCTTCTGAGCACTGACTGAAAAACCAGAAAAAGTGCTTCCAGAGGATCATTTTCCTGGAAGGGAAGGTTGAATGCTGTCTGACAAGACCCTGAAAGCTGCCACCCACAATCTTGGTGTACTTTTGAGACTGATGCTTCCTCTACTATAGCAGAATCTCCACAAGCTTCTGAATGCATGTCCGAGTTTACAGCACCAGGGAAGCTGGATCCCTTAGGAGATTGCCTTGTGGACCAGGGGAGGATAAACATCACCAGCACAAGAAGGGATGAGGCTGGTGAAGCTGAACCTCTTCCCTGCCCACTTGCTGAGGGCTGAGGTCCACCAAGCAACAGGCTACTGCTCCTTGGTGGCCCCTTCCTGCTCCAAACACATTTGTCTACACACCCTATGTCCCTCCCTGCCCCATACAGTCGGGGGGCAGCCAGAAATGCAAACCCTGTGGCCTTGCCTTCCCACCTCCAGCGCTGCCTCCTCCCTGATGGCAGGATCATGACTTTCCCTGCATGGGAGGACCTGCACAGGGAGGAAAGGGCTGACCCCAGCAAGGAGGCAGGCAGCAGCGTGGGAAGGCTGAGGGGATAGAGATGTGGTTGTCATCTAGGGTTCCTGATGGACAGAGGAAAGGAGAAGGTGTTAGGAACACCTGGAAAATAGAGAGTCCCTTGACTCTAAGCACTCCACTTCCCAGGTCCCTCTTCCCAACATCAAGGCCTTCCAGAATTCCTCCCAGCCATAGTCTTCTGAAGGCTGGTTCGCCTGGGACATAGGTCGTGACAGTCTCCAGTAGGCTAGCTGGTCGTTTTGGACGGAAGCCTAAGCTTTAGAAGTTTTATTTACACAACATGACCCACTTTCAGCAGTGAAAACCTTTTTCTGGTGCAGAATAAGTCCTCTTTATCTTCCACAAAAGAAATATCTCATTTCTCCTTGTAAACAGCTTGGTGTGGCTGGTGCTGTATGGCCAATTCAGTTCACTGATTGCGTGTGATTTATTGCAGGCATATTTATACACTGGCAATAAAATATACTCAGTTTTCCAGGATGGAAAAGTGCCATTTGAATGTGAACTAATTATATTTACTTCCTTATTGTAAATTGCCATTCAAAAGCAAAAGCAGCAGTGACAGCAGTCAATGTTTATGCTTCATACACCCACACAGACCTCTTCCAGTGAAAGGATGAAGCAGTATATAATTTCTGAATGTGTCATTTTGATTTGGACCATTTCTAGTTCATATCAGGCTATGAAAGTGCCAGAAAAAAACCCATAGTTTTTGACTGGTAATCTAGCATGTCACAATTAAAAATTGCCTAACAGGGATGAGTTGAGAAACCTCATCACAACTAACCCTTCTCCACAAATCTGTCTTTTTTTTTTTTTTTTTAAACAAAAAAATGTTTTATTGAAAACTTCTCAGCTAAATCTACCCACCGAGAGTCAATGAAGCTGAAGCTAAAGTCAGGCTGGGCATAAACTGGACTTTTTAAATAAAAGCAATAATTTGGGATTGGAATAAATTAGCATGTGATGGCTGTGATGGGAACTTTTAAATCAAAGTAGGGGGTTGCTGAATGACTTCCTTCCTTCTGGATCAGGTGGAAATTCATAGAAGGCCTCCAATTTTGTGATACTAGATGGTCTGAGCAGCTCCTGCCAACCATACAATGTGTGGCACTGAGACCCTCTCGCACAGGCAATACGCTGCCTTCAGCTAAATGCAGGGGTGTGCTATGGCCCACATACTGGTAGTAGGGCAAACCAGTAACACACAGAGCTGTTCAACACCCTTCTAGCTGGTGGTCCTGCCCTTAGGGTCAGGCTTTTGTCCCTGAGCAGTAGCTGGCCCAGTGAAGGGAAACTGGCTTGTTACAGAAGTAGCTGCTGGAGATTTTCCTCTTATTTAAGTGGCTTGAGGAGCTGGAAGTCCTGGGTTCACTTTCTTGGCATCACGTTAATGTGCTCCCGGGGGGGCCTGCAGACAGCGTTCACATGGCTCAGAGAGGAAAAGTGACGTTTTGTGTTCAAAGCATGTCTTGGGGCTGAGGGAGAGGAAGGTGGGAGAGGGAGGAGCTGGGGTGTGTGTGGTGCTTGCCTCCACTCAGAGGTAGAGGCCTCTCCAGCCGTTCTTCTGCCATGAAGACTCATGTTGTGGCACAGGTGGGTTGTTAGGAGGACGTGTCCCTTCTCCTCCAAACTCTGGAAGTCCTCCAGGCTGTTGGGATCAGGCATTCAGAAGGAAAACCAGAATGAAAGTTGGCAGGCAGCTTCAAGTCCTTGGTGAATGATACAATTAATAACATGGTTACATGCTCTGTTTTCATGACTGCAATGGGTACTAATGAGGTTTTCCTTTGCAGATACTTCTCCCTCAGGCTTCATTTCCTGGAGCTGTGTGCCAACCACCTAAAAAACTCTATCATGGCTTGCAAGGGCTCCTCCTCCCTCTTTGCAAGGTCATGGCAGTGTTGGGTGCTTTACAAAGAGTACATTCACAACATGCCTGTGAGATCAAAAGAATGTTTTGATGAGCGTGACCATCTGGGAGCTTGGGCGGGGGAAGCAGGGAAAAAACAAGGTCAAAAATACCTCTTTACCTTTGTTTGGGCAAGGCACCATGCCATGCTATTGTGTCTAGTGCCTGGCCACCAAAGAGGTTGACCATCTTTGGATATCAGCCTAGTTCATCACATAAGACAAATACAAAAAGATATGCAAAAGGAATTCACATTTGCAGGGGGATAATAAAATTCAGCCAGTTTTAGCATGTAGGTGGGAGATGGGTCAGTAGGACTTGAATTTTCTATTTATGTGTTCTGAATGTTCCTTTAGAGGTGCTTACATCTCTCTTGGCTATAGAACTATAGCCAAAATAAGATATTTAAGATTAGGCACTGTGAATAACTCCAAAGAAATTCTCTGCATCTAAATGTCCTGTGAGATATGCTGTACTAAGTACATTCAGTGCATAGCCATTACAATGAAGACACTGCTCATTCAAAATAATAAAATAGTTGGGGTACTTGCCTGGGAAAAGGAAAATATGGGGTTTTTTTTAGCTCTGCTGTCAGTCTAGCTACTACCAGTGATAGTAGCAAAGGACCAAACTCAGATCTCTGCAGTACCACAACACTCTTTATAGATGCCCAAGCTACAAGAGTGTCTAAATACAAGAGGGTAGTGAGATACTTACATTAAAGTGGAGTGGAGTAATCATGAGGCTTAACATAGGTCCCTTTTGGGTCATCTAAATATGGCCTTTACATGTTTCATCAAGGAGATGTTTTCCCCAATTTTGCCTGGGTGAAAAAACATTGCTGTTCAGATAGGAAGAAATCTGAAGACATTTCAAGAAAACCCTAACCAAATTCTCCTTGAGATGAGTGTGAGCTATTTCCTGAATGTATTGATGATGTGGAAGAATGACATTTTTGATTTCTAAGCAGATAACTGAATCTGTTGCTGTCCCTATAGGAAGAAAATGCAGCACAGGTGCACTCCTATGCAGAATGAAATTACTTGGGGCAAAATGGTTTAAAAAGCTGTTAGAACTTCCATTTGTATGTATGAAATATTGATGAAGTCAAGGTCTGGGGAAGAGACTTGCACTGGTTAGCTCAGTGCAGGACACTATATTTTGCTTTAGAGTCATTTGTCTCAGAACCAACTATCTCTTCTGAGAGAGAAACCTTTGCAAACTGCTTTATAATTGCAAACTTCTGAAGGGAAGGTTGCCTTGGCTGTGAATTTTTTCATCTTTGAGCCTCAATTCTATGCCATGTGGTTCTAGTCTCATATTTTATCTTTGGTTTTATTCATAACATGGATGCAGCAATAAAAATACTTCCCTTGCTGACCTTCTATCAGTGTATTCATTCTGTTTCAAAGGGCATATTGTCCTTTGTTCCTTATAAGTGCAGAGGCAAAATAACTTAATGGTGATGTGCCTGTTGAGCAATCATTGGGCCTGTGGCAAAGATGCTTTATAAACATGACACAGTGCACAGTGCAACTATGCACCACACCTTGAAACTAATGAGCCCATGATTTTGCAGCCTACAGATTATCTAGTGAGTTATGTTAGAAAGATCTTTGCTGAGAATGAAGACAGTTTTTGGTGCCTTTTATCTCCAAAGTCCTCACCTTGATCACCTCTGTAGAAGTTACTGCTTCTGCTTTTTTCACATGTGAATATTTCTAGCACTGAAGAGTTCAGCATCTCAAATACAGGCCAGCCTTTGCTAGTGCTACCAGCCTGGTGGTTGCTCTCCCTTTTCTGAGTGAGAGATGAGGTTGTTTATTAATATTGAAGTTGTAGGCATCAGAAGAGCACAACCCATTTCCTGTTACAACGGCTTGACCCTTTCATTTACAGAACTCAGAAACATTTTCAAGATTGCTCTTGGTTCCTGGCCCAGAGACTACTTTGTTATCCCATGCAGATAGGAAAACTGCAGTAGGAAAACTGGAAGCACATTAAGATGCATGTATATGTATACATATGTACACAAAAAACACATGCAAATGAACACACTCAAACCTATGTCATGATGATGAGACACTTCTTTGGAAAATGGACAATGTGTATTCAACAGCAGTAATATCTTAATTTTACTTTATGGGGATCCACCTCAAAGAATTTGTAAGCTTTTTTGCATTTCTATATAAATTGTGCTGAAGGATTTTGTGTTCAGCACTGGAAAGATGCAGTTTAACAAGAAAGAATTTAGCACCAAAACTTGAGAACAACAGTTTTTTAGATAGGATAATTCTGGTGGAGCTGGACTGCCTGCCTCAGCATCCTTTGGGGCAGCAGCAAACAACTCTCTTCTCTCAAAGACTGTTGAGGTTTGTAAGGAGCAGGTTTTGGCCACAAAGCTGCAGCTTTTGAGAACGTGACCTTGCATTTATAGAAGAAAAAAAAAATATCCAAATCAGGGCTTGACTGCTGCTATCTGTGAGCTGTCTGCTCCCATGTTTAACATTTCAGTCTTCCCAATGACTCTTTTGTCATTGTTCATTCAATTGTAATTGTCATTTGGTCATGAATTTCAGGGTTAACCCTCCCAACATGCATGCTGATGTATGTAAACACTTCTTCATTCAAGTAAAGCAGATGTGCATGCAGTAGATCTTTCTTTTGAATAAAGAACAACTAGGAGAACAGATGGCTAAGGGTCTGATTTTCACTTCATGCTGCTTTATAAATGACATTATTTTTAGTGATTGATGTTTCGTCTGTTTTTTACATGTATACATAAGAGGTGAAGAAGGTCCTTGCAATTGATTCATTCGTTAAAAACAAAGGAACTACAGACAAGCTTCTCCATTGGTCTATTGTAAAGCCCAGTAGTACTGGCTTCAGTAAACTTATGCAGGTTTAGGTTGTACAAGAGAGAAAGTCAATAAATGCGTCAACAAAAGCAGCCAAAACTCCACCGCAGTCACTGAATCTGCAGGAGTAAAACGTATAATGTTCTGGTTTTGCTAAAGAGAAACCCACCTCTATGTCTGCAGCAGACTTAGTTCTCTCAGATGCCGCATGTATGGAATAACAGTATGGGTCTGTTAGATTCCCTTGTGGCCTTGCAAACAGGAGGCAGGATGCAGGGACGTGGCTGGCACCCCACCGATATGTACAGACTGAAGGACTGACTACAGCGACCCTGTGTAGCTAGAGATACGTTTGCAGAATGACAGGTAAACACGTGCTTCCCTTACCTTTTGGCTGGGGTCTGTGCTATATTGAATAATTTCTCGTTGAGCTAAAAAAGTCATGCAGAGGGAGTAGTGTGATGCTTTTGTGCTACAGTTCTGCATTGTGGCACAGAGGTGGCTAACTCAGAACATGGGGTGAGAAAACATGTGCCTGCCTGTAGAACCCTTCAACCTGCTCATAACAACTGTCTATTTTGATACCTCTGTCCTTCATTACCTGAATGATGCAGAGTCTGGATTCAGACCTAGCTTCTCCTTGGTCACCTGTAGTTGCTGGGACTTGATCCTCATTAGAACTTACTAGCGTTAAGTGAGAGAGCCAGTGCTAAACAGGAGACTGTGTTGTGGAGTATTTCAGGGTTGGTATCCAATGCTTGAAAAAACAGTTATGCTCTATATTCTTTCCTGGTGTCCCATTAGAGCTGCAGGGCAAGGACAGATAATTTCCAAGAACCAGCAGTAGTGATTCTGGGAATGATTTGTTTGGGAGCTGATTGCTTGGTTGTGGAAGTAGATAGGCTCTGGCTGAAATACATCCTCTGAGTCTTACCCACGAGCAGCAATCTCCAGATGTCATCAGTACATTCCTGCAGCTCTGTACCACATCTGGGCTCTGTCTGCCCACGATTGCTGTCAGCTCAGTATCACTGGCTTCTCACAATGAAGCTTGAAGCTGGGCAGGCTGTATTCAAGTAATGGGCTGCTGAAAAATTAATCCACTCTGACAAATTAACAAAAAGAAGCTTTGGATCCTTCCCAGATCTGTGCTGAAAACACCATTTGAGCTAAGCAATGTCAGCTCTCCGGTGTTAATCATAACCAGAAAAACATGGCATGGCCATCATTAAGAAGGCTGGTTTCCTGAGAATTTTCTCATAAACTCTATTCCAGTGTTTCCAAAGGCAAAGCCGTGTACACAACTTAGTGCGCATTTCCTTGTATGCAGCAGGCAATTTATATTGTTCATCTTGAGCTTTAGAAAAAAAATAATCTTTTAAAGGCAGAAGCATAAAAACAGTACTAAGGAGTCGTGGGCACTAGTTAAGAGATCAAGTTTTGTTTCAGCTGAAAGAAGTGCTCTGGATAATAACCTTGAAATCAAGCTGGTGCAGGGAAAGTGATTTACCGCAGAGTCACTCTCACTCTATAAGTATTCAGTCAGAGCATGTCAGGATTAAGCTTTGGCTTGGAGCAGTGTGGAAAGTTTTTTGCTGTTTTTCCCACTCTCTTCTTGTGAAGGGTCTAGAAGAAGACCCATAATGTCTTTTAGGCATTGCAGTGCCTCACTCTTAGCTAACGTATACACTAGGTAAATTCACAGCCCCGAGCAGAAGTCTAGGTCTCTAAGAACACATCCATCCATGGCACTGCCTCTTCATTGCTTGCTCCAGGACTCCATGTTCAAGACAGTATTCGTATACTCTGAGGAGTGGCTGGTCACCTGCCTTACGTTGGGTATAGGGCAGGTTGTGGCACCATCTTGCAAGGCCTCGGAGTCAAAAGAAGCTGCCTGCTGTGGTCCTTCCCCTGTTGCACCATGCTGCTCATGTGGGTGCCAGCCACATAAAAGCAATCACAAGGGACTACTAGTCACAACCTGCTGTCATGAGGCCACTGTATGACGTGGCCTAAGAGATGTGGACAACTGAGATACCACTCCCAAGCAAGCAGAATGAGGGTTTGAAAACAAGCTACCCATCTTGTGGATAAGTATGCAGGGACTATGATTAGCTAGTGCCTTGGGTGGGATTTTATAGGGGGTCCAATGTCGTGTGTAACCTCAGAAAACACACTGGCTCAGGTTCTACTGATAAAATAAGGAAATGCAAGGTTAAAGCCATTGTTGGGTTTCAGGCAAGAGGTGGGGGTCCAAGCATCTTGGAGGTGTGTCAGGACAAAGGTGGTTGTATGTGTGTATCTTCAAAGAACAACAGGAACTATTTGGGTCTTTGGGTCTTTGGGTATTTCATTGAAGTGTAACTGAAGCTCAGCGGAGCATTGTGAAGGAAAGGTCTGTTAGATATGGTGCACCTAAGGGTGGGACCCATCTGCCCTAAGCTAGGCCAAGAGTAAGACATTTGAGTGTGAGCTAGTCTTTGCTGGCTCCATCAACATATAGAAGTCAGAACCTCTGGAAGGTGGTTCAGCTCATCTTGAGATAGGTATCTAAGGCAGAACAGATTATTTGTTCTCTGAGGACTTTTCTGGGCACCGTCAAGATCCTCTGCTCAGTTGTCACACAGTGTCATAGAGGGATATGGGAGGCAAGTTGCCTAAACCATAATGCTGCCCATGACCACATCCTGAGGCCTGCAGCAATAAGGCCATCAGGGTTGATCTTGTAGCCAGGCTCTGTGAAAGGACATGCGCAGCTTTGACTCAAGTCTGTCCAAGAAGACATTAGTAATTAAAATATTCATCCTCAGTATAGCAACGTTTTTCCAGTTCTCCCTTGGCTTGACTGTGAGTCTATGCACACAGAAGGGAGATCGTGGGTGCTCTAGGGTGCCTTAAGGCAAGTGTTTCTGTGTCTTCTCCATGTAAGGTCTTCTACCCATGTAACTATGTTCATTCTCTCATAGCTTTGATAATCAGACACCCCTCCACTCCTACATCCCAGGTCCATATACTAAACTAGTGGGGTGTAATATTCTTTTCTTTTGCATCTGTGTTCTTAAACTGAGCATTCAGTATAGCAGAAACAGTGGGACAATGTAGGTGACACAAGAACATGGGTAGTACCAGCTATGAGGGGACATTCATGCCTTTTCCCATCCTGGTAATGTGGTACTTTGTTCCCTCTGGCCTGGGGCATCTGGAGCAATGTGTTTCCCATGTGCTTCATGGCAGAAAAGTAAGTAAGGGAACGTCTCTTTTGGACCTATGGGCTCCAGAGACTTCAGGGTCTGGTTTGCCCCTGATCCATGTTACTGGAAGGCGATGTAATGTCTCAGTGATTTTGCTTAGGGCAGATGAGAGGAATGTGAGGCTCTGGAGAACTTTGGAGGTGGGTCAGAGGGAGCCCTGGTGGATCCTGAGGACTGCAGCAGAGTTAAACGTTGAGAGTAGGAACCTACTTCTTTCTGCAGGTCCAGAGCCCCTTACATCACATTTTGTAGCATGTTAGCCCAGAGGACAGTGGATCCAATGCCTTTGGCAAATGTTGCATTTACATTAATATTTTAGCAAATGAAAGAGAGAAAAACCTTCGTTGCACTGAATCACCAGGCTGGTGTAGCAACACAGATTCCACATAAGTGACATGATTAGTTTTGACTAAATGAAGCTACATTTCTAATTAGATTTGGTTTTCTCTGTACCTTGTCTTGCCTGGGCTTTTGGAGCAAAACTTTGCCATTTAGTGCTAAGGGTAACTTAAATCTGATGGAGAGATTCAGACTGTGCTCTCTTCACAAGACTGTTTTGGTTCATCTTTTATGCATTTGATTTTGAAAAAATAATATTTTTTAATTTTTCAAAAATGAAGAAATGGTGTAAAAAAAAACCAATAAAGCCAAAGAAGAATTAAAGAAAAAGCGTCTGGATGAGAAGGCACAGCTTGTGTGTCTGCACTGAGAAGCAGTTTAAGGTTAAACATCTGCTTTGTAATAGGTTACGTCTGGACACAAAATGCCAGTTTTCACCAGTAAGCCTCAAGAAATGCGAAGAGCCAAAGCATAAATTTTTTAAGGTCTAGCATAAATCATGCATTTTATTTCCAGGTGCTTTTAGTCCTGAAAACAGATCTTCCCTCTCCTTTGGGAAAGAAACAAAACAAGACAAAACAAAACCCCAGAACATTCCTGTGGAGATTAAAAAGAAATAAAAATAATCATAGTCTTTTATTTAAAAAAAAAAAAAGTTATGGGAAAAACTGGCTATTTCTGATGAGCTCTGGCGCTGGCATTTCAAAGCTCTTTTTATCTAATGGACAGAAAATATTTCACCTTTGGAAGACTTCTCGGCTCTCAACTTCTTTTGAGTTACCTGTGAGCAATAGCCTTGTTTCTTATCCCAAAACAACAGCAATGCACCGCGACCTATGGTGTAAACCAAATTTTTTGCAGGCAGATCCTTTCTTTATGGAAAAAGAGGAAGGTGAACCACCTTGACCTGCATTCCCAGCAGTGCTGACTTCGCCTCAGCAACACCACTGTCCTCTCCTCAGCATCTCTCTTGCCTCAAGGAACTCCTGAACTGGTCTGTTCTATCCTTAATTTGCCACTAGCCGCTCCATCTATAGTAGTGAATAAAATGGGTGAGGAGCTGCCTTTGGCTCTGAGGCCAATTTGTGCAATTTATACTTATATTAATCCCTTTAATCCCCAAATCAGGATGGCTGCATCCAAATTGCCTACTGGGCCTTGTGCTAACCTGTGAGTCATGCCCGTGCGCTGCAAGTTGGCCCAGGTCTGGCCAGTGCCAAGGAGGATGCAAATAATATGGGTGTAGGTGGCTGCGTGGCACCTTCTCATGTCCGTGTCCTCATTTCATTTAGTTTAGTAGGCATAGACAATGAGTTTGGACAGGTCCAGAGGCAAGGAGAAAGCAGCAGGACTGCTCTGGGTGCCCATATATAATTCAAGGATTCGTTCTTATTCCTGGGTAGTCTCCAAGCGGAGAGGTGGCCCCGGGGGGGGGGGGGGGGGGGGGGGGGGGGGGGGTGGACCCAGGGCCCCCCCCCCCCCCCCCCTTGAAGGACTTGCATGTCAGTCTAAGGCAGCAGCCGCATGGTTGAGTCTCCACCATTGGGCTTCTTCAGTGACCTGGCAAATCGAGTGTGACTCAGATC
This sequence comes from Microhierax caerulescens, assembly GCA_035590215.1. Classification (NCBI taxonomy): domain Eukaryota; kingdom Metazoa; phylum Chordata; class Aves; order Falconiformes; family Falconidae; genus Microhierax; species Microhierax caerulescens. Next base: position 78,472,243 of record JAVJGJ010000059.1, on the reverse strand, counting down.
ATCTCTTTTATCACCAGACAATGCGGGGAGGAAATTGCAACCAGATGGGAACGGATGGGGAGAAATTCCCATGTCTTGATTTCTCCAGCCCCTTACAGTGAAAGGAAAGAAAGAGGTGATATGATGAGGAGCCATCTGCAGAACGAGCAGCCATGGAGGAGAAGGGCAGGAGAACGCCCAGATGAGGTTTAGCTTAATCCCCAAAGGGTAAAGCTCCCACAGCTTGGGGCACTGGGAATACATGTAGCTGTGAAAGTGTTTAAATGAGTTAATCGTGTCTAAGCTGCTTGTTTAGGATTCCAAATCTTTTCACTAAAAGGCAGATCAAGTTAATCCAAATCAATTTCTCAAATCCATTTTTATTCAGATTATCAAACTTTAGGGCACATTAACCATTCTCTAGCACATATGTGCAGGTTACATGGCAGCTCTCCCCTTGTTAAATCTTTTAAGCATGTGGATTGAGACATAAAGCAGTAGTTGGATTAACTGGACATTTATCTCTCCTTCCATGCTACCTCTTTTTTTGGATTGATTTTGTGTCCAGTTAAGAGGACAGCCTGGCACTGGATCTTTTGAAGATTTTTTTGGCAGAAGGGGGATGAATCACCTCCACTTAAAGAAGCTGTGTATCATGTAAATCCATAGCCACTTTCAAGCTTCATTTTTACAATCAGCAAATCCTGAAAGGCACATAATCCTGCTGAGCTGAGAACAGGCACTCACAGATTCACAGAGTCACAGCATGGCCAGGGTTGGAAGGTACCTCTGGAGATCATCTAGTGCAACCCCCTGCTAAAGCAGGTTCTCATAAAGCAGGTTGCACAGAGTCACATCCAGGCAGGTTTTGAATGTCCCCAGAGAAGCAGACCCCACAGCCTCTCTGGGCAGCCTGTGCCAGAGCTCTGTCACCCTCACAGGAAAGAAGTTCTTCCTCACACTCAGGTAGAACTTTCTATGTTGTACCCTTGTCCTATTGCTGGGCACCACTGAAAAAAGCCTGGCCCTGTCCCTTCAAAAAGATATTTGTAGTTGTTGATAAGATCCCCTCTCAGTCTTCTCTCCAGGCTAAACAGGCCCAGCTCTCTCAGCCTTTCTTCAAAAGGGAGATGCTTCAGTCCCCTCATCATCTCTGAAGCCCTGCACTGGAACCTCTCCTGTCTCCTGAACTGGGGACCCCAGCACTGGACCCAGTACTCCAGACCCAGCCTCACCAGGGCAGAGCAGAGGGGGAGGATCACCTCCCTGGACCTGCTGGCCACGGTCCTCCTCATGCCCCCCAGGGTCCCATGGCCTTGCTGCCCACCAGGGCACACTGCTGGCCCGTGGGCAACTTGCTGCCCACCAGCACTCCCAGGTCCT
>JAVJGJ010000059.1:78439340-78462773 GCA_035590215.1 Microhierax caerulescens | reverse complement strand
CCCAGCTGGAACCAGGACAGTGTGAGAGGCCAGTATCACTGTATCTGCTGTCTCGTTACCCTTGGTGACATGAGGTCACTTACAACCCTCAAGCTGCTAATCCACAGACTCTGTAGTTTTAAAGCAACTTGGTAGCAGGTTGTGGATGGACAGGGTCTGATGTCCACCGACTTTCCAGCTGTGCAACTGCAGCTCTTCAGGGCTTGGCAGGCCTGACACCATCGTACAAAGCTACCAAGCATTATCCCAGCTGAACAGTAACATTTAGAGCCTTTTAAGGTGCATCTCATAGCAGGCCAGTGGGCCGCCTGTCTGGGATGGCTGGAGTAGCAGCAAGCTTTGGTTTTCAAACACAGCTGGTGGCTCTTGTGCTTCGTGTGGTTTTGTGCTGTGTGAAATCCTTGAGGGCTTTTTCATGCTGCATTTTGTGGCTGTTACTCTAGTTTCTAGCTAACAGTTGTTAGCTGACAGCTAACACGCATGTGGTCATGTATGGAAAAGTTTGGGGAATGCAAAAAAAAAAAAAAAGTACAATTTTGAAGGTCCTTTTCTACCTTGGCTTCAGGGTTTGAGGACATCTGTGAGAATGTGTGTCTGTGTATGTGGTTCCTGGTATCTAAGTGTCTAAGCCACCTGAGCAAACTCGTAGTAAATCATTAGTAAAATCCTATTGGAACCACATCTCTTTTCCCTGCTCATTGCAGGGTTAGATGACCTTTAAAGATCCCTTCCAACCCAAACTATTTTTTGATTCTATGAATTCAGATGCCCTTAAATAGGCTAAATGTGCCAGGAATTCTAGAGATGGATATTGATTACAAGCAACTGTCTTACCTGTCACGTGAATGCATGCTCTTCAGGAAGGCAATTTGTTGTTAAATCCTGAAGCTGTCTGAAGGATTGCCAGTATTAAGAAATGGTACAATCATTTGGAAGAATGTCCTGAAATTCAGTTATCTTTTTTAAAATGTTGCTTTTATTTTGGATTATTACTGATGTGTTTGATTTGGGGGTTTTGCTTCCATTTTCCTGCCAGTGTATGTTTTCCTGCATAATTTTTCATTGATTGGATGCCAGTGAAGTGAGGAGTAAAGAAAACCAAACCCAATATGAAATGTTTCTGTGTTACTGATGTGAAGTGTATGAGAGAGTATTAGCTTCAAAGCTGTTCAAAGTGAAATAGCTTGGGTAACTTCTATTCCATTATGAAATTCAGAGCATTGTATTTTAAGCCCAGAAGGGAATGAAAAAAAAAAAAAGGAAATTGTAAGATATTTTGCTGGAGAAAAATGTCTTGTCAGCTGCTCCACCGTCTGCTGAGGATTCAGCTCAGTTCTGAAAGAAGCAGCATCTTCTATTGAATGTCCCCAGTCAAGGATTTACTTGGAAGCTGCCCATGTCTCCTTTAGCATTTGAGAGCTGCTAAGAAGACAGTTTGGTAGATGCTGTTGAACTGGAGATTTGCATCTTGCAATCATTTTTTAAAAGTTCCTTTTCTCACTCTGAGAACAGTTGCAAATATTTTAGGAGCGAGAAGACTTTTGGCCAAGCAGCCAAAAACACATGGCTGCTGGAGGCTGTGACCCCTCAGGTAGCAGCTCGTTCGCTCCAGGGCTGTATGAGCTGTGATTTAAATGAAAAAAATGACAACTTGCTTCCCAAGGTCTGCTGAGGCACTGCTACGTCTTCTCTCCTCCCTTGGAATGAGAGCACAAATGAGACAAAGGTGAGAAAATACAGCACCTCCCTGCGTGGCTCTTCTGCAGAGGAAAAGAATCGTTGCGTAAATTCAGTTTAATCTGCACTCCGTCCCTTGGTCCCAGGCTTTGCTCTGTATCAGCCAACTGTAAAACACGAAAGAGCAGGGAAATGAGTTATTTTTGGCTTTTGAATTGCATAATCTTTTAGGCGAGGTGTTTAGCAGATGATGGTGCAATAAGGGAAAGCGGCAGGGCTGGCTCCGTGGCTCATTGCCGCTGTGGAGCTGAGTGCGCTGAGGTCTGGGGCTGAGCGGTGTTAATGGGCTGTAGCATGTAGGAAGTGAGCAGGGCGAGCGATAAGGTCTGGATCTGGGGTTTGACAATCCCCTCAGGTGCCTGCAAGATCCAGCTTTTCTGCGTGAACTGTTAAAGGGTCTACTGCAGGAGACAGACCGCGCGATGAATAAAACCATCTGTTTCTGGCTCTTGCCACAGCAAATTCAATATTAAGGAGCCACAGGGGTTCCAGCTGGGTCTAAGACACCCTGTTTCTAACGTGTACCACATGCAGTAGCCATATCTAACAGTCTTCCTCTGGCAGCCTGTTCGGTGGCTTTGGAGACATACCAGACAAGGAGGACTGTAACGTGCTCCACCCATGGGTGACAGGCTTCCAAACAGGACCAGTATGCTGTGCAAGCCCTGGAGAAATGATGGGCTGTGTGACCCTGCCCAAACTCAACAGATTCTCTGGATAATGCATTTCATGGCTCTTCTTGCTTATTCTTTCACAAGAGGGAACCCCTGGTACACTGATTGCTCAAGGAAGCAAGGTACTACCTGGGACATCAATCCATTTCCACGTTTGACTGTCAGGGCTAGAAAGATGGGAAAGGGCCACCTCTCTCTATTTCCCAGTATGCCGTGTCAGGCTAGTCATGAGTAACTGTGTTTCGCCTCCTTTATTTAAAAAACTGAAGAAAAAAGAGGGAATTGGCCCAAGGTGTCTAACTTTTTTTTTGGCTGCAGGAGACAGCACACCTGTTAGCATGGCTTTGACCACACACTAACGTGGTTCCCTCCACTCACTGCTGACCTTGGCTGGTCTCCACTGATGGCACCACCAGGGCCTGTGCAACCCCCAAGAGCTTTTGCACGTTTTGTGTTTGCATGTGTGCTGTATCAGCACGTTCTGCCTCCACATTGCCGACTTTGCCATCCTTCCGCAGCGGTTGCTTGGGAGGCACATCCAAATAGAAAATCCTCCAGTGCTGCTGCTCGCGGAAACGTGCTGTGCCCTGTGTGAGAGAGAGCTACTGACCAGCTTGCAGAATACCAGCCATTCGAGAGAAAAGTCCGCTTTCAGATGCGTAAATGTAGATTATCTGCAGTCCAGGGGGAATAAAAAGCTGTTGGCCTGTGTTGTGCGTCATGACAACACCCCTGAGAAGCCATCCTGGACACCCAGAGGTCTAAAGCATGGAAACTGCTGCTGCCGTGAAACGATGCCAAGCAGATTAGAAAAACATTAGAAAATGTCAAAATCCAGTGCTTAAAGGCAGGCACTGACACCCATATGCAGGCATCTAAATGAATGTCATTTCACAGTAAGAGGTACTGAGCACCCAAAGTGGCCATAAAGGATGAGGATATAAAACCCCTGTGCAGCTTCAGACAGACCCGTAAACCTGCTTGATCATGCTCTTATCTGCTAAATCACAGCTTCTATTACAAAAGAGTTATTGTGCCTCTACTTAATTCATGTTAATCAACACAGCAAATTACTCAGTTCCCCCAGGTCTTATTAAGAGCTAACAGCAATTTTCAGCAAGTTACCAGATTGCAAAGGCTGCGACTTTGACAGGACATGTGAGAAACCATTTCCTAGCTTATCTAGAATAACATCCATAATTTTAATTGTTAAATTTTATCTGTTGCATTAGCTCAGTAGTTTAACAATAAACAAACTCCCCTATTTGGTGATCCAGGCTGGGCACTGAGAAGTGGGTAAGGTCAAAAATGTGCGAACTCTAGTTAAATGTGCGCATCTTCCAGCCCACCCTGGACTTCTTACTAACTCATTGGTTTAAGAAAGCCAGTCATTCATGGTGGGTTTTAGATTCAGCAGGAATTACTAACTACAATTCTAAAGCAATGCATTAAACCAGATATCTTTAGGGACAGCTAATGGCTCTGTGAGCTCTTATTTTCCTGGAAAGCAGGATTTGCCCACTCCACCTTTTTTTCTGCCCAGCTGCTTTGAATTAAAGCCAACTCTTCAAGGGCCCATTTTTTCTCTCCTTTGTACCAGTGTAAATCAAAAGCTAACCATGTTAATGTCACTGGTGTAAAACTGGAGGAAATGAGAGAAGAATTAGCCTGGGTAAAATCTGATTTGCTTTTTGCTCTCTATCTTTCCAAGTTGCAATCTAGATTAAAAATATTTACCCATGGAAATGGGAAACTGACACAGCACACCAGCTGTCCAGGGGAGGAAAAGTCAGGATTTTTTCCTGAACCCCCAGTCTTGCCGTAAGCAAACAAAAATGGGCTGAGGCACTTCACCAGTTTCATGCTAAGAAAACACGACAAGAAAGCCATGCAATACCTGCTGGTTACCATCCAAGGCATCTGGTATAAGCCAGGCTTTGGCGTTCAGCTGAAACCCTGGCCCTCCAGGGTTAATGTATGTTTATACAAGCACCACAAGCTGTCATTTCAGTTCTCTTCCATCCATATTTGCCATGGCCCACATGTACAATAGAGCTCTTTTCAGAGATGGTATAATGTAGTGCTGCGCAAAAAAATGGGGTGAAAGTTTTCTTTTCATCCTGCCAATGGGAAATGTGTCTTATGTGCTTCAGCAAATTACTGCCTTGAGGCAGAAAAAGCTCTTTGTAATACTTCGGTGCGAAAACAGGTACCTAGTCATCTATCCAACGGGGTCTAACATAGCTGTATCCTCCGGAGAGAGCTGGATGCCTTTGAACTTGCTTTCCCAGCAGTGCTGCTGTATCGAGGTATGCTTTCAGAGGCCATTTGTCTCTAAGGAGGTCTGCTACAGCTGCAGTACACATTTCATGGGTTCTGCAGCAAGAAATAGTCCCTCAGAAAATACAGTAGCTACATTTAGGTGCATATTTTGCTAGCCTGTCTATTCTTCTGGCAACGCAGACAAATGTGAATGCTTTGGTTATAATGTGGCATGCTTGGTGCATCTTTTTTCCATGTGAAAGCGTAAGGGAGCATGGCTGCAAGAAGTCACATTTTCAGACAGGGTTTTGGGCAAGCTGGAGAGGGGAGGCTGACCAGCATAAAGAGATTACTGCCTTCTATGAGGTTAAATGCAGGGGATGCTTGAGGTGGCATACGCATATCTAACACCAAATCTCTGCTGGACAAAGCCATGCACCTGAGCTTGTCATCCCAGTGACCGAAAATGCACTGGGAAAAACAAGGTTGGACCCAAGCACTTCCAAGCTCTGAGTCACCCAATCTGTTTAAGATGTGTCCGCTTCACCAAAAGGCAAATTGCCTGCGAAGGAGTTCTCTTTGTTCAGGCATCTTTGGGCATCGTAGCTGGGCTGAGGTGCTCTTGCCTTTGCTCTCCAGCCTGACCTCACACCACACATGGTGGATACAGCCAGAGGGAGTGTGATGGCATTTGCCAGAGCAAAGTTAAGCCCTGAAAAATATATTGAGGGGGTTCATATCACAATGAAGAAAAAAAATAATGTTGGAGGGCTTTGTGTAAATAAATACCTGACTTGGAAGAAAAAGAGACTGAATGAAGTGAAAATGGCCTTTAAAGTCTCCAGGGTTAGAGTTGTTTTAGCTGTCATGATCTAAGTACATGACTGGGACAGAGTTTGTGGACAGAGATCTTAACTCTCCCCATAAGCCTTGTCTCACTCAAAAATTGTAGCACTTAATATTCCCGTCAGCAAACCAGCCCTGCTCTGTCATTACTGGGTCACAATGTGGGAAGGAAAATCCTTTCATCTTGCTACGGCTCAACTTGATTTCCTGAGTTTCCAGTGGATTATTGAAGCAACCGATTGTGCAGGTTTAATGATTTCTACCAGCCTTTCCCCTACACAGCACCAGTTAAATAAGAATTGACTTGCTACTGAGGATAGTTACTGGATAACTTGAGCTTCTCTTTGTCCCACAGTGTCCTGCAGCAGAACGTATTTCTCAGGGATGGAGAATGGGGTGTCCGTTTCCTTTGAAACTGCACTTTCTTAACCCAGCCTAGATTCGGGAGTGCAGGTTGTTTAAGCTTTAGTTTCCACATACTGGGTCTTATTATGACCTTCTTAAGAGCTCCAGAAGCTTGTCAGTGTTTCCTGCTATTTTCTCATAAACATGTTTATACTTTCAAACTCTACACAGAATAAATTCTTAAAGGCTTCCCAGTGAAAGGTGTTTTCCCCACCCCTTGAATCTGTGGATCTATTCTGTGCTTACTGCCATTGCTTTTTCAACATGATTTTAAAACCAAACTGTGTCAGGACTGTATGCAGTGCTGTATTCGTGGTGTCCAGCTATTTCTGCTTTAAAACTTGCCCATCAGATGAAGGTATCTTCACTCTGCTGTTCAGAGCTCTCTTGAGGTTTACAAGGCCATATAATTAAGCATCATAAGACTTCTATGAAACCAACCCATGTTAAAAGCCTTGTTTTCATGTGGCTAAAATGAAATGCGGGTGAGTAAATTATCTGCCAAGGCAGCAGAGACCAGACCAGTGCCTAGCGGTCCCCTCCTCTATGGGTTAGAAAGCAGGGTTGCCCACATGCCTTTTTGCTTTGAACCCCAGCCAAGTGACTAATGTTCAGTTCAGGAATGATCAGTTTGATTGCTTTCCCACGTAAATAAAGGCTTCATATCGCCACTGGGTGACAAGCAATTTCCTCCTACTCCCCCCACTTATAATAGACGAGAAACATTGCAGATGATGTGGCTTCAGAATGACATTGAAAACAGCAATTCATGCATTTCCCGGGGGGGGGCAAAAATAAAAAAAATAAAAAAGACAACTAGGGAAGACTGTGCCTCCCTGTTAAAACTGCAGCTGCAGGTTGCCAGTGCAATGCTACACTTACAAATCTTTTCTTGGAAATGTATGGGTTTTTTTTATTGCCCCTTGACACCTATAGGAGGAGGTGAGGGGAGAAAATGCAGTGGCAAAGTGCACCCCTTAGTGGGAATTGTTGCAATCTCCATCCCAGCTCGGGACAGTTTCTCCTGCTCTCTGCCCATAGCTGTGCTCCCTCCTGCTCACTGGGATGCCCAGACCCAACAAGCTGCAGACCTCAAGCCTGACTCCGTCATCTCCTCTGGGTGCCGCAACACGCCAAAGCAGCACACGTCTGCGCAGGGATAAATGTGGGCATCCAAGTGTGAAGCCCGTGGGTCTCACTGGAGTTACTCTTCAGGTCAGCAAAGAAAGCCTTATACGCTGATAGTGGACTCTGTTCCATACCTGAACCATCTCCAGGCCACGATTAGTTTGGCTCAGAATTGATCTTCTCATGACTAAAATGAACCTAGCCGTCCCGTGGGCTGCGATTACAACGTCCTTCAAGGTTTTCCCCAACAAAATGATGCTGTTCATTTCTGTCTGTATTTTGCCTGTGCTGTGCCTAGGATTTAGAGCTGCTTTGGAACTTGTAGGTATTTTCATCTCACCTAACTTCAGGTGTCAACCATCCAGACACACCATCTGAACTGCTTAACTGGGGCTCCTTCTCCAGTCCCTGGAGAGAAACAGTTGTGGCAGCACTGCCCTGTTTCACACACCTAGTTCAGGCCAGGAGGAATGACCTCTCTTTCCTTCCTTTGGCTAGAAAACCTCTTCAATTAGTTCAGACCCCATTATCTACAGATAAATCCTGCTCCCTGGGTGTCAACGGTCAGTTTAATGCTCTCATATAATTTCTTTTATATTCCACCAAGAGGGGCCACACTGGGCAATAAAGAAAGGGTGGTGAGAAAGTGAAATCCAACAAAAAAAGATGGTAAGAGATCAAAGATCTTACAACAGAGAAAGGCATTCATTTGAGCCAGATTGCACTTACTTTATTAAAAAAAATAAATTAAAAAATTGGAAAAAATATTTATGTTTCCTACCCACATACTTCCTCTCGGCCATAAGGCAGCACAGCCTGTGCCAGAGCTGGCACTACCTGCAGCTGGGTGAATCCCACCCCTCCAAAGCCTCGATTTTAGGTGATAATTAATCCAGGGAAAGCCCATGGCACCATCTAGAGGGAGGAAGAAGATACCGTAGCTCCTGGGTTGTGGCTCTTCCTTTCCTTCTGTGAGTACTATCACCGGGAAGATCAGATGGACGTGGAGACAGGCTGGAGGAGAACCGGAGGAGGTGCTTTTTGAGGTGTAAGAGGGGAAAAGGAAACTGTGAGAGGAATGAAAAAGATCCAATTACTTTCTCTGTGGCCGCCTACGATCAATAGTGCAGTGGTTCAAGGATTAGATTTGAAACAATCTGTCTGGAGATGATGGAAATGTCTCAGCAAGAAAGTGTTCATTAAAGTCACCCTCTGAAGATGTGTCAACTTCTTGAAAAGTCTGAACAGGCTTTGTTTTTTCCAGCTTTTTCACCTCCAAAAACGTGCTGAAAGACCAATGATTTCCTCCAGCAATCCTTCCCACCTCCCCTTTGGTGACATCCATACGCTGTTGTGGACCCTGCCCTACCTTTGTATGCTCTCCAGGGTACGAAACAGATTTCCACATTTTTAAGAAGCTTTCAGAAGTGTTATAATTCAATATTGTGAGCAAAAGACTAAATTAGATGTTTGGAATTCTATAGTAAAAAAGCCAGTAACCTTATAAAGATCAGATGGTACCTTGTGGTTATGTTGAGTTTCCAGATGAGCAAGTCATCTGAGCTTGGCTGCTTCTCAGAGTTTGTGCATCTCAGGATAAAGGCTGTTACTGACGTATCCTTCGGATAATATGCTGTGACACTGGTCATCCTCACAGCCCTGCTTCGCTTGGCTATTGCACTTCCAATGGCTGTGGGGTGCTGTGCAGCCCTGTGTAGGCTCTGTCCGCAGCTCTCCCCATGGCAGTGCCCCTGCTCTGCCGTGCCCTTTCGGGAGGACCCAGCACGGGCACCCGTTAGCCAGGAGAAGCACAGATCAGGGAGGATGGAGCCGTGCGTAGGTAAGCTCAGGACACTTCAGCCCCCATCCACGGCCAAAGTGAACCTTCCCCTGGCAAGATTCACTTTGCCAAGAGCTTCTCAGCAGAACCATATTGGTGAAGCTGGCATCTCCCATCCTTCTGATGCCCAAGAGATAGCATGGAGGGCTGGGGCAGAGGGCAGAGCACTGTGTGCCTACCCGGCTCCATCTCCGTGTGCCTGCTCAGCTCCATGCCGGTGCAGTGGAGATGAGAAAGCTCACAGGTTCTACCTGCGAATAAACCTGCACCCCCTAACGCTGACCAAGCTCATGGAATGGAGAAATCACCCCCATCACAGGAGGGTGAGGAGGCTGATGAAGCTCATAGAGGGTGGTAGCAGTTCTAGGGGTATTCCCTGGATCACAGGGGACGAGGCCACATCTTGGTGGTGGTACCCCAGTACTCTCCAGTTACTCTAGCGTTACGTGTGATGGAGCCCGGCTTTCCTGGGGATGGCTGAGCACCTGCCTGCCAGTGGGAAGCAGTGAATGAATTCCTTGTGTCGCTTTGCGTACACGGCTTTTGCTTTATATATTATTACCTGGTAACTTTCAGCCTCAGTATGCTTTCTGCTGGTGGTGGTCTCCAAAAACTCTGGCCGATTACAGCAATACTACAGACACAGACACCCCCCCCCCCCGAGACATCTTCTAGTGAATTAAAGGGAGCAGGGAAATTGGTGGGATCTGGAGGATCCTCCCTCGCTGTACATTTATCTTCGCCTGCATCTATACGGTGGTGAAAGCACTGCTGTGGTGAGCCCGTATCACCACAGGATGGCAAGCTCGCTCTTCAGCAGAGGGAGTCAGCAAAATGCTGACTGCATGTTGCAGCGGGGGCACTGGACATCTCCCCCTGGTCCAGCAGCCCAGAGCATTTATTTGCCTCCTGAAAAGCAAGCATGAACTTTAGAAAGACGCAGGGGTCTGCTAGCCCAGTCGGAACTGCAGCTCCATTTACACAGGGCTTCAGCGGATTAAAGAGACTCCAGTTGTACCTGGAAGAACATACTGAAGACCACAGAAGTACTGCTGAGCTGACATGAAACCTTCGGCTGGATGTGTGCAGTCAGATCTTTCTAGCACCTACTAGTCAACGATACCTTAAACATTAGGAGAATTAGGAATGCACCCATCACAATCCCACATTTCTTTCCGTTTCATTCTCCCATAGTCCTGCTCCTGCTAAAAGAATGTCTTTTGAATGTATATATTATATAGTCCTTTGCACAAAGGGGTTTTGGCTAGTTTGGTCCCGCTGCATCGTTTGTGTTAAATGAAAAAACAAGAGGGGCTGAAGCAAAAGCTGCCGAAGGGTGTTGTAAAAGTTTTAATGCTGGAAATAGTACTGAACTTTGAGGTCTTTCTGCTGGGTGGGAAGATGATGATTTAGTGATAATTGTATCTATCATTTTCTTTTGAGATGCTGCAGTAACTTAACTGTATGTGCTCAGGACTAGACTTGGCATTTTTTAATGAGAAAATGCAGTGTCATCAATATAAAAACTTTTCATAGGAACATATCGATTTAATTAGGTTATATTCAGAAAAAGCATACCAAAGCCAGTGGTCTCAATTCCAGCTACTATTGACAATGTTCTTGGAATGGAACCCTGTGATTTTTTTTTATACTCCCAAATGGCTGGTTTCTAAACAGCTTTCATGTAACAGTTAAGTTATAAATTTTAACAGTAGCCTCTATTTCCCTTTATGGATAGGCTGGAATGAGAAAAAAAAAAAAAAGTTATTTTAAAGGATTTGATTCCCAAGTAAAAAAGAGGGAAATAGAACTTTCCTTTTGCAGGAGAGGAAAAGTTGTGGTTTTGAAGGCGGTTTTCATTCTGAAAATGAAGCTGTAATGTCAAGCATTTGGTGAAGATCAGATGTGTTAGGGGGCCTGAGAAAGCAAATTGCTCTGCTGTCCTGAACTCAACAGCAGCAGAATGAAACACAGCAGGTTTCAAGACTTTGATCATGCACCACTTCTTACTGCAAGCAAAGGCAACCTCAGCAGATCTGGAAAGTTGGAAAAGCCTTGTTTTTCCAACTATGTAACTGCAACCGATGTTTAACCAGAGTTGTTCTTAGTTTTGTTAGGAAGTTTGTGATTCTTTTTACCTTTCACTAGCCATGATCTTGAATCCAAATCCAGCCAGCCATCATCGCCTTCCCCCTTGCACTCTTTCCAAGTTTCATCCCATGAAAAAGTATTGTAAAAATCCGTGCATTTTCTTACTCTCCAGAGAAGATAACTTGGAAGAAATTGCCTACAGATTAATATACTGAAAGAAGCAATTAAGAGGCAGTTCAGCACCACTGCAGAACTTCTCCCATGTGTAATTCTTCCTGCATACAAAGCCTATGATGAATGGATTGCAGAAATGTCATCATATTACACTACTGTGAAATAACAGCTTCAATAGTCAACTGCAGAGTGTTTTAGGTGATGCTGATCTTGCATTGGGACAAGCATAAAGTTGGCAACATATAAGATTCCATTTCATCCCTATTTTTCATGATTCTATGGATTTGCACAAGTTTAAAAGGTAAGAATAACCATTCTGGGCCAAACCAAATACCAGCCATAGCTAGTAAATTAGAGTGGAGACTCGTTTTTTGCACTCGTATGGCTAACACTTCTAACCCCCTGCTTTCCAAAAGCAGTGGCCGTGTTCAGACTTTGCAATGTCAGGAATGGTCCCTGGTCTGTGCTAATCCATGCACAATAGAAACACATCTTGTCTCTGGAAGGGATAAATAGTAAATGCTTAGGCAGGGCAAATAAAAAGAGAGGAAACATGGAGGGTATTTCCCCTGCTGAACTCACCCAGGGTCTGGTAATCTGTGGTTTAGTGGTTTAAGGACGTGATGGATATGGTTTTAAGTTTTGGTTTTCTTTCTCATTAACCTACTCTGATTTGAATGCTAATAAATTAAACTAATTTCCGCAAGACGAGTCTGTTTTGCCCATGATGGCAACTGCTGAGTCATATCCCTGCTCTTATCTTAATGCATGAACCTGTATTTCCTCCCCCCTGCCCAGCTGAGGAGGGCAGTGACAGAGCAGCTGTGGTGGTCACCTGGTGTCCAGCCAGGGTCAGTCCACCACATACCTGCTTCAAGTTTATGAGTCCTAAAGAAACTTGCAGTAGTATAATTAAATGCTGAGTTTTAATCATGAACATTTTGTCATGATTGAAAGTTTTTATTTTCCTATTCCCTGAGACCTATTGGCTGGGTGTTGGTTTTGCCACTCTTCCTTCTAAAATCTCTGGCCACATCTGTGTCTGATATAGTCCAGATGTTTTCCTTGGCAGAATTGCTGTCCAGACTTCCATCATATCTTGTAATGATTACTGGTTTATGCTTGTTCAGGAAATCCTGGCCCAACTACACCATTCAGTTCTATCCAGTGCGCTGCTGCAGACACATTTTTTCCCCAGACTATAGTTTCTGTTACAACACTTCATCTCTCTTTGAGTTCCTCTTCAAAGCCCAGGCCCTTTCTTCCCTGTAACTTAGCAGGCACAATGTGGCAATCGAGGGAACATGTGAGATTTGTTTGCAAACAGGTAAAAGCCAAATGCAGAAAGGGAAATGGAGTCACTGACTCCAGAGCTCTCCTGCCATCTTACATGTAAATAATTCCCAGTACAGTGGAAGGCAACGTACAGACACTTCACACGAGTATGTTGATGCGAGAGATATTTATCAGGAAATATTGGTGAGAGTAGTGTTTTTAAAGTCCTCCTTTTCTCTTAGATGCCGGTACCTATACAAAAATTAGATTCAGGTACCTGAATTCTACTTTTGGATACAGGCAGCTGGCTCATTTTCCATTTGAACAGAGGAGAAATAGAGAAAGGAGGCTGTCTTTTTTGTAAGAACTGTGATGGTAATTGTTTTCAACAAGGATGAAGGACATCTGAGCTACTCAGCCTGAAGTTCTTCAGGCTCAGCACCTCCTTTTTCTAGTAGGAATGCCTGAACCAGCTGGCTATTAATTAAACACATACGCAGGAACCCCCTACTTCCAGTTGAGACTGTGAAGACAAATGCTCAGAATTTATGGGGACAGAGGGAGAACAAGCAAAACAAAAATAATCTGGTTCTTTAATGAAGTTATAAGACATGATGGGGGATCCCAGGTTCTGCTCCCTGCTCTGAGTTTGTTTAATCAAAGAGTCCTGGATACAGTGCATGAACATCCTTGAGGTTCACGAACACAGCTATCAGAGGCGGCAGCCAGTATATCAGCATCCTGCACAGCAGCCTCTGAGTTCTGCTTTGGGAGATGCTGGATCTTGTCTGGACAGTGGTCAGGATCATTGGGGAATGCACAGGAACCTTCTGAGAAACCGAAGTCTGCCTGCTGCTGCCAGGTAAGGACAAGGGAAAGGGAACCACAAGTTATGGCACTGAGGAAGCTCTAGTAGCTTTGAATGAGTGTGGGCAGCTGCCCTGCCCCAGTGTGCCTGGAGGCTTTGTTTCAGCTGCCCCTGAACAGGGAGGACCAAGCAGCCTTTGAGCTGCTGTTTTCTCCGGGATGTGGTATATTGTATGCATTCAGTTCCACATGTAGAAACCTTCTTCCTTGTCATAGGAAGCACCAGGCTGAGGGCCAGAAATCACGGGCTGTGCAAGCCCTAATCACCCTAATCATGCAAGAGATGCTAATTGTCTTGTCCTTTCTTATAATCGGCTCCTGACTCCTACAGAACCATGAACACAGATACATACCCCTATCTGTGCTGCAACTGTTTGAATTTTAACCTCTTTTAATATCTTCTTCTAACACAAGTGCAGTTCTTGATTTGCCTTGTTTATTTCTATCTAACATCAAATACTCTGGTCTTCAGTGAGAAGGAACATTATGAATGTCTACACAGCGCCACTGTTGACTTCAGCAGATGTGCGTGCTTTGTAGTTGGTCCAGAGATGGCATTTCTTACATTGAGGAGAAATCAGTTCATAGCACGAATTAGTGATGCTTTATATTTCACATAATTAAACGTGACGATGCCATTTGATATGGACAATTAAGCCAGTATTTGTGAGCAAAGTATAATTAACAGTATAGACACTGTGCCGTTTTGGAATTTGCTTTCAGTGAGTTTAATAACATCACACAGCTAAAATGCAATTGAAAGTTTATCTTTAACTTAGTTCCATCCTTCGCAATTAAACTTTTTAAGACAGCCACATCATAAACAAGATGTTCGAACAAGATGATATCAACTACAATGCATACCCAAAACATCCCAATTTTTAGGCTATTTCAGTAACAGATATTGTAAATAAATTATGCTCCTTGCAGAAAATGCCTTTTATGACTTTACAGATAAGCATTTTCCTTTGGACAATCCTGGGGAAATAAACTTCCTGATACAAATCTTATTCCCCTGATGCCTTCTCTGTACAACTAAATGTTTCTTCGAAATTATTGAAAGATTTGGCTCCAAGTGTACACCAAACTTGTTACTTTTTTTTCCTGACAAATCAGATATTGTCTACAGCTGTGATGATGATTCATGCAGGAAACCTTTGGTGTTTTACAGATGTACTAGGGTGTGGAAGTGAACAGTGCCACGGGCTAGGCACTGGGTTGTCCAATACTCTTAATGGGGATCCCTAGTATTTTCCTGCATGATTCCTGTCTACACTGAGGAGTTGCTATATACCATAGACTATTCTTAGTAAGCAATTTGTGTGCATTTACCCATTTTTTTGATTAAATGAGAATTTAATAGTATGGCTGCGGTCAGCTGGCTCTCACAGCAGTGAACTTCATTACGTAGCTGATCCTGTAGGATTTGGTAGGTTGAAATACAAGACTATGCCAGGACATGTAGAGCCATTGAATCAGCTCCATCACTACTTTTAGTCTCAGTATTTGTAAGTTCGGGCATAGCTGGGAATGGCATTAAAAAATAATTAACTGTTGCTTTTTTCCTTAAATAATATTACTGAAATATACAGACCAGAGTCTTTCAAACGGTGTCAGTCTTAAATAGAGGATCAGGCAGTCAGAATACTGCCTCTCCATCCTCTGCTCCAAACAATACTTGTAGGGGTCTGCTAATATAATGGAGATCATTTCAGTTTGAATGTCCCACATCTGAGCTCATTTGCTAGACTTCCTTTGAGGTCAATGGAGAAAACTAAGTGCTTTTAAGCTCTTTCCTTCTAACGTAGATGTCCAAAACAGCTCAGATGAGTCACAGACCATTAAGTGTGTATTTATGAGAAAGACCAGAAAAATTAACTGAGACAAAATTAGGTTGGAGCTGACACCTGGGTGTCATCTAGAGGTGTGCTCAGAGCAAGACTAACTGTTAGATCTGGCTGCCAAGGGGCTCCCTGTCAACTGTTTTTTGCTGGCCTAGAAAAGGAAGCGATTAGCTCAGATGTGGATGCTCGTATATGTCCACATAGAGGCAGATGAACTCTTTCCCCTCTAGCATGTTTTTCTGTGTGTTTGCTGAGTGTTCAGATGGCAAATTCTTCTGACAGCTGTTAGGAACATCTGGAGCACAATTTCAGCAATTAGAAGTAGAAGAAAGACTACGATGCTTAATGAAGAAAAACTAAATGTCAGACCACCAGGAACATGCACAAAGCTGAGCTCGTTTCATAACCATTTACCAAAAAAACACCTTTCTCTAGAGAAGTTGCATGCAGACCTTTTTCAAGTGCATGCCAAGTGAAATGATTTGAGAGGCTGCATCTTCTCTGGATCTGAGATACAAGTACGGAGGGGAAGCTGTCATTGGCTTTATGGGGGTGATTCAGTTTGGAATTTAAAGAGCTTTAGCTTACTACCTAAATTTAGCTATTTACATAGAGAAGTATATGGACTCTTTAGGTGTCTCAGCTGTGCTGTAGTCAGTGGAGAGCTAGTCAGTGCAGTGAGCAGAGCCTAGAGAGATTCGGTTAACCAGTGACTGGGGCTGCAGCATAGATGTCTAAAAACTGTTGCCATGTGTCATTTAGAGTGCCCTAAGGTACCCTATCTGTCCCCATCTGTTGTTTCAGGAAGAGAAGTCTTTCCTGTAGGTCTTGTGCCACATATGTCAGCTATGCATTGGCTAGTGTCTTGCATGTCCTTCCATGATGCTGGGTGCCTTTCAAAGCCACCTAAGGTGCCTTAATGTTGAATTATGCACATTTGCACCTACTTCCCAGGCTTTTTAAAGTAGCATTTTTCATAAGTGCTGTCCTTTTTTTCTGAAAAAAAATGAAAATTCCTCTTGATAAATGCTCCCTCTGAATTATCCAGAGTCCTTGTACAAGCTGCAGGAAAGTGCACAGAACACAAAAACTTCTCTCCTGAGACCAGCACAGCTAAGCAGGCCTGTCGTAATAACACAGATGAAGTCCTTCGGTGCCATCCACTACTCCCTGGGAGTTAAAAAAAAGTTAAATGCTTAATGAAAGTTTTTGTGCAATGAAGTAGAGCAGACCTTAGTGCCATTGCTAACTTTGCCACAGACCTACTGGTTAGCATGGGTCCAGTTACTGCATTGCTTTGTGTCTTCATTTGCCTGTAAATTAAACTGAGCTGATGCATTTTCTAAAGGCTTTGAGATTTGTGAATGGCAGTGATGTGTAACTGCTGAGCAAAATCATCTAATGCTTAAAATAACGGATAAAGATTTTGATTCAAATTGCTGCTGGATCTTTTGAGCTCCTGAGAAAAAAGTAAGGGGGAAGTGAAAGAAAATTATGCTACAAAAATTTTAGGAAAAACAATTAGAAAAATCATCAAATAAACAGGAGAGGACAGGCAATTATATTACCTGAAGTAAATAATTCATACAGTTTAGTAAAAAAAAAAAAAAAGCTCATTATTTAGCTCAAAATTTTGCTTGTCTGGTAAGGAAATAATGTCTTTATTTATTAAAACATTGTTAGAAATGGATTGCAGAAATGACATTTCAGTGCTAACTTCTTGTGACACAAATGTGCAAAACACTGCTTGAATTTTCACAGATTTGGATCAACAAGACCAGATTTTAATTTTGTCTGATAAGCTTATAGTGCGGAGACAATACTTGATCTTTTGTTAACTGATTATGAGCCCTTCCTGAATATAGGGGCCTCAGATAGGATAGGATGGTATTTAATTAAATACAGTTTAATAGTTATCAGGAATCTAAGATTCCACGTAATAAAATGCAATAAATAAATGAGTCAAGATGCATTAGCAAAATGTTTCAACTTTTCCCGATATTAGGACCTCCAGTACGTTGAAATACGCAAAGCAACTAGTCAGTTTTTAAAAGCTGATTCTTCTCCATGAAATTAATGAGTAATTCTACTGATATTAATGGAATGAGTTGATAGTCCGTTCTCACCAGATGAGGTATGGGACCAGCTCTTTATAGACAAAACATTTCTTTCCCATTTTCTTCACTCCCATAATTTTATCTGCCAAACATAGTAAGATCCTCATAGAAAGACGTTGATGTATCAGCTGGATAAGAGAAGAAAATAAGGTGGATTGAAAACTGGCTGAATGGCCAGGCCCAGCAGGTGGTGATCAGTGCAACAACATCTAGTTGGAGGCCACTAACTACCAGCATACCCTGGGAGACAGTACTGGGTCCAGTCCTGTTCAACTTCTTCATTAATGATCTGGATGATAAGTAGAATATCCTTTCAGCCAACTTGCAGAGGACACTAAACTGGGAGGAGCGGCTGATATGCCAGAGGGTCGTGCTGCTACCCAGAGGGACCTCAACAGGCTGGAGCAATGGGCTGACAGGAACCTCATGAAGTTCAACAAGGAGACGTTCAAGGTCCTACACCTGGGAAGGAACGACACCATGCACTAATATATGTCAGGAGACACCTAGCGCGAAAGCAGCTTAGCAGGAAAAAGACCTGGGGGTCCTGGTGGACACCAAGTTGAACATGAGCCAGCAACATGCCCTGGTGGGAAAAGCAGCTGCACCAGGCAAAGTATTGTGAGGTGATCCTTCCCCTTCATTCAGCACTGGTGAGGCCACACCTGCAATGCTGCAACCAGTTCTGGGCTTCTCAATGCAAAAGAGACATGGACATACTGGAGAAAGTCCAATGAAGAGCCACAAAGAGGATGAAGGGAGTGGAACATGAGGAAAGACTGACAGAGCTGGGACTGTTTGGTCTGGAGAATATTCATCACTGTGTGCAAGTAGCCTGAGGGAGGTTGCACAGAGGATGGTGCCAGGCTTGTTTCAGTGGTGCAGTGACAGGGGTAGAGGCCATGAGCACAAACTGTAGCACAGCAGGTGCTGTCTGAACGGCAGGAAATACTTCACTGTGAGGGTGACCAAGCCCTGGAACAGGTTGCCTAGAGAGATGGTGGAGTCTCCACCCTTGGAGGTATTCAGAATCCATCTGGACATGGTCCTGGGTAGCTGTGCCTAGATGTTCTTGCTTGAGCAGGGGGGCTGGACCAGATGACTTCCACAGATCCCTTCCAACCTCTGGCGTTCTGTGGTCCTGTGGTAGTAGTCAAATCAGGTAAAAAATGTACAGACAAAATGAAACATCAAAAATAAAATGGCATTTTCCCATTAACGTAGATTGTAAAAAGACAGTGGATGAGATCCTGCCTTCATCGTGTCTGTTTCATGAAATAAACTGACACTGTAGTTGTTCTAACAAACTATGGTTTGCTTTTGTGGTTGTGCTTCAGGAAGGGATATCTTCAGAGAGAAATATTTAATTGGATGGTGGTTGAGAGTTATTCAGGCTTATTTTTAACCTCCCATCTGAATTTGAAAAGTCAGAGAGAATGGATCACAAGCATGGAAAATGTTTGTAAAGGAAGTCATAAGTGTATGAAAGAGCCTACCTGAGCGTCAGAGCTTTGCAATTTCAGAGAGCTGCAAGTCGAGACACCATAGAAAAGTAGTTGGGGCTGTGTCAATTAAGGGGAAAGATTGCTGGCCCAAGAACAAGAGGCTGAGAAAATGTTGCTGATTTGCTTATGGCAGAATTGAGTTGCATTTATGAGTGATATACAGAACTAATAGGAGACTACTGTAGAAAAGGTAAAGAACCATTGCTTTTAAATTGGTTCCCTGGCCTAAATAATACTTAAGAATGCTTAATGACACTAAGAAATGGCAGGCATTCTTTCTCAACTGCTTCAGCAGCAGGTTTTTATAATGTGACAAAGACTGTGAGTAGCAGGCTGGAGATAACCGATATGAAGTGTGAGCAGACCTAAAATACGGCCCATGGTAAAATATGGAATTATGGTCTGCAGGCAAAAGAGTACTGGAGATGGAGATTTTGTTCTATTTTCAAGACTGTTTCAGCACACATAATTTTAAACATATAAAGGATCCTACTGAAATCAGTGAATACTCCTCAGTATTTAAAATTATAAGCATTTGAGTGTTTTGGATGAAAGAACATTTCCAAATTATAGATAGATAAAGCTCAGCTGCACAGTGGAAGTCACTTGGACAGGATATGGAAAAAATATCTAATGAATTTATTGTTGAATGGAATATACTGGAATATCTGAATAAGGAAAGCAAATTTCATGACTACTACAGAATTGGAGGCAGCTTATGAAATTCTAAAATAGAGTGCATTTGAAATGCAGTAATTTTATTTTTTCTTAATTGAATAGCAGGAAGTGAGTTTAGCTGAAAATAAGCCAGCTATTGGCATGCTTTTTCAGCAAGCTGACAACTTTTCAACTTTATTTTCTTTTACAGCACAAAATAAAAAAAAGAAAGCAGATACATTTATTCACTGTAAGGACTTGCCAGAGACTCCAAGGTGAGAACCCTCTGGTTCTAAGGGGGTAGAACCAGGGGCAAGTGGGACTGGTCTAGATCACAACTGGACTCAGGGGCATATCTATACCAGAAAATTAAAAGGCTTTAGGGCGCAATCCCGTGCAATGGAGTGTCATGGTCTGTACCACTGAATTGTTCAAATGGTCCTTGATATACTTCTAAGCCTGGGCCAAAAAAGTACCCATCCGAAATGAATCCTAGATACAGGGTGGAAACTGCACTGATTTGGATCTCAGTCTAAATAGACAGCTTGGAGGTCACCACTTGCTTGTGGAAGTAAGATAATTTAATAGTGCTGTGGTATTTAATTAAATTTATTAATATTACACGGAGAGAATGTGCTTGTTGTCATCATAAACAGAGCAGGGGACAGGGTCTATTGGATTTATCAAGGCTTGAGTGAATACCAAGGAATGTGACTGATATAAAATGAAACAAACACCTGATCTGTTGTGCACTGCTAATCTCATTGAACTCTAGGAGAGAGTTCACTTAAATTCTGTAGTTTGAGGGCTACACACCTAAGACTTGGTTACGTTGGCTACAAGGTATCTAGTACTAGTTGAAATGCCCTAGTTCTTCGGCTCCTGGTCCAGAAAGACTCAGGCCTGCCATAGATCCCATCACACCTCTGTGGACTTTTAATTTCTGTAGTCAGTGAAAAGAGGCACCTCCATAAGGCAGTTCACCCCGTTCTCATGCACATAGGGCAACTTGCCTTCTGAGAAGTCCCTAAGCTTTCAATTGCTGAAGGCTGGCTGGATCTCTACATATAATAAGTGCCTGCAGCTGTGCTAGGGACTTGTCTTGACTACACACATATGAACACTTGAGGTAAAGAGCAAAGCCTCCAGAAAGGCTTCAGTCTTCTGTGTGTCCTTTCACATACCTGGCAGACCTGTGGATATCTTGGATATCCCTACATTTCTCAAATGGTGCTAGACAGCTATGTTTAAACAACTGAGCTGAGATCTGCCCTGATGTTAAAGTTGCTTAGACACTTCCAGTGCTAGTGGGCACCTGCCTGTAGACACCCTCATAGAAGTGTCAGTCTTGATGCCTACCCTAGCTATCCTATGCTTTTTCCATCATCTGCAAGTTCTTCAAAATGAGCACCTGCCTTTCCAGTAAAAGTAGGAGTGCTTGGACCTAGTTGCATTAGTTCCCCAAATTCTCAGGGAAAGCCCCTAAATCCCTGTATTCAAATCCTCATGTCAGCTAATCCGTGTTCAGGATTTCAGGCAAGGCTGGTTCTAAAGCAGTAGTATGTTTTAGAGCACCTGTGATATTCAGGAGCAGACTTACAGATGCTGCAAGTCTCTAGAATGCTTGAACTGGATGGAGTTATGTAGTTTTTCCAGCTGCTCATCCTTCCTGGGAACTATAAACTTTGAAGTTACGTGGAAGTGTTTCTGAGGAACCTTTCAGGTTACTGGGATAATGTTTCAGTCCTTGATTTCAGGTACTTGTACCAATTATGCACCTGTTACCATGCTTCTCTGGTCCTGCTTCTTATAATACCTATTTTCAGTTGCTCATTTGAAACAAGATGGAATTTTCTATGCTGATTCCTGCTTTAGAATTATGGCATTACATCCTGTAAATGGAACTAGGTCATGGAACTTGTCAATATTTTAAGCATGTTAAGACACGAAGGGATTAAAGTATTAAATAAATGCCTTACAAACAAGAGCACAATGAATTATGATAAACTTACACTAAAATATAATTTGCTTAAGAATGCATTTCGTAACCTATAAAATGCATGTAGCTTTCAAGAGAAACAATTTCCTTTTTTTCTGAAAGGTAGCCCAGTGAAATGAAACAGTAATCCTGTACTGGAAATCCTCAACCAAACATGCTTTAAATATGGATGTGAGTGGTGAGACGGTCACACAGTGAGAACAAATGCAATGCCAGTTGTGTTTCTCGAGGAATGAAGACTCAGAAAGCTGCACTCTTGGATCAAATGAACTGGGTAGTTAACTTGCTTGCTTTTGTTCTTCTGTCCTTGTTGTGCCTTTCCGTATGAAAGAGGAACAGAAAGAATTAACAGAAGACAAGAGTGATGTGAAGAACTCCACTGTTGCTTCAGACTATGCAGTCCTCCAGCACTGCAGAAAATGGAAGAAGCATGGCTCAAAGCAGAGAGGTCACCTTCCAGAAATAATACAGGTATCCTAAACTGTTGCAGTAGTTAGTGAAAATATCTTACTTTCTTAAGGGTGTTTTTTATTGGCATTTGTTCATTATCTCATCAGCTGTTAGTCACATTGTGTGACATGAGTAAATTATTATTGCAGAAACTTAAGTTATGAGTCTTTTTCTCCATCCTATGCTGCTTCCTCCAAGTGGACTATATGTAATGAAGATTGCATTTGAATGGCTGCTTTTATCTGTAAAGCTTCCACAGATGAAATTCGTATTTTCTTCCTTGGATTGCAGAGGTAAAGTCTTAGTTATGAAATCTCCTTTTCCCTTGCAGCACATCTACCCTGTCCTCCTGGGGGTCTTCCAGTGGGACTTGGGGATGAATGGAGGATATTTCCATTTCAAGAAGAAAAAGTTTTATAAGTGTCTTTCTGTTCATAAAATCCTAGCTCCATCTAAGTAAATTGTAAAAATACCTCTACTGTTTATGTGGCCAGGATTTCACTCCTTGCCAATAGCCAAGTGAAGACAGATCTCAGCATATCTGCCTCCAAGCTTGTTTTCTTTAGTGTCAGGGGAGTGGAAAGTGGATCATGTCCAAACTGGCAGCCTTATGCTGGGACTAATGTATAGGTCCTCTTCCAAAAAGTATTCAGAAATGTCAGTTAGGTGACAGTGGGGAAGACACTAATTTGTATCACTTAATAAAGGATCTAAAGACAGTGAAGGTAGTTAGTCCCCTAATCCTTTATTTGAGGGGTGTGTGTGTGAATTGGCATGAGAGAACATTAAAGCTTAGCTTTGGACAAGTTTGTAGAAAAGCCTTGGAGAAAATGTGGAGAAGGCTGAGGTACTTCATGACATTTTGCCTCAGTCTTCACTGGCCAGTGCTCCAGCCACACTGCCCAAGTCACAGAAGACAAAGGCAGGGACAGGGAGAATGAAGAACCACCCACTGTAGACGATCAGGTCTGAGACCATCTGAGAAACCTGAAGGTAACAAGTCCACAGGACGTGGTGAGATGCATCTGCAGGTCCTGAGAGAACTGGCAGATGAAGTTGCTAAGCCACTGGCCATCATATCTGAGAGGTCCTGGCAGTCCGGTGAAGTTCCCATGGACTGGAAAAGGGGAAACACAGCCCCCACTTTTAAAAAGGGAAATAAGGAAGACTCAGGGAACTACAGGCCAGTCAATTCCATCCCAGTGTCCACGGAGCAGATCCTCCTGGAAACTGTGCTAAGGCACATGGGAAATAAGGAGGTGAGTGGTGACAGCCAACATGGCTTCACTAAGGGCAAATTTGTGCCTGACAAATTCAGTGCCTTTCTATGAGGGTGGTGGCATTGGTGGATAAGGGAAGAGTGACTGATGTCACCTACCTGCACTTGCAAAACATTTGACACTGTCCCATGCAACTTCCTTGTCTGTAAACTGGAGAGACATGGATGTGACAGGTGGACCACTCAGTGGGTAAGGAATTGGCTCAATGGTCACACTCAAAGAGTTGTGGTCAATGGCTCCATGTCCAAGTGGAGACCAATGATGAGTGGTGTTCCTCAGGTT
>JAVJGJ010000059.1:78421003-78439270 GCA_035590215.1 Microhierax caerulescens | reverse complement strand
ATAACACCAAGCTGGGTGATGTGGTTGACACACTGGAGGGAAGGGATGCCATCCAGAGGGACCCTGACAGGCTTGAGTGGTGGGGCCGTGCAAACCTCATGAAGTTCAACAAGGCCAAATGAAGGTCCTGCACATGGGTTGGGGCAATTCCAAGCACAAATACAGGCTGGGAAGACAATGCATTTTGATTATCCCTGAAGAGAAGGACTAGGGGGTGCTGGTGGATGAGAAGATCAACATGACCCTAGCAATGTGCACTGGCATCCCAGAGAGCCAAACATCTCCTGGGCTGCACCAAAAGCAGGGTGGCCAGCAGATCAAGGGAGGTGATTCTCGCCCTCTGCTTTGTTCTCATGAGACCCCACCTGCAGTGCTGTGCTCCGCTCTGGGGCCCCCAACATCAGAAGGACGGGGACTTGTTGGAGCAAGCCCAGAGGAGGCCACGAAGATGGCCAGAGCACTGGAGCACCTCTGCTATGAAGACAGGCTGAGCGAGCTGGGGTTGTTCATTCTGGAGAAAAGGCAGCTCCAGGGATACCTTCCAGTATGAAAAGGGGTCCTACAAGAAAGCTGCAGAGGGACTTTTTACAAGGGCCAGTAGTGATCAGATGATGGGTAATAGCTTTAAACTAAAAGAGGGCAGATTTAGATTAGATATAAGGAAGAAACTCTTTACTGTGAGGGTGGCGAGACACTGCAGCAGGTTGCCCAGAGAAGCTGTGGGTGCCCTGTCTCTGGAAGTGTTGAAGGCTGTTGGATGTTGGATGAGCAACCTGGTCTAGTGGAAGGTGCCCCTGCCAACAGCAGGGGGTTTGGATCTAGGTGATATTTAAGGTCCCCCCCAGCCCAAACAATTCTATGATTCTGAAGTACTCATTCTGCTGTGCAAATGATAGCACTGTGAAAGACACAATGAGCAAGGTGTCCTTTGCTGCTCGCTTTAGTTTTCTCCCTTTCTTCTGGCCGGTTCCTATTCTCACCGACTTTAGGATTTTTAGGTGATTTTGCAGCTTCACCTGTCTGTTACAAGAATTTTCTTCTTCTTCTTCTTAATTTTTAATGGAACTACCAAAAAGTCACAATATATTGTTGGGTGTCTGAGCATAAGGATGAACCCTGAAATTTAAATTACCCAGACCTTGATTTTGTTGTTTACTGAAATAGTTATAATTCTTACTGTGTATTAAAGTATCTGCAGTGCCACATCATGTTCCCTAGTCTGCACAGGCATTATACAAGCAGGCTTCACGTTGCTTTTTAAAAAGGCTTCCTAGGTACAGTTTTGATAGGACCAGAAGGACTTTTGGTGTTCCGCTGGTGGGTTTCAAGTCTCATTGGCCATGTGAGGTTCAAAGGTGACTTTGCTTGCAAAGTGAGAAAAAGATACAAACTGCCCTGTGTACAGTCTGTCTGTGAAGATTTATAAACCCACAAGTGTCAAAGTATTAGGTTTAGTATAACCTAACTGCAGCTACGTGAAAATGAGCTGGTACAAGCTCATTTTCATTTCATAAAAGTTGCCCAGAGCCAATACCCTGTCTCCCAACAACTGTTCATAGTGAATTCTGAAACAAGCAAGTTTGGTGATAATCATCTATACTTTATATTCATCTTAAATCCTTGAGCTGAGGTACCAAAGGACAATGTTTTATATCCCAAATTTTTGCATCACAGAGAGTGGATTCAAGTTACCTCCAGCCTCATCATCCTGTGGACTGATGGAGCTGACTGGTGGATGGACTGGCGGCTTGATCAAGAAAGCCATGTTTTCTTTTATAAACCCCAGTACTATTCATTACCTCATCGAAATTTTAAACACTGTCATTGAGGAAAACTGCTACATACCAGATGATAACATTTTATTTGTCTTCTTCCATGTCTGCACCCATGCCAACTGTTATTGCACCTAAGATGGTGTACTTCGGCTGTTTCTAAATGTAGATGAACTCATGATCAATCCCTCCTGTTTCCACGTTATATAAAATATTACCCTTCATTAGACGTGGGGATCATCCCAGCTAAGTTTGGCTATCTAAAAGCAGGCATCTAGTCTAGAAAAAGCATATAAGCTTTTAAAAAACTGAGATGGGCAGCTCCAGGAGGTGATATATCCCACGCTGAGCTAGACATCCAGAACTTCTGTCCAAACATACCTCATAAGTTCCTTCTTTTCCTTTTCACTTATCCACAATTTATGCTTTTCGCTCTCTAAAAGTTTAGTCCTGACCTGTGTGTATTATAGAACCATAGAATCATTTAGGTTGGAAAAGACCTTTGAGACATCAGGTCCAACCATTAACCAGCACTGCCAAGTCCATCACTAAACCATGTCACTAAGCACCACATCTAAGCATTTTTTAAATACCGCCAGGGATGCTGATTCCACCACCTCCCTGGGCAGCCTGTTCCAGTGCTTTGCCACCCTTTCAGTGAAGAAAATTTTCCTCATAGCCAGTCTAAACCTCCCCTGGTGCAACTTTGAAGCCATTTCCTCTTGTCCTGTTCCTTGTTACCTGGGAGAAGAACCGTCCCCCACCTGCCTACACCCTACTTTCAGGTAGCTGTAGAGAGCAATAAGGTCCCCCGCAAGTCTCCTTGGAGACACATTATTATCGTTACTGTTTAAAGCCATATGCTACCACAATTCCCAACCTGATCGGATTTGTTGCTGATGAAGGACCTCGTACCCCTGCATGGTAATGCTAAAAGCCTTGGTGTTTATGGTGAGCTGAGATGTTGTGCAGCATAGGACAGCCTGGCAAAGTCCGAAGTGATTTCCATATATACACAAGAGAAAGCTAACCTAGGTGATGCGTTTCTGTTATTTTCAGACACTGGAAGAGGTGGCTTGTGTAGGCAGTGTTGACTGTGAAGAATTTGAGGCAAATTTAAGAAGAGATGTTAGAATTAAAATGTGCAGTGCTCAGAGGCAATAGGATTAATTTAAATTTAGGCAGGAAGTGAAAGCCTTTAAATGAAAGGGTCATGAATTCCATTTTTGTGAATAGAAAAGCATCAAGCCAAGTAAGACAAAAGCATTTCTCTGCATTTCTTAAGATGACTTTGCAGAATTGTGAATTTAATAAATGCATAGCCTAATACACTGACCTTCCTGGTCCTAATCGGCTGATCTAGGAAGCCAAATGTCTTTCCTTGTATTTCTGCAATAGAAGGAATGTGTGCCAAGTTCAGATCACAAGTATGAAAGCCCTGGTGTTAAGACTTACTTTAAGATATTAAGACAGTAAGTAGAGAGATTGCTGACCAGAAAGTTCCCAAATAAGGCAGATGTTTTGATCCCATATCTATCAATTATATCTAATAATAACAATTCTGAGAAATTTTGTGTCCTTGGCAGGCTCCAACATGAGCTAAGTTGATAGCAGTGTTTATTTTCATATAAATTAGATTTTTAGAAGTGGACTAAATATTGTTGAGCAGGGATGAATTGAAGATATGAAGATAGTAATCTACTGTTGAACTCAAGGTCTTGTGCACTGAATGCTGTGATAGCAAAAGTTTCCTTCACCATACCTTGCCCGTGACCCTTAAATGTGTATTGAAGCACTTTAGTTGTAGGAGCAGCTCCTTAGACCTGTCAGCTGACAAAGATAACAAGGATACAATTTTCTTCTAAATAAACCAATCTTTTGTGGTGCCATAGAAATGGATTGCATTGCCCAGTTGCTATCTCAAATAACACCTACCCAAGATTAATTTGTATGTATTAACGTTTCATTACAGGCTTAGCTAGGGAGGAGGGATGTGCAGAATTTGCAGAGAAAACACTCGCTCAGGTGCACGCATGTTCTGGTGTTTTTATGAAGGCAGGAAGGTGCCTTTGAAGCATCCAGAGGGGAACTTCATCTGCTTGAATCGGGGGCTTTAACTTAGTCAGACAGATGGCTGCGATAGAGGTGTCAAAGTCAGACAAGGTTTATACCATCTCATTTGCTATGTCAGTTCACAGTGAGTTGTGGCTCTCTGAAGTTGAGCTTCACGCTCTCTCTACCGCACCACGCACGCCCTGCCTCTGCTCATCGCTTCCAGCACTTCCCTGATGCAGAGGGTATGGAGAAAATACATACTTCTTGACAGAGTCCACTGAAGTCAAATAACTTGGCACACGTGTAATAGACTGGGAAAATGGAAGTGAAAATTAGTACATCCCAAGTATTTGTGCTCATGTTTTAACATAGTTTTTTGATTTATTTACCGAGTCAGCCTATTGCAGAATTTGCAGTTTGAACGTATGATAACATTAACACATTGGTACTGTTTCAAACCTCAGTCCTATAATACACAATTTTCTTGAAACTTACACTTCTTTGGAGAAGATAGATAAACATCTTAAAAATACATTCTGTGAGGGAATATGATATGTTTTCCTTGCTCATAGAGGTGTTATTCTTAATTTAACTTGTCTCTCACCTTTCATCAGAGATCTCACCTGTTTCGACTGATCTGTTCCAGCAAAGCTGTCAGCAAATGCCACTCAACTGCTAAATGGAAACAGTGCACGTGGTGGAAAAAACCCTGGAGTAGAATGGGAGATTCCAACCCCAGTCACTCAGGCGGTCCTTCATTTTGATTTCAGCTTCGCTCCATGTGGGTGGGCTCATAATCTGGTTCCTGGCATCTGATTTTGA
The DNA here is from genome assembly GCA_035590215.1 of Microhierax caerulescens. Classification (NCBI taxonomy): domain Eukaryota; kingdom Metazoa; phylum Chordata; class Aves; order Falconiformes; family Falconidae; genus Microhierax; species Microhierax caerulescens. Next base: position 78,434,621 of record JAVJGJ010000059.1, on the reverse strand, counting down.
TTGCACATCACAAGTGAAGGTCCAGGCCATATACTGAGCAGTCTTAGAAGCAGTATCACAGCTGCATTTCCAAGCATTTAATCCAGAGTGGAATATATCCTTCTGAAACCAAAAAAAAAGAACTGACTTAAAAGTTTAAAAGATTAAAATATATATTCTGACAAAGTATAGGTTTGATTTGTCATTATTTGGTGAGAATGATAATTTTTTTCTTTGAAAACTGAATCAGATCTGTGAATTGGTATTGTGATATTTGGGTTTGTTAGCAGCAAAAAACAGTAAAAATGTGATGAGTGAATGGAAGATTTTATGGAAAAATATCAATAAATTGAAAAAAGTTTAAATGCAATGTCTCATAAGAACATCTTGTTTGATTTGTAGCAAAAGTTTCATTTGCATTTAGCGTGACTTTGTATTTTATTGGTTTGGAAACACCTGAGAGAAACTTCAAATAAATATCAATGTTTCATATTAGAAGAAACCTGAAATGTCTGACTTTCTCAGGTAACCTCCTTTCACCCCAAGTGATTCAGGGAAACCAGTGAGGGCTCAGTCCTTATCAGACACCAGAGGATCCTGGCAATGGTGGCCCTTCTGGTGCCTGATGGCTCATGGGATGGGGGAGCAGTCTGGACAGACCTCAGCGGTCCAGGGAAGGGGAGGGTGTTGTGCTGGGCTGTCTCAAGGCAGAACAGGAGCCTGTGAGCCCACCTTGGTGTGGACACTCAGATGTGACCAAAAGGGATCTCAACATAGTGTCAGCATGAGCATTTTCCTAGTCTGTGGCAGCAGCCAACTCTTGTGCGTGTTAAACACAAAGATCCTGCAAACACACTAAAACTGATGGTTTGGGAAGCAACGTTTCAAGGGCTGATTTAGAGTGTTGGACCTACCCTTCTCCTGGGGCTCTTGGGACCACTGGGATGTGCAGACCGTTACCAGCACTGGTGCTTGCCCAGCCACGTCCTTCTTAACCACCTGTGGGACCACTCAGGATGGTGGCCAGGCAAATACCAATCTTACTGCCCAAAGAAATCCAAACGTGTCCTCCTACCGAAGCACTTATTGTGTTGCTCTTCAGAGCATCCTGGTGTCTTTGGTCAGATACTGGAGCAGGAGGTGGGGAACAGGTTGCAGCTGGAGACGGCCGGGCTGGGAGAAGGTTACACTCTACCTGCAGGCGTGAATGACGCCTGTAACGCCAACACTTCGCAGCTCAGTGAGGAGCGTGCTAGTGCAATGTTTCCACTCAGATGCATTCTCGTCCTGACCGCCACTTACCGTATTTGACTATTACTTACGTTATTTATTAACTTCATCAGGCAAAAGCTGAAAGCATCCCACAGGAAACCTTTCAGAACCTACAATTCTGTTACGGGAGAATTTATAGCTCAATAACAGAGTACTTTAAAAATTGACTACTAAGAGAACCACACAGGCACCAGCTAATGTGCATTTGTAATGTCCTTCATGAATCTGTGCACGGCAATCACAAACAAGGGAGTTAATTTAAAATGTATGGTTTATATGCATAATATCTCAGAATTAACATGGAATCAGCAGACAAGTGAAATCAATGTAAAGAAATATATGCAATGTGTCTCATGTTAAACACCATTTCTGGCAGAGATCTGTGTTAAAAGCACTTCATAATAATCTTTCTGTGCAGCGCTACCTCTTAGTAATTCTTTGTTCCAAAATTCTACAACAATACTGAAAATGAGAACTCTGCTAACATAAAATCAATGTGTTGCTTAATGGTTTGTATTAACATCTCCATGAGGAAGAAATGGGCCGGTAGTATTTCCCATAATTGCTACATATAGATATTTTCTATACAAAGTATTGTATGTGCCCTCATTAGCCTAGAAACATTCCCTGCTTCCAAAAGCAGCATTACAGATCCTAAATACAAACTGCATAAAAACTACCAGTTCAAATCCAGTCAAATAACAGAGATCAAAAGCCATTTGCATTCAGGCAAGCTTTGAATTGCCATTTTACAGAGGAGAAAAGGCTTGTGTATTTTTTATTTATTTCAGGCTGCATCCTTTGATCTGGCATCTCCCTCGAATCTGCTTCAATACATGCTGCCATATGAAAGCTGGGAACACTTTTCCCACTGACACCTGAGCAGAATTTGGCCTCTGCTTTGCTGTTGCTTTTCAGCCGCCCAGGTGGTAACTGGCAGGGCCATCCTGTAGTCCCTACAAACCTTCACCTTCTGCGGTTCCTCCCAAAAATGTCTGCTAATGGACAGTGGGAAAGGATCTTGCAGTTATTTTGTGCAAGTAAAATTGCTGGAGAGACTTTTTTTTTTTTTTTCTAGAAGTGAAGTGGTTTATGTGCCCTTTGGAAGCAGTCCATCAAAGTGCTGATGGCAATGCTGAATTGCAGGGAGGAGAATCATATTAGACTTTTCTTGAGGCACAGAGTAAATTGACATAAATATGAGTTATCTCTTAATATTGTTGTTATCGCTGCCTGGCCTAATGACTATGACTCCTATCTCCTATCCTGGCCAAAATATTCAATCAAGGGAACTATGCTTTACCCCTATGGACAATAACAGTTGTTGCTAATAATTTTTTTGAGTCAGTTGATTCATTTTTATTACTGGTTTTGTTTTCTTTCTGCTGATATTTCTGAAACATTTCATTGACTCCGGGAAAATTAGCTATTTGAAATTAATGTATTTCATTTATTGTAGTGAAAATCATCTTGTGACTCCAACTTCAAAATGAACTGACAAAAGTTAAAAATGTCTCCAATCAGAATTATTCCTTGTGTCTGTTTGCAAGAAGAGTAGAAGCTTCTTAAATATATCCTTGTTAAAGTTAATTCATAATTTTATTCTAAAAATTCATCATCATTACAAATACTTACATTCTTTCTTTCCTACTATAGAATGAGATGTGGAGGTTTTAATTTTCTTACAGGACAGCCCTTGTTTTGGGTGTACATAACTGTTTTTCAAAGATTGCACAATTTTCCATTGCCAGTGCTTAAAAAAAGTATCAGAAATGAAAGTGCTTCTTTAAAGATATTTTCTTATTCCTTCCAAGCCTGACTTTTATTCTATTTTTCAGTTCAGTATAGAAACTGAGTTTGCTTTCAACCAATTTTTCTGTATTAGAGCTATGGCTGTATGCCATAAAATTGATCTTATTTCTTTTTTTCTGGTTCATTGTGATTTTTTTGTATTACTGTCAACTGAGAGCTGCCTGCTGAGACCGCAAGCCTACCTTGCTAGATGCTGGATGGACGCTTAAAGTAAGGCAACCATCATCCTGAAAATCATCTAATCTAAATCACCCAGGCAAACAAAGCATGAGAAAAAAGAAATCTGATCCTTGCTTTATTGCTCAGGTACTGAGGTACATTGGAGATTGATGATGAAGTTCATATTGAAGTGTTAGGAAGATGAATACCTCCCTAGTTGTCTATCTATACATTTACAGTGCCTAACCAGTCCCGGTGCATTTGGGGAGTTTCTTGCTGTGACTGTTCCCTGAACCACATAGCAGGAGTTTATCCAGGGCATACAATTGTCAAATTGTGGGTACAGAAAATGGTGTAGTGATTTAGTACAGAAGCCCACCTCCTGACACATCTTATTGCATCCGAGAGCATTAATTTCTCATCCCTCGTCTGCCTGCAGGCACGGTTACCGAGCTGGGACATTCAGCCTTCTTCAAGGCTTCACTAAATCAGCCCTTCTTCACCCCCTTATCACCTGCTTTCCTGCCTCAGCCTCAGAGCTCTGAAAACACATGATTATTTTAGTCCCATTTTAAACAAGGACTTCAGGCTTTTCAGGCTGAGCAGCCCAGATGTACATCCAGACCTGTGGTGGGCTTCGCTGGCGTTCGGGTGCTGAGGAATTGGATAATAAGGCTCCCAGGGCTTGCACTGAAGGCCAGATCAGCCCCTGGATAAGCAGGTAGGAGTTGTGGCCCCATAGGTTCTGTACCAAGATCTGTCTCTGCTTGCCTTTGCCGTTACGATAGTCTGAAACACGGCAGTGGGGAAAAACCAGAACTGTCTGTGATAAGCATTTGCATCACCGCATATAGCATGTATTTCACTTGCATTAGAGTACATTGAAACTTATTTACTACTACAAATTGTTACATTCACATGCTACATGATGCCTATAACACATTGGGGTTATATAATGATCTCTTAAATTCTCAGAAAACATCATGGTTTTTGTTTTTCTTCCCTAGACCCTTTGACCATTCCAAGAAAGGGTGCTCATGGACTGGCACTTCCCTCTGTCAAAAATATATTTCTGCAGAAAAGCTGGTGACTACTGCAAGCAACAGCACTCCGAACAGTCACTGGGAAGTGAAGAGCAAGACCAGTGTTTTTCAGGAGGAGGTTCTTCTTTGAATGCTGATGGACATGGCTCTACCAGGTAGAAACTGTAAGCACCCACACTGTCAGTCTCTGACAGGTCAGGTGCAGCTGTCAGCATCAGAACCCTGCCAGCTTCTTTCAGCATGAGGAAACCTGCCTGCTTAGACCAGGTAAGATGCTGAGGAGTAAAGCTGCTGTGACTGAGAAAGCTATTAACCCTTTGGGAGCAGGGAGAGGTGGCAGCAGCTATTACTTGACTTGCTGTACTTCAGATCAGTCAGTACAGAGTTACCTACGCTTGCAGTGAAGAAGTCCCTAGCACAGCTTTTAATGGACCATCTCAGGGAGGGCTAGCAACCAGCCACGGCACCCTGGCGCTCAGTGAGGCTAATTTACTCTCGTGTTCAGCAGGCTAAAATAAACCCTGTCAAGCTCTGTATGGCTAAACCTCGTCTTGTGTGTGGAGCATCTCTAATTTATTTTGCAGCCTTTATTACAGACATGCCTCAAGTTGCAGGATTTAATTTGCATGTGCTATCCACCAGGCACGTGAAACCCACCTCTGCTTGTCAGATTGGTACATTTGCTGCCTTTGCATGTGAGAGGGGCACCACACAAAGCTGTCTTTGTTTTCTCTTAGGTGGAATATCTGAATTGATGCTTTTTCTTCCTTTCTTCATGATTATCCTGCTTTTGCAGTGAATATTTCAGTAACACCCACAGCAGTTCCTGTAGATTACCTGACATTTCTTGAGGCTGAAACTTTGCACTCGTCTGGCATTTGTATGGGATAGCTGGATGTTTCTGCATGGAGCTTACAGCTTTAATAGCATCTGAGTTTCCTGCTTTTTAATCCCTTTGTGTGCATGAGTGCAAGATTTGCTGAGCTGAAGGGAAAGGAGGCAATTGATCACCTTCTATGTATGTTGCCTTTCCCTTTGCTAGGAGTACTTACGTTGTACTACTAAGAGCAGAAGGGAGACTGAAGAACTTGGTGGGTTTGGAAGTGAAGGGTTTTATTCCTGACTTGCAAATTAGTGATGGTGCTTCCATTTCCTTGAGGCCTTAATATTCTCACGATCCTGCAAGAAGATAGCATCCGATTTAACGGGGTTAGGGTTTAACTCGCAGGCCAGGCGGTTCTGCTGACGGTGTAGACAATAAATTTGTAATGATGGTTGGAGGCACTGCTGGAGTGTCTGCTCTGGAGCTTCTGAGGCTGGGAGAAGCTGTCTTGAAAAAGGCTTTCTCAGGCATGCTCAGAGGTGTGCTGGTCTAGAAGCTGGTTCTGAGACAGTACTGAAAAGGGTGGCAGATGAAGTGACACTGGAAGTGGTACCTCTTCTGCCTGTTCTTGCTCTGGAGACCTGGTCCTGGAGGTGGAGAGATGCTCCCTGTTTTTGCAAGTTGTAATAGGGTGTCTACCAGGCAAATTATGCAAATGAGTCCAATAACTATATCTAGAAGGGTGTATAATTTCATACTGCTGGTACTAAGTCCCAGACTTCTATAATCTTAGCAATTTGGCCCTCTGGGATTTTAGTCTAAAGGAATAGTATTCTACCTTTTACTAATGTTGATGGGCTTTTATTGCTTTACCCAAGTATCCCAATTCTGCAGCTGGTTTTGAACCTCTGCTTCCTGTGAAATGCATAAGGGGACTGGTGTTTTTGAGGTTATTGCTCCAGAATAACTTTGTCCTGACATTTGGAATGAAATCAGGTCTTAAAATAGGGTAGAAGTTCATTTTTGTAACAGGTGTTGCTGACCCAGTGATACCACGGCTGTATCAAGGACTTCCAGAGGTGCAGAGCAGAAGGTCGCTCCATTAAATTAGGCATAAAAAATGCAAAGAGAGTGTTTTTTTTTCTCCTCTGCCTGTTTCAGAGCTACAAAGCAGCCAGCTGCACCTCTGCTTGTGGGCAAGCCCTGCAGACAGGCTTTGCCTGGGCTGGGAGCGTCAGTCCTGTGGAAACCTTCAGCCATTCAGTCCCTTGGCAGCCTGTGTGCAATATTTCTTATACTTGCCTCCAACTGCATGGGGAGAACGTGAACAAATGAGGCAACATGGTAAAGAAAGAGGCTTTCTGGAACTTTTTTCACTGCTTGATGTGTGCGATCACACACAAGCTTGATGTGTCAGCTCCAGCAGAGAAATGGGAGACCCTGCTGCTCTCTAGATCTGCTTTCAGCTCAGGCTCAGGGAAAGCCTCTGGCTGGGGGCTCGGTGGGTTCAAAGCCAGCTTTAAAGCTAGGTGGCTTGCTGAGCTGACCCAGAAGCCCTCTCCCATGACTGGCAGACAAGCTAGAAAGGGAGCTGGCTTTGTCGTGATGTCTTGATCTCTGAGATGCATGCAGATTAGGGGAGACCAGAAAGGGGCAGAGGTTTGGGCATCAAGGTCTGGATTTTCAAAGATATTTTGGTACATTTAGGTGTCAGCTGGAGGTCTTGAAAGCCTCAGTGCACATTCTTTCCAATTTTTGCAGGTGGAATTTTTATGCATAATTATAGATATATCTGTCTGACCAGATGCCTTGACCCTGTTAATGATGACAGGAGAGAAACTGGTGCTTTTAGGGAAAGATTTGTCTGATTGTAAAATAGATCGGGTGGGAAACGTCATATGAATCATCCAGTAACAATGCCCACTTCTCTCTACTGACTATGAAGAGAGCTTTCATGATTAGGTCATGTTTAGAGACCTTTGATGTAGGTTTCTAAAGTTATGGATCACCCATTAAGTAGTGAAATAACTTCAGAAATCGGGCTCCTGGTGAGCTGAGGCTGCCCTTGCACTTTCTCTGAAGCAAGTAGGAAATTACTGAGAAAGCAAATAGGCCAGCCTGGATGAATAAAAAAATAAATGTGATCACCAAAGGACAGTGACGCTGTTTCTACAGCTCCTATCCATAGATGCTCTCAATGCACTTTCTGCACCCTAGTGAGCGAGTCCTGACAAGTCCCATCCACAGCTGGAGTATTACCAGGGCTCCCATCTCAGCTGGGGCACTGAGATGCAGCAACTACATTTTCATAACATCCAGGACAGGGGATTATCCCCTGGTCCTCCTTAAAGCACCCTGGATGACTTCTGATGAGGCCATATAGAAATGGATGTTTTTAAAGATATGGATGAACTTCAGAGAGGGAATGAAAATCAGATCCCCGCAGCTCCCTCTGCCATAGCTTTCTATATGAAAAATGGGAATAGTTTCACTGTTGATAGCCTTTAACATTTTGCTCATGCAGATCATAAATCCTTAAGAATGGGTATTATCTCTTGCTTCTTGTCTGTACAATAAGGGCTTAATCTCAGCAGGAGCCTGTGGGTTTTTGAGTAACTCAAATAATGTAGTATGTGATTTACTTATAAGGAAGCGGTTCATCTGATTCTGGTCTAGATTTTAAAAAGACCATGTACTCTATACTCTGCCCACCACAATAATGACAATAAAAATTCCCAAATGTACCATGTAAAATGGTTAGATTTATGAGAGTGTCTGGTTCTTCTTGGACTCAGCTCTCACAGATGTTCTGACAATAATTCAACCTCACTCTTCCCCCGCCCCTGCCAAACCTTAACAAACCTCACTGTGTTGGAACTGCAAACAAATTCTTAGATATACAGCCCTAAAATAGCTGTTCCAGGCAGTGTGCTTTTTATTAATTTTTTAAAAAATAAAGCATAAAGTCGGAGTTTCAATATTGCTAGCTTGTAGCCTAAGAGCATGTATCTTTTAAAGTGGTAGAATACATAATGTTAATCTCAAAGACACTGGGTCTCTGCATATGGAGTTCAAGATATGCAAAAGGTTCAAAAAAAGTTAATCAAAATCAAAAGTTAAACAAAAAGTTAATCAGTTTAGACAGAGACATATACAAATGCAGATAGAAAAGATGACTTTAGAATAAAGCAATAATTCCTTAAAACAGAACTTAAAACTCTGTGCCTTAATACAGTGCCAGAAAGAGCATTTCACAAGCAACCTAGAGACAGCCTCAGGCACCAAGTTCACGGGAGCTCAGTGTTGTGGGTGATGCTACGTTCAGCTACCTGTAGAGGCTGGCTGTAGCTCTCTCTCGGTCCTCCCACCATCTCAGGTTTGACCTGTAGAGTGATGGTGGCACCCCATCCCCTGGGAGATTCTTCCCACCTCTTCTGGCTGGGAGGCTGGGAGCTACTGCTGGTGGGGAGGTGATGGGGAGCAGCCCTGGTCTGGCACCGCAGCCTGGCTTAAAGCCTCGCTTGGACTGTCAGCGTGTGCGAAGCCTCCGTATTTGCTGTCAGAGCTGAGCTTTTTGCTGGGTGGTGTCTGGCTTGGCGGGCATCTGGGAGACTTCATGAGCTGGAACTTACACCTCTGTGCCTGCTGGAAGGTGCAAGTGAGCTGTAAACCAATTGCAAACGAATGCTGGAATTCTACCCAAATGCTGACTGCGTGTTCTGCTTTCCTTGCTCCCCGCCCTGAGGAAAGGGCTGTATGGGGAACAAAATACTCCAGATGTACCTGCAATAGGGTGAAGCCTGGCTCCATCACTGGTAGTGGAATGAAGCTGGGTTAATTATCACTGATAAATACAGCTGTGGGCTGGCTTCAGGGGCGGTGGGTTGGCTGATGTAGATAAGGTGCAGCTGTGGCTGGTTCTGTTGAGAGGTTGAGAGCCAGTGGAGAGAGCAGCTGAGGAAGAAGAGGAGAGAGAGGAAGAAGTAAGAGAAGAGAGAGCAGGCAGCAGAGGGACTGTATGAAGAGGATGCTGGGATGAGATTGTAAAGGACCCTGTTGTGGTGTGATAGTTTGGGTAGTGCTGCAACAATCACTCAGAGAATGGGCTGTAGTATGGCTGAGGTGCTGAAGTGCTCAGTCCTGAGGGGATAGATGCAATTCTGGGTACAACCTCAGTGGACTGAACCTAAATGCATGTAGAAATATTAGAGTAGTTGAGTTTGGATGCAGACAGCAAGGCAGACCTCTGCAGACCTGTTTTTTGCTAATAACATGATCATACATTTACTTTGCTAGTTGTCTGTCTGATGCTGCCGGACTTTCTCAGCTTACAGCTTCTCAGTTGAGGCCCTGCAAAATTTAGCTTGGATTTAAACAAAATATACCACAGATTAGCCCAACAACAATGTAGATTGGATGTTACAGAGATGGAAGATAAACTTAGAAGGTATCTGGACTCATGAGGGACTTGGGGCCTGAAGTGCATTTGTAAAATGTGTTGAGAATTGGGTGGATCAGCAGGAGACGTTCTTGTGTAGAGCTACCACGTTACCTTAACTATAAACCTTGCCCTCTCAACTCTGCAAACACACAGCATGTAGCAGGACTCAGTTTTCTCATTTGATTACCTGTCTCTACTTAACAGGAGCTATGGAATTCCACAAACTAATGCAAATACATTAGAGAACTAGTTAGCTGGAACTACTGTGCTTGAAAAAAACACGTAGGTTACCATATGCATGGCATCAAATATCCACTTTGGTTTCTATTATGTGGATGGCTTTGTATTAGCAGCAGTCACAGATTGGCAGACAAATAAGAAAGGATTGCAAATGCAGCTTTAATTGATGAAATAGTTAATCTGGAAATTAGGATTCTGTCTATCTGCAATTTTCAGTCACACATGGTAAGTTTCCAGCTCTTGAAGTACATTTTGCGATTTTCTGCTGTGCGTAATTTAATACGGTTCTCTAAGCACCTGCCTCGCAGCCTTGTCCTCCCCACAATGACTGACAAATTTTGAATCAAAGTGGGGAAGAATAAAAAGCCTTTGCTTCTAAAATGGGCTGAATTACCATCTGGATAAGAAAGGGTTGCTCCTCAGTCGCCCCACAGTATGCAAATGGGCTGGCTCGTTCTCTGCTTATACCAGCTTTATCATGTTGGTCTGCACCGCTGAAGAAATTAAAACCAGGGCATGTTCTCAGCTAGTGTAAATTGATATAATTCCAGTGACTTTAAGAAAACCATACAGACTTACACTACTTGCCCCATGGATATTTTAAGGCTAGAAAAGTTTATTAAGTTCATCCAGTCTGACAACACAGGCCACAGACTTCCATCGAGGAATTCCTGTGCCAAATCCAACAGGTTGTGGATGAAATGGAGTGTGATTTTTAAGGAGACTTGTAAGGTTGGAGGATTAACCAGTATAAATGACTATAAATCCAAGATCTGCTGTGGTTTCTGTAAGGTGAGATTCCAGAATTGAACCCATCTTAAGGAGTCTAACGAGGAGAGAACTCAGCACATATTTCCCTGTTAACTGCTTCTAATTGCCTCAATTGTAAAAAGTACGCTTGTGTTGGCAGGTTGAAATTCCCCGGGGCTGAGATCCATCTATTGGATTTGATTAGCCCTTCATCAGCGATATTAGGAAGCCCTCCTGTATCAGATATTTTCTCCTTGCACGGAGTATTTTAGTTCCTGATACAGGTACTGCCATTCTTTTTCCTTCATAAATACAATAAGGTGAGTTCCTACGGTCTTGGAGGAACGCTCCCTGCTTGAACCACCATGACCCAGCCCATTTCCAGGTGGAGAAGATGAACTTGAGGGTTTGTTTTGAAACTCTGGTCTTGCCTGTGGACAGTGCAGTGCAACCCTCTGAAGCTGTTTGTCTTTTCCCTTGGGTTTCATGAAGTATTTAGTGACACAGAAGGGTCCTGGCCTGGCTGCTGAACATGCAGACAGTGTGACAGCATGCCAGCCCAGATGCCAGACTGTTATGTTGGGATGTGACTGATGTTATTGCTGTCTGCATCCCTTTGCCGCATCCCTCCCGCTAGCGCCCTGGCCAGCCATGCCTGGTGTGGTCTGTAGCTCCAGGTTACAAATACAGAAACGGAGCCACGGCAGCCAAATATTTTAAGGGCCAGTTAACTGCTGGGGAGTTTACCTTCCTCACGCACACTGTTGGGAGATTTTTAGTTGTTTTTCAGCTATTGCTGTTTCATTGTCTCAATGACTCCTCAAACTCTGAGTTTGGGCAGGCCAAGGTGTTGAGAGGGGACTTGAGGCTTACGTTGCACCTCTTCCAAAACTGCCTCTACCTGCTAAAACTGCAACCATCACCTCAAGAGAATAAAGCCAACCATATCAATTCATGGTGGCAAATGCTTGGATAGATCCAATGTGTTATGTGCTCCTTTGTGGACTTTTTGTGATGGGATGTACCGGTCACTGAGGACTCCTTGCTACTGCAAAGCAGCTTGCTCCATGCTGGTAGCCAGCCTGTCTATGCATGTGGGGAAGGGATCGATGGGGTCTCTGCCCTTGGAGCTGTTAGCTGTGAGCAGAAGTGTGGAGCAGTCGATGAGACACTCATAAGGTCTTTCTTTTTGACAGGTGATGTCTGTGCTGTGTTCATTATTCGCGGTGGCCTGAGCAGGGTCAGCTATCACCTGAGATTTAATGTCACCTGAGATGGTTGTGCAGTATGACATTCAAAGAGGAACATCTCCAGAGTGTCAGGAGCAATAAAGATGACCAGAACTGCCAAAGATGGAGATGAGAAAGTACCTGTCAGGTGCCTCCTTCCATAGGCTGACAGCAAATCTATCTTGCTTCTCTCTTTGTGTGTCACCAGAAGCTACATTTGTGTGAGAAGGTGATGCTGTGCCAGTCTGTCCCTTACTTCTAGGCTCTAAGGGTGACAAATGCTTTAGAGATGGACGTGTTCAGGCAAAAAAATGTGCAGAGCAGTTTGGCTATTAGGGTGGCAAACAGACCTTCAACTTACAGAAGCTGGCATGGTCCCTGTTGTTGGAGCTGCACGTTGGTTTCAGTGGACATGTGCCAGCCTCCCTCGCTGAGGATCTGGCTATGATCCTCCCCACCCTCTGTCTCCCAAGTGGTGCCACTTCACATCTGCCACGTGGAATTGTCAAAAACAGGCTGAGGGTGCAGAGCAGTGGAAAGACAAACTATTTATGTGTTTATTTAAATGATTTTTTTTTTTTAACAGTCAAATACAAAAAAAGTGCTATCTCACCAATCAAATACAGCTGACTCCTGTGCCAAGAGACAGGGCTGGATGACAGACCAGCCCCGAGTGTAACCAACGTACAGTGAAAGCAAGCCTGATGGGAAGAGATGGATTTAATCGGCTGCTTTGCTCCAGCTTTGCCCCAAGCTGCCCGTGCTTCCATCTGCTCTACATGCATTGTCAAGATGAGCAGCTGATGCAGAACATTCAGAAGTCCTAATTGCTACAGATGAGGTGTCTGCTGTTCCAGACTGCTCTCTGGGCTCTCCAGGACTTGGATGGGGCAGCTGTGGATGGGACCTACTCACATGGCAATGCACGTTGGCGCCCAGGGAGACCCTCTTCTCTGTCTGGTTTGGGAGTGAGACCAGCAATGCTTCAGCAGGTGAGGAAAGATCTCCCTGGTTAGGAAATGATGAAGGTACAATTTCTACCTGATTTACAGCAGAAATTGAACCGGGACAGACTCATGCTTATGGAGGCAGTTTCTGTGGTTGGAACGATAGTGCTTTGAGCCAGTGAGATATTTGTTTGCTCAGTGATTGATAACCGCACCGTGCCAGTGGCTGGGCACTGGTCACATACAAGCCAGTTTGAATTCATACTCTAAAATCTCCCAGGTAAGACTTACACCTGGATCACCTACTTCCCCGGGAGAATGTCCTGGCCTCAGGACTCTTGCTTTCTGCATATTCTGGTTTTCTGAGGGGAGGACCTAGATGAAGAGGATTTTATTTTTAGTGAATGAAACTAAGTTCTCATACTTCTAGTCAGTCTTTTATCACAACCAACGCAAAACATCTTGTACACATAAAAGCCCCCCAAATATAAAATGCCGGAACAGAGATTATTTGGACAAATGCCCTGTTGCTTAGCAGTGGCCTTATAGTTAATGTGTCTGCGTAGGTACTGAAAAATGTGAGTCCCTGTCATATTCCTGCCCTTTATTCCCTGTCACTGCTGATAAAATAGATGTTTGTCCATTTCTTGGAGCTGTTGAAAAGTACCATACGTGAGAGAGTACAGGTTGCTCTACTCTTGTGTAGGTGACAGCTGAATAGTGAGTACTTAGTTGTAATGGCCCTTTCTGAGAAAGGACTTTGTTCATTGCCTGGGTGCCAGGCTGCAGTGATGATGCCTTCAAATGTAGTGAGGAAGCCACTAGCACTATTCTGGCTCTCTGAGTTCACCTGTGCATCAGTCCTGTGCTCACCTGTCTGCAATGAGGGGCTGCCCAAAGCCTCCCACAGCTTAAATCCTGAT
>JAVJGJ010000059.1:78381849-78418871 GCA_035590215.1 Microhierax caerulescens | reverse complement strand
ATGATGTGACAACTCACAGTCACAAATGCCTTGTCCAAACCCTTTATGACCTCAGTTGTTTCACATCTACCTTTTTATCTAACAGAATAAAAAGGCTTCTATCCTGCTAATGCAGTATTTATGACCTTTTTCAGCACTAGCACACATTCAATGTGGGGGAAGGAAATTATTGTTCAGGTTTGTTTGCTCTCGCACCCTCTGGGTTTGACAACCTGCCAGGAAGCAGGTGCATCATTTGACAAATGCCCTACTGTGGTGTCCGCCTCCTCTGTATCTCCTTAGCTTGTAATGTTCAATGGATTGATATATGGTATATAAAATGGAGGAGATGCAGCTTCTTGGCAATTTGATTTTTCTGTTACTAGGGAAAAAAAATGTTACTGAGCAACAGTCTTGGACCAGATGGAGAGTTTGCCAGTGCATCTGTAATAATGAAATGTTCCTCACGTGCAGCTATTTTACCCTTTAATAACTGCATAATGCATTAGCAAAGTCTTTGAACATAGGATCTGTAGAGAAATTATATTGCTGAATGAGAGATGCTGAACACTCTTCTACTCATGACAGAAAAGCAGAGGTCTGCACATCAATGACTTCTTCCATTTCCTGGCCAAAGAGGGTGGAAGGGGAGATAGTGTGACTGATGAAACTGGGGGGCAGGGGAGAGGGAAGATAAGAGAAAACACAGTGCTATTTTAAAGCAAAACTGGGAAAATGGGATGGAAATTCTAATTTCTGTTCTTAGTCTCATTTTGTTTGTTTTTGGTTTACTTGTTTCTCAAAAACATTTCATTTTCATTGGCTTCTGGCACCTTATTGCCTCCACCTCACCCAATACTTCTCTGTTGTGTTTCACACATCTTTTCTCCTCTTGCATGTTTTGTTTCTACCTTATCTTCAGGAGATTAGGAGAACCATATGTTGATCTTCCCACCCAGATGGAGTTCACTGCTTCAGCTGCCTCTTTCTCCATCCCTTGTCCAAACTGTTTTCCTTTGTATAGTGGGTTCTTCATACGGTAACTCCTCTTCTACATCAGATCTTTTTGATTATTCCCTGTGGATACAACTATAGTGGTTGGAAAATCAGGCCAAGGTATGAGCTAGGGCCTTGTACCACTGATTTTTCATGCTACATAACTACTAGCGTATGCTTTGACACTTTCATCCTGTGTCAAGCTACTGCTGACCAAGCAAAGCCTAGGCAAGGCTGGGAGAATAACATACATTGGGGAAAAACCTTGCTGAGCTATACGTTCAAGATCAAACTGGGTTTGGTTCCTGCTTTTCTACGCTGTCCTCCAAAACTCTCCCAGGATGTTTTGTCGTCTTGGCTGTCCCCCACTTGTCCTCCAGCTAGTACCACAACTTGTAACACCTATCCTGAGCTTCATACTGCCAAAGCTATAACCTCATGGGATGCAACAACCCTCACGTATTCTGAGCCGGAATATACACAAAATAATAATAAATGTATCTTCAGGCCACCTTGGGGGACATAGAGCTATGAAGTTTGCTTGTGGTCTAGGTCAGTTTTTTGCCTCCTGGTTTATTTAGCAGTAGAAACATAGTCTGTATCTATGGCTTGTTCTGCTTATGACAAGGAGCGTTGATGTTTCTGTGGCTGTAGTGACTCCACATTACCTCACTTTCTCCTTCTTCTTAATTATCTTTTTTTTTTTTTTTTTTCCTCTTACGTGAATGGGAGCAATTAGCCTGGTTTTGCTGTTCCTCAGGTCCCGCTGATGTCAGCTGGGCCTGAGTGCTTCAATGCCTTAGAGAATTTATGCCTCAGTGATTTCTGCTCTAAGTAGCACTGAGGTCAAAGGAAAGCTTGATGTTTTTACCCATTGCTCAAGGCCATAAAAAAATGCTGTTTTCCTGGTTGAGTGTGTGATTAAGCAGTTATTCTCATATATAGCTTTTTTACTCAACAAAGAGCTCTTTTTCAGGGGCAAGGCTTAGGAAATGACGAGCCAGGCAAGCCAGTGGAACTACCCGCCATAGTGCCAGGCCTGTAGCTGGTGTCCATCCGTAACCCAGGGCCAAGGTGCAGTATGGCCCTTGCTAATTGGTGCGAATCAACATGGACGAGCCATGCTCTTCCCTCCTGGTTGTGCAGTGTCCTGCCCCGTGTCACAGGGGTGCCCTTCCTCTGAGGGTGCCCTTCAGCCCCATGTGCGTTGCTGGCAGGGGGGCTGGGGGCTGGCTGGCCATGCGACGTGGGGTGCTGAGCCCTCCATGTTGGTCTTAAATCAGTGTCATGGCACAGGCTGGTGCTGGGAAAGGTCTTCCCGCAGTGATTCAGCTTAAATCCCATGAGCTATCCTGTGTTGTTACCATAACCATTTGGGAGGGGGGGTTAAATTATGCACCAAATGAGCACAGCCTGGAAGAGAGTGGTGGTTCAGAGGCAGTTCCTTTGCCTGTTACAAGCCTTTCATCACAAAATAAACAGTTAAAGCAACCTGAAGCCCTTGTTCCCCGGTACAAGAAGAGTTACGGAGCAAGTTAGTGGTACTGGGAGGAAGCAGCTGGTGTCTGGTGCACTCCTTTTCCATGTTCAACATGGAAAGATGAGGAGAAATGGCACGGAGCCCCCCAGTATGGGGGGAAAAAAGAAAAAGGTGGTTCTCAGACAATGGAACCACATTTTTTTTGCTATTAATAAATAAGGATCTCCTCTCTGGCCTGGAGGCCAACTGGCATAGCCTGGCAATAGACTGTGTAGCTGCCTGACATCAAGGAAAGCAAATTTGATTTGGAGCTAAACCCATGCTTTGCCCTTGCTAATAGATTCAGTTTGTTTCCTGCTCTTCTGCTGGAACAAATGCTTCCATTTCCCTTGCCCAGATATAAAACACAGGAAATAGCTGAAACCATGGAAGGGCTCTTTTAATTTATTTGCAAAGCATAAAAATGGTGGGGTTTTGTTTATTTTGCCAGTTAACCTGTTTTAAGACTATTTTCCTGGCAAATACCTTTTCATCTGGTCGTTTCTCATAGTCATATGAGGGTTTTTCTTAAAGATGCAGCTATGAGATAGTTTTACTGACATCAGCAACAGAATTGGAGCAGCAATTACATACTGTTTTTATTTTAGCTGCTTGCACCTGGTTTAATCAATTAATATTTACAGTGGACAGCTGACTCCCATGGGAGCTGATTGTGCCAGACTTACAGTTTGAAAACACAGCTGCAATCACTTTATTTGTTTGCCTCCAGCAGCAAAGATTTTTTTTTTCCTTGTAGCAAAGAAAAGAGGAAATAATGAGAAAAGGAGGCTAAATAGAAAATTAAATACTGTCATGTCTATACATGGCGGTGAAAATATGGAGGAA
Organism: Microhierax caerulescens; assembly: GCA_035590215.1. NCBI lineage: Eukaryota > Metazoa > Chordata > Aves > Falconiformes > Falconidae > Microhierax > Microhierax caerulescens. Next base: position 78,415,531 of record JAVJGJ010000059.1, on the reverse strand, counting down.
TCATCTCCCTGTGGATTTACTCTACACTTTAAGCCATTAGAACTGTCTCTGTTCAATCCATCTGCTCTCAGCACACATTTGAGGCTGTGTGGTTCAGATTCAAAGCATTGCTCCATTACTATGCAGACATGAAAAATGAAACTCCACAATTTTATAGCATCCACAGCTCGTGTTCCCGACAGTGTAATTTTTGCAGCAAAAAGAATTAATGCAGGAATGATGATAAGACTAAGGAACAGCAGGTGGAAATGGCTGGAAAGGTTACACTTCTCTGTGTAGAAGGGTGGGTTAATGAGCTTAGGTAAAATAGCTGATGGAGGCAGCAATGCCAGCACCGAACATATGCCAGGCTGGACAATGTGGAAACCCCCCCCTTGAGCTAGAGGCTGTCTTCACTTGTGTGTTTGTCTTCTCAGACCAAGGCTGTATGAAGCTTTCAAATTGGGGAAAAAGCTTACCATTTCCATTTAAATTTCTGGAGAAAGAACAGTTATTAAGAAGTGCTTTATGAAAAAAAGAAAAAAATAATAGCGAAACTTATCAGTCTGGAAGTTTTTCCATTGCAAAACAAACTTATATTCAGAACTGTGAAGTTCATACACTGGAAGCAGTTCTAATGTCTGGGACCCAAATATTCTCATACAAAAGAAATCCCCATCAGACTGTAAATTTCTTTATGAGGACAACTCACTTTCAGTAAGATAAATGGTGCATTTTTACAAATGACTGTAATGTTTTTCTGAACAAGCACCTTGCAATAGAGTCACTGAACACAACATTTTCAGACAGCTGTTGCAGAGAAAATCTGGAAAATTCCAGTGGAGTAATTTCACAAAGAATAATTCTGGACTAAGCTGTTGAGTCCCCTCTGCAGAGGTCTAAATGGAACTGAGAAACCAAGACCAGGCTCAGTCTTGTGTATCACTGCTGATTCTCATCTATATTAAACTAAATTTATAACAGATGAAAAAAAAATTGATTCTTTATATATGACCTCTGTTTCCCTGTTTGCTTCTGCTGTTGTTAATCAGGTGTGACTGTACTAAGGTCATCAGAGCTATATTGCATGAGTTAAGTTTGAGAAAAGATTTAGAGCCTCAATTTTGTTTGACACTATCTCTGTAATAGCTGCAGGTACTTGTCTTGAAAAGCTGTGCCGTGGAGTTTGGTTGTGGTACGTCACTCACTGGATCCTGCAGCAGCCTCCTGAAGATAAGTTGGAAACAGTGCATGAGGATATCAGTCCCCCCCAAATAAAATTCATAGATGAGGAGAAATCTGCCTTTGATAAGCCTAAGAATCTCTTTTTTTTATAGTATTAGATAAGATGGGAAGATGTTCTTCCAAGGTACTGTGTGATGATTATTAGTTCAATTTAGTGACACAATTACTACAGACCATTTAACACAAATGTATCCCCTGTTGCTATCCATTATGCTATAGCTTTAATAATGTCAGTGCCTACAGCTCAGAGCGCTGCACATCTTGAAAGAAATATGATTATATGTCACCAGCACAGCTCAGCCATACGCTTTTGATGTGAAACCTATGACAACACCTTACACTTGAATATTTAGGGAAGGGCTACCTTGCGTACCAGTTGCAGGCTTCTAAAACCAGATATTGGGCTAAAATACGATTTCTGTTTCATCATCGTCAGCTGTTAGTTGCATGGTACCTCTCTTCTTGGATCAGGTTCATCTCACACGTCTTATTAATCTAAAAATTAATTGTCAACCTCTGAGCTAATCATCTTGGACTCTCTGTAGAGTCAGTACAGAGAAATATGTATCTCCAGGTAATGATTTTTCTCATCCTAAAATAGATGTCTGTGATGGCACAGAGGAACTACACCTTTGCTTACAAGTAACTGTATGAATCTGCTCATCTACCTCTAAATATAATCATTTTTTCAGGCTGTATGGGGGTCAAATAAGTTCACTCTTTTCTCTTAAAGACTGCCTGGCTTCCAGAGTGACCTTGGTGTGGCTGGGAAACCACAGAAATTTAATTCTTGGAGTAAGAGCAATCAGAAGTAGAGGCACTGGTCCATCCTGGCATCTCGCAGGATCCCTCATCCCAAATGTCTGGGACTCACAGGTGTGTGGGATGTTACCCCACTAAGCTGTGGAGGGATTTGGGTACCTACTGCTAATTTAGGACAGGTGTCTTTGTGTCAGCCATCAACCAGGGTCTTGCTGACACTAGATTAAGGAGAAGCACAACTGAACCTCCTACGTCTTTGAGACTGTAACAACAGTAGCTGTATTTGTTTTACAGAAGTCATTTAAATGTTTAAATTAAATATATTAATTGCGACCTGGAAATAATCTTTACTGAGAATTTGGAACTGTGTAGCCTGAAAAGGATTACGAGCTAGCCGTGTAGACTGGTTTGCAGGGGTGGGTACCGGATTTCTCCTCTAATAAATGGCAGCAGGAATGTTTGCTCTCTCTAAGTTCAAAAGGGAGGTAAGGGTACTGTCCTGGTTTCAGCTGGGATGGAGTTAATTTCAGGTACGAACCTACAAGTTGTTAAATCTATCTAAAAAGGCTTTTAGAGATGAGATCCTCTGTGATAATGGCATTGATGCTAGAAACAAGAAGATCAGTGGAGAGTCCATCTTGACACTGCAACCTGCACACTGTCACCCTGGGTGCCTCCCCGCTGCTTTGGAGAGCAAGAGGCACAGAGGCTAGTACATGACATTCCCTCCTTGTGCTTGTGAGGACTGTGGTGCTCTAGAGATACTCCCACGTCTCTTCTGCAATCCTCTCAGTGCCAAAGAGGATAATGGAGGGAAGGCCTGATGCCCCTGCAGTGGCAGCTGGCCCAGTGGCCAACAGAGCAATGCATGAGAGAAAATGAAATGGGCATTTGCTGGGTTTATTATAGACTTTGCAAATCCTGGTTTTAAATAAATTGCCGGGAACCCCAAGAAGCTGCTAAGAAAGTACTGAGGAAGCTCTTAAAGAAATCCCATTTCCATCTGCTTATTTAAGTTAGCAGAAAAAAATATCTCCTTGTTACCTGATTTGTTGATGAGTTCAGACACTTTCTGGAATTATTTCTTGCATAATTTACCCTGTTGATAAATTATTTATCACTCCTCATTTAATTTCAGGCTCAGGTTTTGGATGTAAGTCTTACATAATGAGTAGCTGGTGTCACTTCATGTCAGAGGAATCAAAAGCGGTTTCGACAACCCCGGGATTGTCGCTAAAGAAGCGGTATAATCAGAGTTAATCTTTCATTGCTGAATCATTACAAAATGCTCCCTTGCCAATACCTCATAGGAATCTAATAAATTATAATACCCTTTATTGGTTGAAGAGACCAATTTCCTGAGGAGCATCAATTCCTGGTTAAACTGCTCCCCAAACTGAAATCCAGTATCTATGACTGGAAGCTGTGCTTTCCTGACTTTCTAAGAGGATCCATTAAAGTTTAATCTAGATACACATCTGTGGGAAGACCCATTTGCACCATGAGCTTCAAAATGTGGGTGCTTTGCAGACTGCTTAGTGATGCACATTGAACTTAAAGAATTCACTGAGGCTTTGGCTTCTACATGGCCCCTGGTGGCTCAGGGTTTCCTTTTGCTTCCTGGCAAAGTGGTTTAAAATATATATACATATATGTACACTGAGAAGAGTATGTCTATATTGACAGAGTCTCCACTCACTGTGGTTGGGAGACACCCTTTAGTGACAGGCAGGTAATACATTTTGATAGAGAAAGGGCATCAATTAGTTGCTTGAGGTAATAAATCACTTCCTCTTCTTTAAAGGTCTGGTGCTAACTAGCAAAAAAGACTGCTCAGACTGTCCTGCCGTGAGCTAAAATATTTTGTTGCCTTGATGTTTTGTTTAGTACAGCAAGAAAAAAATTATTATTTGACGTTTATTCCATGAAAGTTTATTACCTAATATGTCAAGCTTTCAATCAGGCTAGCCTTATTAATATAAGAATTAGCTAATCAGTGTTCCCTGTGAAGTGTGCCGGGCATTTTAGATGGCATCAAATCCCTGTCTGTCATGTTAAGATCCACTGTAGGAACATTGCTTCTAACGGCAGGCAAACTGAGTTTTGCACCTAGCTGTATTTTAATGCCTGTTCAGTAATAAAGAGATGGGTTTGAAATGGCTATTCTACTATTTCCTTTCAATTTCTGCCCTCCGCCCCCCCCCCTAAAAAAAAAACCAAAAACCCCCAAACAATCAAACCAACAAACCCACTGCTTGTTAAATTTTTTAAAAAATTTCTATTTAAAAATCTTATTTTAAAAATTGCTAAATATTTAAGTCTAGTTGCCAGTTCTCATGCAGTGGTGTTCTTCATGGACTGTACGTGAAGAATCTTGTTAAAGCTCCCATTGATGCCAATGTCCCAATTGTCTTCTGTTTTATTATTTTTGGAAACAAATGCTTCATTCTTTTTGCCTGATGGCTTTCAAGGGATTAGTGGGCACTATGATGACATTTTCAAAACAGTTCTCCATACCCTTCAGGACCTGACATATTTTTCTGAAGAAAAGGGAAAGTGCAGATTCCTTCCAATTATCAACCTTTGCTTTGAAGATAGTACCTTCTACCCCCAACCCACTCCTATTTATCTTTCAAAATAAATATTGAATTAAAAAATCTATATTTAATATAATATAAAAATATAACTTATAATTTAATATAATACATTTAAACAACAGAACATTAATAAATAAATAGATATTTAATAGATATTCTTTTTAGGTATTAATTTTTAGAAGCTGGAATTGGATTGGGTGAACATTCGTACTGAAGATCAGTAAACAAACCCCATCATTACCCAGTTTCAAGCAAGCTGGCAGTAAGTCAGCTACCAAACGTTAATTGCCAGCCCTTTGCTGAATCCCCATCGGAGTCTGAAGCACACCATTCCCCAGCACTGTTCATAATCACCCTTCCACACCACTCCCACTAGTGGGAATTCATTAAGTGGTGTACTTAATTACGTAAATACGACTGCTACTGCCTGCCCTCCGTTTGCACTTGCCAGTTTGTTTATTGATGGCTCCGTTCAGCCCCATGCAGGCTGTCTCTGCAAACGCATGGGAATACAAGTTGTGCAGTGCAAGCCCACAAGTTAGCAAGCACTTGCTGTTACAGATCAGCCGGTAGAAAGGCAAGACAACGTATCCTCACCAGAAATATTCCCTCAGGTGAAGACATTTCTGAAGAGAAAGGACCAGTGAAAAGTGGGGGCTGGGACAGGTACTTTATTTCAATTAGTAGCTCTCAGGGACAGTTAAGTGCATCTTTTCAAGTCCATCCTCTCCTGTCATCCACGTGACACCCAAACTTGAGACAAAGTGTGGTTCTAAGCCGAATCAGAGAATGCTGCAGGGCAGGAGCTTGTGCACGTACTGTACCTTCAGGAAAGATGGACGGGCTGCAACTTTGGCTGCCAGCATCTGCCCTGCTTCTGGCTCTTCCTTGGTCACCATGTGAGCTCTGTGCTCACCTACCACCAGGCTTATAGCCAAGACTGTGAACAAAACGCATGTAGGGCATGGGTACATGCCATGTTTCCCAGCCACCTTGTTGCAGAAGTGTGGACACAGAAGTATCTGGAGTGGTCTTTGCACCCGTACTGCGCAGCTAGAGATAGAGAACTGTGATAAAGAGAGACAGCCTGACTGGAGATACAGCCTGACTGGAGATGGCCACAAAAATTAGCTTTTTTTTTTTTTTTTTTTAACCACCAGCCCTCATTCTAGCACATTTGCTGGAAGGGAGTTTGAAGAACATTAAGTAACTTTTATTTGTGGGGAACTTGTCTCTATTGACAACAGCAGAGAAAAGCATGGGTGAAGTTGTATTGCATGGGAGAGAAGCACCATGCTGAACACCCCCATGCTCACTGTACTCTGGTCAGAGAAAGATGCCTGCCTAAGAGTGAAGGGGCTGCAGATGAATTACAAGATGATAAACTAGAGAGGGGACTTCCCCTTGTAAATGCAATCCAGCATTAGATTTGGAGGTCTGCCCTTATAAGCAGATAGTATACAGAGGTGGCAGCTGAATGCAGGTCAGGTGCAGAACCCCCAAGATGCTAATGCAGGCTGCCTTGTCCTCACAGCCTGGATTTTGGTGGCTGGCATCTCTGGTCACAGTCTGCAAACACCCTACTTAATCTGGCAGCCTGGGTAGTGCAATCCTTCCACTGGTACCAGAATCCCAACAAGAACATTCCCAAATCCCATTTGTCCCTTGCATTAGTGTGCACTGGACTCCTGTTCGGCCGTTCAGAGGGACAAGCATTTATCAGAGGGTGCTGACTGCAGCCCAATACGCTGCAGATTTACCAAGGATGACTGTGCCAGACTCCAGTTTTGCTAGAGTTTATGAATGCCTGAATGGCAGAAAAAGGATAAATTCAAGAAGAATTATGGGATTTGAATTTATGGACAGCCACTAGCTGAGTCACCATGACTAATTCTTGTGTCAGATCACATATAAATGAAGGTTTAGAAGATATGTGTGCAGAGATTTTAAAGATTTTTCTTTTCTCATGTGCCATTTATGCATATGCTTATCTTCTCTACTGGTCCTACAGAAGAAGACATAAAGAATATCCCCATGGCTTGGAGTGAAAGCTTAATTTAGACATGCTGGATGGCAAGACACTTTTATTTGACTTCCTGAATTTTAGCAATCATTTAATTGCACTAGGTGTGTCAGCAGCTAGCTTAATGGCAATAAAAACAAAATAAAATAAAAGGAATTGCTGCTCAAGTTACTTTGGTTCAATAGAAAAGGAAGACAACACATTGGTGCATTGGTGGGTGTTTTATTCTATGCAGTTAGAATGCAGTCAGGTTTGCTGAGTAATGTGACCATGATTGTCAATTAAATTAAAGAATTTTGAGTTACACTGAGCAAAGTTGAGCAAAATTTTATTAGCTCAGTTTTTGGAGCATGCGCATAAACCTTGTGTCTTGGCCTTACCCATCAGGCAGATAATCTTTAAGGTTTGGTAAATATAGCCAAAAGGGCACAAACATATCTTTCTGCACCAGTTTCTACCAGCACAAGCACCTGGGCTTTGTGATGATTATGAAACAATTCTGTCACGTTTACAAACCTATTTGCATTGCATTTGCAATGAAAGTGAAGCAGAAAGAAAGGAGACACCTCAAAGAAAGAACAGAAAAATAAAAATACACCCTCTCTCTCTGTGGTTTCAAACTAGAGCAGAACATCAGAGATGAAAGGATCTGCTTTTCTTTTAATCTCGCAGTGCAGCTGTCTCATCTGTTGTCTGCAATGTGTTGGTGTCACAGTGGCAAGTTTCACCTTTCTCCAAAAGCTACATCCTTTTGACAGCAGTGATAAACAGTAGGCAGACAGTCAGGCTCACAGAATCTTCAAAAATACCAATTCCCTGGACCCGACACGCAGTTCTTCAGGATAGCTGTAAATCATAGTCCCAAGTTTTCTGGCTCCCAGGCATCTCAGGGGAGCAGAGAACAGCAATGCAACCTGACCTTCCTGGTCTTTCCAGCTTGCTCCTGTCTGAGCATCCCAGTTCCAGGCAGTGGTATTTTGGACATGCTCTTTTTGGGATAACAAATACAGTAAGTCAGACAGTGTCACCAGGAGGGATGAGGGTGTCCCCTTTTTGCACAGCCCTTCCAAAAGGAAGGCAAAGCCCTCTGGGATCTGACCAATGTCCCTGTGCTGTGCCTCCACTGTAGGATAACAGCAGAGAAAACTTGAGAGCATTTTTTGAATTCTCAGTGCTTTAAACTCGGAGATCTCCTATGCCTTGTTTAAGAGGACATCAGAAGATGATCCCCTCTTATGTGCCACTCCCACAGTGATCTGGCGCATCAGTTGATTAGGCACAATAGTAGAAAGTCGGTGAAGAATCACATCCTCATAATCTGGATAAATTCCACAAAGCCAATATTTAAAGATTATAAACAAAACTTTCATTGTGTGAGAGGAAACAAAAGGAAGGTTGGCTTTTTTTTTTTTTTTTTGAGTTTCTGATGCAAAAAGTCAATTTGTTGGAACTTTTTTCCCTTTATGAGTAGGGCAAAATTAGTACCTGGACGATACAGTAAATTTGTCTAGCCCTGAGGGTGACACATTTGATTAAAAATAAATGAATACCACAAATCTTTAGCAATTAACTGGTTAATAAAGTATTGATCTCTGAACTAAGGGACAAGGTAAAAAGTACAATATATCTTTTTGGAGGGCACACCTCTATTGTTGGGTATTCAGCTTATTTACTCCAGCCACATAAATCTGCGTTACTGAGGAGAAAGTTTAGTATAGGGTAGTAGTAGCTGCTGATTCAAAATTTGTTAGTGACTTAATCATGTAACTGGCACCAACACATGCAAGAAAAAAGTAAAGATGGACTGGTGTTTTTAATGTAAACACAACGATACATTTTTCTGACTTGTATAAAGAATAACAACTAGGTACCAATAAGATGTAGAAAAATCTTCACTTTCCTTGTTTATGCAAATAACGATTTCCATATTTAAATATATGCACAAAACTCAATTATCATCAGAAAGTTTATCATGAGCAAGAATTAACTTTGCTTTTGCAAAGCACTGCCTTAGTGAGGTAACTGGGATGTGAACCTGTTACCACTGAAATCATGGACAAAAAAATATCATTGAGAGGCAAAAATCAGGCTCCTGATAGTCACCTGAGTTCCTTCCTGGCTAATGCAGTTGCTCCTGTTTCACCAGCCCCATGCTTGTCTTTCTAGGTCATGCAAAATCTCATTGTAACTCAATGCCCATTAAAATGGAGATATTTTTATTTGGGCTGCCTTTGTTTCTTTAGTTAACTATGATACTACAGCACAGCAAACCATAGCAGGCACCTCCTAAGTTCATGCCAGCTGCATTCACTGGAAGCATTACTCCAGAAGAGGAAAATATGTAGAGGACTGCCAGAGCACTAACTATTGAGAATACCAGAGGAGAGGTCATCTTCTTCACCTTCATTTGATTATTTCAGTGATTTAGACTTTGAGTTTGCAAAATACCCCTGTGTGAAGCTTGTAGGGAGGAGAATGGGCTGCAGAAGAAGTTTGAAGATAGCAAAAAGATAGTTGTTGTGTGGCAAGTTTAAATGCTACCTATGCTTGTTGCACTTCCAATAATTCCTTCAATAAGGCATAATTTACTTAACAGTTATAAAATTCTCCCATGTAAACACATAGCACATAGAGACAAAAAAAGCAATAAATAAAGCGTGTACTTTTCTGCCTGCCCTGTGGCAGAGTGTTCCAACAGCACAACTCACTCCAAGGCTATTGCCCACTGCTCCAAGTTTTTATATTTTTAAAAAGTGCCTGTGCCATGTCCTCTGTTTTCTATTCTTAGACTAATCTGGCCATGTTCATACTATTAAAGTCTTTATCTTCTAAATTAAGAATGGACCTGCACATGGAGAATGCTCATTTGCCCAAACTAACCCTCAGCATAAACTTGGGAGGTTTATTGAGTTATGCCTACAGTCGTAACAGTGACAAATTCTGAGTGCAAGCTCCAGCGTGTGGGATTTTTATATTACTTAATTGCTTTAGCACTGTCTCAATGTCCAGGTACTCTTTGGAAGGCATCATAGGCCAGGGAATATTCCTTACAGATGGTATGGATGAGGCCATCCTGTATGGTAGAGGCAGAGTCCAACAGCATGCGGTTGAGCTGTGCTGTACTGCTAGACCTTGGGGGCAGAGAAAGGAGCCTGGCCAGGGTAATTTAATGGTATAGATGTGGCGTCTGTGTGTGTTTTGGAATTCTGAAGAAGCACTGCAAAAGTACTGCAAGCACAACAAGTGCTGAATAAATGTGTTTCTGTGCTTAGCAACATATTACTTATAAAACCCCCACAAAAACTGCACTGACTTTAAGAGCTGCTGGTAAAAAATGGAAACAATTATTCTCTCTATGTTTGCAAAGCAGTTTCTGTAAAAGCGAACATTTATATTACCAGAAGTATGCGTGGACTCTCTTTTTCTGTGTTTCTTGTCACTACTGCAAATATTTCTGTATTACAGAGGATTTTTTCCATATCCTTGCCTGTTTGCTTGATGCAAAATGAAATAATAATCCTGATTTGGACTTCACTGCTTATTGCCATAAATGTGACAGGGATGCTACAAACAACATTATCTATCATCTGCATCATCTGATGTGTCCCCCTCAGCGCTAGGTGTACATTCCTTTTCCCTACCTGTTTCTATAGGGTCAAATTAATTATAAGCTTTTTATAGCAGAGGCTTTACCTCCATCTGTATTTTTGTGTCACCTTGTAAAATTTGGTTTCATGTTGGTTCCTGGACAATTAAAAGCAAGGACAAATGAATCACTTAATTCTTGGGAGAAGAGGTAGTCCTGTTCAGGCGGTCCTGAACCAAAAAGAAAGCTCTGAAGCAGCCTGGTGGAACCGGCCCTCAAAATACCCCTGTGGTGGCATCAGATAGGCAGAACATCCCATGGTCCTCATACTCATCTTCTGTCACCAGCAGTATCTTACAGCTGGTTGCAGAAAGCTGGGCTCTACTTCTGTGCCGTGTATATGTTAAGTAGTATAAAGGGCTTTACTTTGGCCTAGGATCTGATTAGACAGCTACTGTGAAAGGACAACTTGCACTACGACGATCAACTGGTTTAGATACATTAGTTTAGATACAAAGAGCTTTTCTAGGGGGAAAAAAAAAAAAAAAAAAAAAAAAGGAAATATTGCCTTTAATATCTGAGGGGAGGATGCTGAGCCTTTGCTGTTTCAACATTTGACAATGAGTCTGCCACTCTTAGTCTGCTGGTGTATTACTTGACTCATCTGACACAAGAAGGCTGGATGGACAGTTGCAGAGTAAAGTTTTGTTCAACATGAGAGACAGAGCTCAATTTTTATATTACTGGAACTGAAATTCTGAGTGCTTCACGCTCAGAGAGCAGCAACAAGTGTCCCACTGACTTCAAAGGGAACTCCGGCTCTTACACCAGGAGCCCCATACTTGCACCTCTGTCTAATTCAGCATCAAAACTGCTTTTTACACTCAAAGATCCTGATAGCTTTGTCCTGACTTGTGTTCATAGCTTGAAGCATCTCTCCATGTTTTCTTTGTGGATAGCTCATTTTTCTAATGATTTAAAAAAGACAAAAGGGTGAAATTGTGTAGAAATGCCATCAATTTCCAGTGGGATGTTCTACTGATTTTAGATTAGCAGATGTCACCCTAGAAAGGCTAAAGTTTGGCTGGTCTTAAGAAAACCGAACTTAGAGAAATGGTAGCATGGATCTTGCTAAAACACAGTTTTGTCCAGGCTCGGGAAATGGAGTAGCTAATGGAATACTGCAGGTCTCTCTCACTGCTGAGCATGGCAGCAGGATTCATCTGTTTATATTTTGATCGTTTGTCAGCTTGATGGATGTGCCATAAAGAAGGCAGGCAGGTTTCGACATTCATTTTGATGGGAATAGAGATTTCTCTCTCAGAGCGGGGATGTACTGAGCAGTTCTGGTTGCCCTCCAGATAAAGCAGCCTTCTCTAGGGTGCCATCTGCTCCAGTATGAACTATTCAGTAGTCTTAACCATGTGGGTAGAGTTAAGTACCAAGCTGATTTGTTGAAAAGATGAGAATTGCAGATGCAGGCTCTTAACTGTGAGAAATAACATTATGTTGTAAAGACAGCTCTGGTTTTTTATATTTATATTCTGCACACATTTGGAATTACACTTTCATTCGGCATCCTCACGATGTTTGAAATAGCCCAGGATGAGGCTAGACAGAAGGGTACATTTGAACCTGAGCTCTCTGACGCCTTTATCTGTAGATTTACATAATCTGGGGCGTATACCTCTGCAGTTAATTACATACATTCATCACTTTTTGATGACATATTTCCATTACATTACATCTTTCTACTGTCACTTCTTAGCACAGATCAGTTTGTTCTGAAGAATAAAAGGGAGATAATAACAGTATTCCCACCATCACCTTTTATGACCTGAAATTTAATGTCCATAAATAAAAGTAATGAGGACTGTTGAGCACTACTAAGGTCCTGAAGTTTTCTCTGATCATTCTAAAGAAAGGTTTTGAATTATTCAAGGTAGAGTACTGTTTTCTTAAGAGCTCAAGATTTTGTTAGGGGAAAACTTTTATTCCCTGCTGGTAGAGAAACTTATTTGGAGATCTTCTCAGACCTTCTGTCTTGTGATATGAGAAATCTTGTGTTGTCACGTGATGAGGGAAGGGGAGGCTGAACTATAACAGTGCTTCCAAAAGTGCAATACATAGGTCAGCCTTGAGTCATCCCCTTCAACAACAGAGAAAACTGAGGCACAGAGCAATGAGGTGACTTACTGAAGTCACCCAAGGGCAGACAATAGTCCTTGCAAATGCAGCCACTCACCTCACCTGTCTCCTCTTGCAATGCCATGTGAATTTTGATATCATCAGCCACTCTGTCGAACAGTTATTTTTGGGCAAAGACAAATAACAAATGTGTCTAGGGGATTTCTTTTCTTTTCTTTTATCTTTTTTTTTTTTTTTTCCTTAATAATTTCTGAGCAGAAAAAAGAAAATGAATTGAGCAACTCTGTTATTTGTTAAGAAATGTACACTCAGTTCAGGCTACAGGTGCTGTCCCTTCTCCCAGTAGACAAGTACATATTGCAAAGTCTGAATTGCATCTTACATTACTTAGGTGTTTTGATTTTTTTTTTTGTTGTTCTTTTTATTCTCAGTAGAAAAAATAAAACCTGATTGAGCCTGAAGCCTGAACCGCTCTTTCTTTCACTTGATAGCAAGAAGCTGGTTATTAGGGCTTTATTCAAAATAGAGACTTCTGCCCAGGTATCCTCAAAGCAGTACAGGTGACTTCTGGTGTTCCTGAGACAGGGTTGGGGGAAAGAAAAGAATACATAGGCAAACAGGGAAAACCTATAAATTGTCTTGCTCAGGGGAAAGTTTAGGCTGGTGTTCTTTAGCTCAGAAATCAAGATGTAGATCAAGTGCTAGACAAAGGCTGCACAGATTAACTACTCTTCCAGATAAAGTAATCAAAACCCTGATCAAAAAAGCCCACGAAAGACAGGGTGGTGTAAAGGCACGTGAAAAAACTCTTTGGATAATGTTTGAGCTGCTCGTGTTGAGGCGATGCAGCAGTGTCTCTTCCCTACTGGCTAAAACATGCGTTTGGCATGTTGATGTGCCTGCCGTTCTGCCCGGCAGTGGCTGTGCTCCCCTACACGCACACCTACACCACTTGTGGGGAGGGTCCGGGAGTCTCCACCTCTGCCCACGGAGACAAAGCGCCTGGGCATACAACTACGTTACTGCTTAGCTTCTGCCAACGTGGAAATGTTAAACCACTGCGTATGCCAATGCAATTTACGCTTTCCTGCAAATTGGACATAATTTCAAATCTTGTCTGATCTCTGATACATGTTCTGATATTTCCAGTCAACAGCAAAACAACAAAAAAATGCAAAATCCCACCGTACACTGCTGCAGCTAACATAACCAACAAATCATACCTACTTGTCACACCAAATACGGTGTCTAAGAATTTGCTTGGCTAACAGTGACGTTTGCCAGACACACTTGAACTAATCCTTCCCAGCAATCACGCTGCATTCCAGTGAATATAACTTCACATTTGTTCTAATGGGTGATCGATGACACCACCGCATTCGGTACAGCACAGAATTAATGGAGCATCTGCAAAATGAAAACAACTAACATTCACTACTCTTTTGTCATGGAGAAAATGAGCTAATGATAATAATCTAGTTTCCAGACATTGCACACGCATCCTGCAATCTTAAATACTTAGTCCTGGAAATCAAATGTTATCAACTTCATGCACATGCAACCCTGTTCAAGGATCTTTCAGTGAGCGATCAAGACTTGAAAAAAGTCATAGTTAAGGCTATCCATGAAATTTTAATTTGCCTCTCTTGTGTGGCCATGTGTAGAATTGGTCTATAATTCCATCACCACATTTTATTTGGTTGCATGAGAACATGACATGTTTGGTGTACAGCCCAAGCATTACTTCCAAGGGATATGGACTGTGAAGGTTTATTGATATGACCCTTTCCTTATTTATTGGAGAAGTTGAAATATATGTAGTGATGGAGGCAGATCAATATTCTTCTTCACTATTGGCTTAAATGCAAATCAGCGTAATTCCCTTGAGGTCAAAGCATCTGAATGTTATGCCCCCAGGATATGGTGCACAGGAGATATATACTTTCTAAATAACCTCAAAAGGAATTTTCAAATCTCTAAGCATTCACTGGGTGATTATAGGGCTGCTTGGGAGGCTGCAGTTCTGCTGGCTTCCTCCCATAGCCTCAACATCTTATTGTCCAGCTCCTGTCTCTCTGCAACTCTTCTTCCTCCTCCTTCCTTTCCCCATGTCAGCAGAAGGACCAGGTAGAACCCAAAAGATGTGGCTTGGTTCAAATCGACAAGTGTTTCCAAACCAGCAGATAGTGATGCCCGGCATGTTGAACCTGCTGGGCCTAGATTCCAAGCTCTGTTCCATCTAACTGCCCTGCCCTTCACATGGGCACGAGGTGTGTATCCTGTAGAGTGAGAGTGGATGGAAGAGGTGAAGACATTCTGTGGACAACCCCTGTGATGACTGTGATTCAGTATCTCACTTGTCCCTCCTTTCAATGCATCCTAAGGAACAAGATCCTTTTGATAACCTCAAGAACTGCTTGTGGATATCTCGCCCTTCCAAAATTATTTATCTCAGAAGGCTCACATGCAAAATTCTGGTCCCTCCAACAAGAAGTTAATGGCCAGAAGGAGCTGAGGAGCTCAAAGAGACAAACCTCTGCAAAACATTGCCTGGCAGGATGCCTTAGGAGGTGGAATGGTGCCTGGAGCAATGTCTCCGCTGAATGTCCTACCTGGGAGCTGGTGGAGACAGGAGGTATTGGGAGGTGGGTGGGATAGAGGTGGTGCAGGGAGGCTCTGCTGCTGAACACTTGACACTCCTCTTATGGTCCTTACACTGCCCTGACTCCACCAGCCCTGAATTAAAGAGCCCCTTGGACACACAGATAGGAATTCCTATTTGGTTTTAATTTGCAGTCACCATGTGTGGCTATCAGCCAGGCCTTTCTGCCAGCCCCAGCAGAGCCCCGTTCATTTACTAGTTTGCTGGAGGTGTTGCTGGGACATGTATATGGGCCCTGGCATGCTCGGGGAATGCTGGCACGCCTGGCCCTCAGATTGCTTCTGGGCGGCTGCGTCCTGACTCTGCCAGGAGGTAACCCAGGTCCAGCCTCTCCTGCCTTGCTTTCCGTGGACTTTGCCATGCATATTACTGATTAGGAGGGAGCCAAAGCACAATACTTTCAAGGTAAGTCTCTGGAGAACCCTGGGACTATTACTGAACCATGGAAAATGTCTTCTCCGTGCTATAGGCATTGCCCCTGTCAGCACCTTCAGGCTCTTGAACACCACTGCCCCCCTGGCAGAACGAACCTCACGGTGGTTGTGTCTCTCCGTGCTGCTCAGGCTGGCCATGCTCAGGGCAGGATGACGGGATGCATAATTTTTGTGCTGGACCCTAATGAATCTTTGTAAAGCACACACAACCTCAAGGTTTCAATGTAATGGTAAAAATTGCATACCTGATACTAAATTGATTTTCCTGTCAAAGTTCAAGGGTGAATAAACTTTCTCAACAAAAAGTTCTAAGATATAAAATAAGTGTATAAACACAAATATATTTATATCTATGCATACACAAATGGAAAGGCAAACTGATGCACCCTTCTGTTTTTACCCTGGGGGGGAAAACACCTCAAACCTTTTTTTTTTTTTTTTTTTTTATGAAACCTTCAATTAAAATTATTTTTCCAATTATAAAAATATAAAATAAAAATATAATAAATATTATTCTTTTCTGGACATTAATGCTTTCCTCTTCCCCACGCAGGTTGAAAAGGATGCTGAAAATTGCTACATTTTCAGTACAGGTTTTTAGGAACAAGATTTTCACTCAACACAGGAGTGTCTGAGGACTGAATGACCAGGGTTTACTGTATAATTTTACACTCTGGATTGGTATCACTATGTACCATATCAAATGTAGATGGCATTTAATTAGAATAGTTTTTATTCTCTCTCCAAACCCACATGTTCCCTAAAGAAGGGTTTGGTTTTTTACAGTTGTGAACCCAGTGAGAAATAGATACTGCGAATGTGTAAATGTAGTATCTTTCAGTTGGATTCTATTCAAAATTTCACATGAGTCTGGGGGATTTAATTACAAATTGTTCTGATGTTCATAGTAATAATTTCTTTATGAAAAAGCAAAACTTAAATCAGAAGAAATGTCAGGGAGATACATTACATATTAGAAAATTAACAACATCTCAAAAAATTTCCTTATGAAAAAATGAATTATTCAAAAGCAATTTTCTTGGGTCCAGGCTGTATTGGGCTGTACTGTCTCAATTCAGATTAGAAACCTCTGAGTTGCAATGCAGTGATGTGAGTCAGGACCTCATCCCCTCTACAGAACTCGCATTTGCCTTGATATTACGGGCTAACAGCTTTTGGTGAGCTGCTATTGACATTTCAGAGGGGAGCTTGGGAGTAAGGTGCAGGAAAGAGTAAGGAACAGGTATTTCCTAAAAGTACCAAATAGGAAATACCTGAATGATGGGTGTTTCTGAGGGACATGATGAAGTTACAGCCTGATCAAAGACTCCTTCTATATCAAATGACAGACCTTCAAAGTGGGAATCAGGGTGTCTCCCTCCATGGATGACAGAGGGGTTTCAAAGTGATGAGCAAACAACATCCTTAACTCAGCGATCTAAACTTACGTGGGATGGGTCTAGGTCTTACTGACCTTCCAAAACCCATACAGGCTGCCTCTATGATAGTAAATGAAACAAGACCAGGTCTTGGACCGTTGTAATTACTATGAGAGCTGGATCCTGCAAGAAGAAGGGTGAACCTCACAGAGGGGTCGGTTTGGATTTCACAGAGCCAGCGTAGCAGTAACACACCCTGCTCCAGTGAGAATTTTAACTCTAGTTCAACAATTTCTTGCCTTACAGAGCAAGTTCACTGTAGGTAAGTGAAGTCTGCACACTAAATGTGTTTTTTTTCACATTGCAATGAACCAAGGCAGTGAGGGACTTGCATTTTCATTCCTTTTCCAGATGCTTTTATACTACCACACAGCATCCAGGTTATACAGTCTGTCAGATAACACCAGATACACATCATTATTAATGTACTAGTGTGTTTTGCTTTTGATATGATGAATATGAACAACTGAAACTAGAAAGGAACAAAACTATGTTTTCAGAAGGGCCAAATAATTGTATCTTCACTCCTTTTTAGAAGGTGGATACCATGAAGGAATTACTATTTAACTGAACAACAAACAGCTCAAAAATGTCAGGACATGAGTCTTGTTAATGGATGGTGAGGTAGGTAAAGGGGAGGCTAAAGGGTCACCTAGTGTTAGCCTCCAACTAATTGAATGGAATTTACCAATACGATGAAGCTAAACTCTTTTTGGTACATCCATCCATCTTTTCTTGGTGGTGGCAGATGATTTTGAATGACTTGGGAACCACGGGCAGTGGCTTGGGTTGTTCAAATTGCATATCAGGAAAAAGACTTTCCAAGAAGGTGAAGTAACAATGGGACAGGTCACTCAGACAGGTGTTGACATTCCCATCTCTGGAGGTTTTCAAGAACTGGCCAGATAAAACCTCATCTGATCCGATCAAGAGCTGGTGATGGTCCTTCTTTGAGCAGAAGGTTGGACTAGAGATCTCCAGAGGTCTGGTCTCTTGCACAGCCTGTCTACAATTCTATGATAACTTCATAGAATAAGGTTTCTCACCCTAGTTGTTTGTGCTTGTAAAAAATATTCTAATTCTTATTCTAATACCCTCATTCCAGGAGCCAGAAAATACCAAAGTAATAAAGATAGCTTAATTTTCCTATTCCCACAGTTACGGGACCAGAGAAATGGAATCCACAGTGCTACAAAACTGGTGATAATATTTGTGCTCTGGGATGCACAAACCCATGCACTACTCTCTGTATCAAGTATAACATCTTATTTCAGCATGCAATCTTCTGACTCCTTAACCCAGCTCCATGTTTGAGAACAAGGGTGGTGTGGAGAGCTTTAAAATTACCTCTCTGACTTGAAAGAAAACTCTTTACATGGCCAGAGACCCTTCCTCCCAGCTATATTTTGGTCAGCCAGAATGAGGAGGCATTGCTGACCCTGAGAACAAAGCCAAAATGGGTGTAAATTGTTAACATTTGAATTTAGAAGTAATGTTAGATAAAAATTTTCTGGCACTCTTTCTTGTATCTGAACTCCCAGATCTGTTTTCTAGCAGAGGTGGGGATTATAGCTAACTTTTTAAAGTAATATGTATTTTTACAGTTTTCCATACTTAAGAAGGAAATATTCTTATTGTCATCAAGAAAAAAATTAAACACACTGTTTCCTGGGGCTTGAAAGTATTTAATGTGCTATAAATTCAAAGAACGCATTCTCTTATCACTTGTATTGCTGGACTTGGTATATTTTGCCAATATAATGTTGAGTGTGATGGTTTAAAATGCTTCCTGCTAACTTACAATGGAAGAAATGTTCTTGAAATAATTTCCAGCTTGTTGCCTTGACTAACATTATGGCTGTTATCTCCCACTGTTACATGTGCCTGAAACTTGTGATGAAATACCCGTTTTTGAGATATGATTTCCATGGCCTGTGGATTACAGTAGAATTGGGGTTTATATCATGGTCAGAGACAGACAAGTAAGTCAGGATTTAAGCATCAAAATAGGAGCTGGTTGTCCAAACCTGCTTTTTTGTACCTGCTCTGATATAATGACAGACTTTCCTGAACATATTGCTCCATTTTGCAATGAAAGGTGTGTGATAGTCATAAATTTAAATCTATTGTCATCAAGAAATAGCAAAGATTATTTAATCATGTACAGAATCAAGATTTCAGCTTCCCAAGTCTACCTTGTCTGTGAAGATGAAAGAATGCAGTCATGGGCTAAGTAGTATCTTTTGCTTGGTATGAATACTCGTATCATGGCTGACAAAGCTTTGAGGAAGCTTTGAGTGATGCTTCTTCCCTGGTAAAAGAAAATGCAAGTTATATTTGGGTATATCAGACATCCCACATATGCACATCTACTGTTGCTAGCCCCTGAGGTTAACGGAGGTAGGGCCGTGGAAATGTCACTCTTCCCCTCCATTTATCACATGGTTGTTCAGGGGGCAGCGCAGCTATGCACCCATTGCTCTCTTTTCCCCACATCATCCATGGTTAAAGTCCTGTAAAACCTATGCTGAGGAGTTAAATTCTTCTGAATCTCTGTGTATGAAGAAATCATAGTCCTTTATCCATTAATCAAGAATCATATTCCAGAATTGTTAATTATTTGTGTCCTTAAGAATATCATACACTGAAAACTCTTGATACTAGCTCTTCAATTCTCTTAGTAGCAATGGTCATAATAGCTCAGAAATTTTCCTGGAAAAATGCACTTTGGAAGCTTCTCTTCTGTATAGCTCTTAAACTCTACCCCAAGCACTTGATTTAGTTGAATGATGGGTTTGGGTTTGCAGAAAACCAATGAGCTCTGCCACATAATTACAGCTTGTGTGAAAGTTGATTATCTTTCTCTTATTTAAACAGGTAACATAGGTGAGGACCCTCTTGTTTAAACAATGCCCTCCAGTTAATGTTCTCCTGTCTTCTGTATCCAAAATCCATCCACCTGCTCCACCCTAAACCAGTCAAACTTTGACATGTTTGAAATGACATCCATCTTTTGTACCCATGCATGTTATTGTATTTATAAATAGTAGAATCACATATCTTTTGTTAGTTTACAGCATATTTCAGAAACAAGAGAGAGAAAATATCCCATATGTTAGGATTACTCTTTCAGGTGTGATAATGTCACCCCCAAAAGCACTGTTGCTCCTTACAGACAGCAGTGACGACACCCTGAGACACTAGGATTATGTTGGGTTTGCCTCTGAATAAATAAATACAAAGGGAAAGCATAAAAAAAGTTGAGTAGTGAGTGTACTTCCCTAAGAAGGTTGGTACATAAAGGAAAAACAACAGAAAGGATAATCTTCATACATTCACCTGTGGACATCAGACTCTGAAGCTCCCTTGGCTGTGTTCAGAAATCAAAGTTTTACTGTGTTCACGTACCAGAATAACTTGTCCAGGGCAATATTGTTTTTCCAGAGAGACAACAGAACAAGAGTGAAATCAGTAGATGCCTCAGTGGCCGAGAGAGACCTGCACCAGCGGGCAGGAGCAAACAGGTGACTGCCAGTACCACAAACAACACATTTATCGGAATTGACATGTTCCGAGAACAAAAGCAGGCGTGGCGATGAGGTGTACCTGCACAGAACACAGCCTTGCAAGGCAGCAGCAGCCCCTGTGGCTCTCAGTGCGCCATTTGTCCTCACAGACAATCCCCCCTGCTGCTTGTAGGTGCCCAAGGTCAGCCTCTGCCAGCTGACAGCGGGACCACCACTGTATTTTTTGCCTCCTGCCTGGAGTGCTCGTAGACTGCTCTCTTTTTCCCAGAAGCCTCACCAACGGTAACAACTTCTTTTTTTTTTTTTTTTTTTTTTTTTTTTTTTGAAAAGCCTGCATGCATCGCAGCCCCCAGGCAAACACGGAGGGCATGATCCTGCAAGGCGCTAGGAGATTCAGCCATCCTTGAAGCTGGAGCTTTACGAGTCACGTGTGTGACGCTTCCAGCTTCAGCTCTTTCATGATGTTTTTGCCTTTGCCGATTCCTTGCTTCCAGGAGGAAATTCTCCACTTAATGTAAGGGGATGCCTCTGGCTTTGCCCTGCTGCTAACATCTTCAGAAGCATCACCATGTTTTAATTCTAATTTAAAAAAGAAAATTAATCAGTTATCAGTCACTCTTGCACATAGGGCTGTGTCGTGCTTGAAATACGCTATTTTCTGTGTGCATGTTTACCTCAGTACAGTCATACTTAAAAAACAGGGTGATTTTAGTAAAATAAAAAAGCACCGCTCACACTTATTCAATCCAGGCTGATTAATGCTGCTTATTGTAGGAGATAATTCCTCTTCACCAGCACCTTATTCACTTCTCCTGCAACTCACATTTAATCTTGGGTTCCCTGGCTCCCGCAAGGATGCAGCTCTGCTGCTCAGCTGTGCCATGCCAGCGCTGCCTCCAGCCACGCTGATTTCCACATGTCACAGGACATACTCAGCACATAACCAGTTCCTCTGTTGGTGGTTCACCAGTGTGGCATCTGTGCTATGACAGATCTCGTCTCTTTCTGCAGACCTTGAGGACATTAATTAATGGACAAAATCCATAATTTCAGGGTGCCTTTTACTTACACTGAGGAAGCCCAAGCTCTGGCAGCATTACTTGCATCGTCTCCTAACAGTGTGGCTCGGGTACAACATGTTTGGGCCACCTGAAACACGTTAGACTTTTTCTTTGTGCCCAGCTGATGGATGCAAGGTATTTTTTAGGCTTTTATAAACTTTTTGGCTAACCCAGGTGAAAGACTTTGGTAACAATTATGCCTGTGAAGTTATGATAGTCTTGCTATGCTAGTGAGGGGGGAGACTAATAACAGTGTAGGATGGACTAAGTGACCCATACAAGTGGGAACATACAACCACGTGCTCAACTCCGCAGGGATATTTTTCTGTTTTTTTTTTTTAAAAGGCTCGCCAAACTGAAATCATACTTTCCATATTCTGCAGGGTTCCTTTGCTTCACAATACTTGCTTTATTTGCAGCAAAATGTTGTTCTGCTGACATCAGCAGGATTCGTTACGTCTTAGTGCCTGGCAAAAGTCTCTGTTTAGCAAAAAAGGCTTTTAAAAATCTTAGGTGGTGTAAATGAATGTAGAATACTGTCCATTACGCCTCACTGGTCTGAATGCTTCAGCAGGTCACTGCTGCAGTACTAGATATATCAAATTGCACCTGAGCGTGTATGAAAGCCGTTTCTGACTAACAAACACAACTGTGACAGAAAATATGGTTCTTAATTGCTGGGAAGAGCCTGTGTGCTGTTTCACACTGTGAAAATGACTGGCAGATTCCAAAGAAAAGCTGCAGCTTTGTAATTAATTTCAAATTGGAAGAAACATATTTTCACTTGACAGTTTTGTTACACTCAATTTTTTAACAGTCCAGTCTTTTCTGGTTTTGAATATTTCCAATCAATATTATCTCATTATTTTATTTTAAAGAGTCCTCAGTTTTCATGGTTTTCAATGTCTGACTTGGCTAATCAATCAGAGCTACACACTGACAAGAAAGAAAATCTATCAGAAATGAGATCAAATCCTCAAAAAATAGCAACAGAAAATAGAAAACTCTAGAAAGGAAATAGAATTTCAAAAGATGCTGTAACAGCAGCTGAGTTCTAATAAGAAGCAGTCCTCGTAAATATTTCAAGATGTTCAGAACTAAATCTGAGCCAAATCAGGAATATCTATTGCTGAAGTGGAAGAGAAGATTTGCTGGACCAAAAGCATCAGCTGACTCATGAATTTTTACGTCCTGTTTAACTCATAGAAGCTTCTGGACAGTGTGGTACCCAAAATTACGTGCCTGTAATAGCAGTAATATGTGTATCAAGGTGAGGGGGGCTTTGGCCATCATCAAGGAGTACTTTACAGCCATGTCTGCAAGCCAGCAGAGCCAATCAGACCAGGTAGCACGTGGCAGGTGATGAGCCTGAGCTGGGAATGGTATCAGCAGTATGGGAGTGTCAGGCAATCCTGCTGGCAAAGCAGAGTGAGGCAGAGACGTAACAGATGCTTGCAGCAGTTGCATAAACTCATGGAGGAGGTGATGGTGAAACGGGGAACGAGGTGTTGGAGGAGTGAGATAGTGCAAAAGACATTTTAGGGCAATCATTGCTTCTTACTTCAAGAAAGGACCCATAGGTGGACCTCCAGGGAAGAGCTCCTGGCTGGTGATCTGAGAGGAGCAAGATGCTGTCCTGCATTATCAAGTACAGGGTTGGTAGAAAAACTGGATTAAAAAAACCAATTTGCTATCAGCACCTCTCCACTTTCTGCCTAGATGTCCCTCCGAGCTGGATTTTCTGAGGCACTAAGCTTTTAAGAAATTACATTAGCCATCATGCTTCTACTTGGGGCTTCACACTCATCCCTTTCCTCCGACGTGCCATGGCAGCAGCGTGTGTGCACAACTCAGGGCCCGTGAGAGCTGTGTGCTATCAATTTCCCTTCAAACTGATCTGAAAACCTGAGTGGTGAACAAAGAAAGAGATAGCACCTAAAAATATTTCATAGAAGAAGTAGCAGAAAGGAGCAGAAAATGTGAGCTGGGATTAAAAAAAATGGTCAATGTTACTTGTTCTGGGGCTTCCAGATCCATATTTTTCCAGCTTGTGTTCAATATTTTCAGCCTGCATTAGGAAACCTACTGTGCAGTCATGTGGATCAAGACAAGTTAAGCACTCAGCCTGCCTGGGGTTTTCAGACCGATACGACTATTTCTAGACAGACACGGCTGTGCCAGAGCAGTTAGAAAACTGGAACAGTTTTATTACAGTATTAATTTCCATGGGTTATATTTCCCTTTCTGCTGGGTGAAATGAAATTTTTTTTTTTTTTTAACTGAACTTTAATAAATAGTGCAAGTTAAGAAAAAGTTTAACTGAATTTGTTTAAGTGTTGATGGAACTGTTTTGCTTGCTGGGGTTGGGAGTTCTTTCCCAGCAATGCTCAACAAACACATGACCTATTTCTGTGATGCAATATGTTATTCTATGTTTTATTTATTCAGTGTCTTTCATTGGATGATTTAACACAAGATCCTGTAAAATGTCCATGAGCTTAAAAAATGTTCAGACAACTAACTGAAAACTATTCTATTGAAAGGTACGAAATAAAAGTGAGTAACTTTTGGTTTAGGAATGAGCCTGGGTTGCAAATGATAAGGTGCTGGGAGGGTGTGCCAAGGCAATATTAAAATACATTACAATATGTTGCCCTTTCCTTGGGCAGCCTCATCTGTATGGATTGCAGTGTTGGTGTTAGTTAAGTGTAATATGTTTATATTTCATCTCTTTAAAAAAGTGCCATAGAGGGCTTGCAGTTGTATCCAGACCTTACTGTTATGGCTTGTACTGCCCTTCATGGCACAGAAGTGATAGGACGTAGGTTGAGTGAGCATAAAGACCTTTTCTTGTTGAAGCTGCAGGACACAAGCAGTGTCCTATAAGTGTTTCTGTTTCTTTATGACCTTGGCTCAAAGCTAAATGCACCTCTCTCTGATCAAGGCCGCTATTCAGGGTTTTCATTAAAATCTGGGATATGGAAGAGAATAATTAATAGATTCACAGAATTACTCAGTCTGGAAGGGACCTATGCAGGTCTCCAGTTCAAACTCCTGCTCAGAGCAGGTCTAACTTCAAAGTTAGGCCATCTTGCTCAAGGATTTGCTTGCTTTCAAGTTCTGAATATCTCCAAGGACTGAGATTTCATGTCTCTGGGAATTTGTCCTAGTGCTTAATAATTGGAACTTACTTTCCTCCTATAAAGTCTTTCTTTTTTCTTTTTCTCACTTCCTTCTTATAAAGAAAATCTCCTGCTGCAGTTTGTGAATGTTGCTTCTTTCCCTTACACTGTCCACTTACAAAGAGCTGGGCACGTTTTCTGTAGTGGAAGAAGGCACCGAGAGCCCTTTTTAGACTTCTGTAGGTTAAAAAACCCAACCAGTTCACTCCAGCCTCTTCCAGCAGTGGTTTTGGCAGGCATCTCATTGAAGAACAAATTCCAACTGCCCCCCTTCCCCCTCCCCTGCCCCCCAACACCCCCCCAAGTGTGAACCAGCCCAGCCCTGCTCACAGGCGACACTGAGCATGGTCATGGTGCCTGAAGGCACAAGGCACAGCACAGGACCAACGTGCTGAACGGGGGAGGTGGACAGGGATGCCATGGTCTAGCTGCCTCTGACTGGATCTGGTGGAACGATTCAGCTGTGAAAACTAAAAAGGGATGAAAGGGATGAAGATAGGCAAGCAGCAAAGGCTGCTCTGGCTGGTTTTACAGCTCAGGTGAGGGGGAAAGCATCCTCTCAGCACCGAGCTGAATTGGCTGGAAGGAGTTTGTGAACATTTTCAGTCTGTCTCGGTCTTGAGAAACACTGTAGAAAGGAAAACACCAGTGTACAGCGGTTCTGTGGGAAATTAAACTGGTGATTAGAGCATGTAGGAGTGGATAGGAGTTTTTTCTTTTCTTACCAAGAACTTTTTTATTAAAAAGTGTCCATCAATTGACACTGATACCAAAATTTATTAAGTAATATGCAGAAATGTACTCAGTTTGGCAAAAATTTCACAGGGAAAGGTTTCTCTTGAGTGAGTTGTAACTTTTGCTAGGAAGAAAGCAAGCAAAGCTCACACCTTTCATGGGGCTTAATATGCTGAGGGAAACCTCACCTGAAGTCCATAGGACCAGGTAATGTTGCAAAAGCGTGAGATCTCTGAATTTTTTGTGCCTGGATCACTGAACCAGTGCAAGTGGTCTCCCTTTTTCTTCACGAGGTAGTCCAAAGTGCCTCTCTTTCATCTGCTGCAAAATGCATCCAGACAGTGAAGGATCAGTAGTTTATGCAAAACAGAATTATTCTTCCCTGGTTGGCTCTGATCTTATGCAGTCCCAGGCTTCCAGTATGTATCAACAGGATATGAGTGAATAATTTCCAGCAGCAAATTAACAATGTCCTCTAGTTATTTGCCATTTTACTTCAGTTATTGTTTACAATTATTTTACCAAACATTTTTCTATAAGTGTCTGTTTTATTCCCTCAAAATTGGGTGATTTTTTTCATACCAGCTAGAACCAGCTAGAACAGCTACAGGTCTTTTAGCAAGTACATAAGAGCTTAGAAAATTATTCTTGCTATGGAAGCTGCATTAAATTAAGGTTTTATCAACAATGAATGAAAGTTTCAGAGTTGCAGTTCTTTTTCCCAGATTTACTTCACCTCTACATCAGTAGAATATTTCAGCTTCCAGTGCTAAAGATCTGGAATATTTCCTTATCACTTAAAGTCACTTGTTTATGCAAAGAAATAGGAAACAGACAAGATGTGCCACTGTATTTTAGGTCCAGTTGCAGCATCCAACAAAATTTCAGTTTCAAGAATGACAGAATACACTGAATTATGCTGGACTTAGGTTTCTCTGTACCTCCTGTTACTCCTTGGCTTTTCTGATTTCTCTTACCTGGGCAAAAATGTAAGATTTGATCTTTGGCCATAATTAAAGGTGAATTATGTAGAGAACTGTGTTTCATTTATAGGTCTTGCATTTCTGAAATCTGTTTGTTTGGGTTTTTTTTAATGATTTTTTTTTGTTTAAAATATTATGAATAATATTATGAATAATGAAAATTCTTCCTTCATGTAAGAGAAATCATGAGTTTTACAAATTCCAATGTAAACCATGTCTGATATTTACTTGTCTTGATTTGATGATCTGGAGGTGGCCCTTTGATGGGCTGGGAGATACAGGGAAGCAGGAGACCCTGATTAAATGAAGCCTTGCATTATGGAAGCCCTCTGTGGATAATTTTCCAGGGCAGCTCCTGTTCATATTTATCACACTGCTGTTAAAAATGACTTTTCCACCAGAAAATACCTATTTTCTAGTGCTTATAAAAAGTGGGGCATTGGGGTGTATCCTGCAGTGTTTTGCATCAAAACTGACAGACAACTGAGTGCATGTTACCATCCCCTGCATCTGGTGTCTCATTTTTCACAAAAGATTCAAAAGTGTTGATGAAGCTGATGATGTTGAAAGCTGTGTACAGAAAACTCCTTCACTTTTTCCTGAAACTGGGTCACATACAAGAATTCAGCTGCTGCTAATTAATTTTTCTGTTAGTCTGCTGTCACATCTAACTTATCACATGATGAACCTTAACTGTCAGTGCATGTGCTACTTCGCCCTTCACTGTGGATCTCAGCGACTTTGTCCCCAAGGTCAGGCATCTTTATTAGCAGCTTTCCTTTACTGTATGTACAGTAAACTGGCTCATCTGCTCTGATCTTATCAGATAAAACCTGATGGCAACCTGCTTCAAAGGTGACCTGGAATAAGAAGCAAGGCACCATTCAGCCATGCAAATGATAGTTTTGCTTAAGTTATTTTTTTTAAAAAAAACAACCCAAACCCAGACAAAAAAGCCCCCCCAACAAAAAATAAAAATAAAATAAAATAAAAAAATCACCCTAAACCAACCAGTAGGCTTTGCTGGAGCTTGTGTGTTGCCCTGGGGTACTTGCTGTAGAAGTTGTGTGCTCTCTGCTGTCTGTCTAGGGGTAGAGGGATAAATGGACACGTGTCTTTGCTGGTAACACCTTAAATTCCCTTTTCATTTAGCTTCTATCTGCCTCACTACAGGTCAAATCTGGCAGCATGACGAGGGACATAGCATGAAGAATATTTCCTATTTTTGGCTTTCACATCAGATCTGATGTGATCATACATACACGCCTCGCTTGCTGTTACAGAAGTGCTACACCACCTCCCACCCAGCCTGCAAGTCTGGGTTATGACTGCCTTTTTCTGAACATGGTCAGTGCAATGGTAAGGCTCATTGGTACTGTCTGCATCGGACCCTCACCAACACGACACCTAACCACAACCTCGGTAAAGCAGAGAAAGTTCCCACCTGATTTATGGAAAGGCTCACTGAGATTTACTGTAATGTGCTGTAACAACTTCATTGCACTTCATGGTGCAAAATGAAGATAGGGATATATTTTGCTGTAAATCTTAGAGGACCTCAGAAAATAACACAACCTTTGATTTGTTAGTTATTGCCATGCTGGCAAAGTGCTTTTTTGTAATGGTAATTGCAGTAGAGTAATTGTAGAGTACCTGTAGTGGCAAAATTACCCTTTGTGTGTTTGAATAACAAAGACTCTGGGTGAGGCATTAGATCACCTGTTGAGGTCTCTTCCAGCTTATATTTCTAAGCTTCTGTGACACTATTGGGATGACAAAAGCTAAGGACAAAGATTTGTCTCCTCAGAGCTTGCAGTAATTGCAAAGCAACTGGTGAATATGATCCTTATAGATGAATTTTACAGCTTTGGAACAATGGACTGCTCAATTCAACAACTTTTTTCTTTCACTTGGTGCTATTCCTTACCCTTGATAAAGTGCTCTCTTGGTGGTGCATACTATCATCTTTCATCAGCAACAATTGGAGGAGCATTAAGCACATAATAGAAATGGCCTGATCTTGTTCCCAGAGTGGTGTGGGTAAACTCTAGGGTTGACTTATGTGTGAGCAGAAATTGGCTCCAGGGACAAGCTACCTCTGGGCAGAGACCAGCAAACACTTGTTTGGGGGCTCAGACTTGCACCGCAGAGTGTTATCCAGCTGCATGTGGGGCAGCGTGCATGCCGAGCCCACCCACAGCACCGCAGCCTCCCACGCTGCAGGGTGCTGAGTGGAGGAATCACCCAAGTACTGGTGTTGATCTGATAATATTGAAATGGTATTTTCTTGTCATGGGGCTGTCTGTTTCTTCCTCTCCTCCTCAGCCAGCTCAGCAGCTACAGGTGGTGCTGTGAGGTGCAGACCCTCATGGTGGAATCAGGGCTCCAGCCCCTCCTGCTAACTAATGCAGAGAGTGCCAAGTTGATTCCTCTAATTTACCACGATAAGGATTAGGTCTTCTATGTTTCTTCTCTAGCTGTGGGACATGGTTGGAAGCATTCTTGACATATTTCTTGAGAAGCTGGATGTACCACTGTCCCAGAATAAATACCTGGGAGGCACTGTCCAGAATTAACTTGTGTATGAGTTTCCAAAGATCAATTTCATTTCACAACAACTTTGCCACAGAGAATCTGGAAATGTTTCCACCTATCTGGCATTCCGTCCTGTGTGTTACCATGGAAGAGTTGTCCCTTTCCAACTACAAAGCAAACCTAGGTCTTGTTAATTATCTTATGTTGGGTTCCTCACTTGATTCCTGAAGAGCAGGACTGAATATTGCCCAAAAATTGTCCAGAGAACTGAGGCTGTCAGGCTGAATCTAAATTTTAGACTAATGATGACACAGATCAGCTGGAAGTAAATATCTCCATTTCTTGAGTAGCCAGTGTCTTGCCGGAGCTGCCTTTGAGGGCTTCTAGAGGGAAATCCTGTCTGACAGCCTTTGGCACCAGCTGCTTAGGCAGATGCAACGTCTGGCTGGAGATCCTTCAGGAAGATTGGTTTGCCGGGTGCTGGAGAGCAATTACTCTTGTATGCATGTATATCAAGGTAGGACAAATTACCCCCTACTTCATTATTTTCATTAAAAGCAGCAGGATCTAAATCCTCAATCTAGACAGCTAGCCTTTAGGTACCCAGATGAGGTCAGAGGACTCCAAATCTCCTGAACACCAGGCTCATCTCTTGAGGGAAACACTGACAGGCACGTTCATAAGCATCCTGTACTAAGAAGCAGGTTTAATACCTTCCTTCTTTTGCTATCCAGGTTTCATAAGGCTTATGCAATATCAAGTCTGTTCCTTCCAAAAACCGCAGCCACCCCAGCTGCTCCTGTGCAAGCGGGAACTACTTGGGCTACTAGATGTTGTTCCTTCCTAGCCTGAAAGTCTGTACGAGATACCTCATTCAATGCAAAGAGGTTGGTCAGTCCCTGATCAGCTTGGTCAGCTCAACTAGAATTGCAGAAGTCTCCTGCAGGCATTTTTTCTGAACTGTCCCAGCTCATACGAAAAATAACTGCTATTAAATAAAAAGCTGACTAAGAAGGGCATGGCCACATGTCACAGACCCTTTCATGTGTAAGAAACTTGTTATGGTTTTCTTTGTGCATGTTGATGTCTTCACTAACGTCAGGGGTGCTCAGGCAAAGTGCTGACACTGGGGGGATCACATCTGCCATCTCTATGGGAAAGGCTCACGGATCTTGAGGCCATGGACTACTAAAATAATCTCCTATGGAATGATACCAAGGAAAACCACAAATTAAATCACTTTTTTTCTCCCTGTTCTCTTTCTCTCTTTCAGACGCATGCAGATCCATTTGCATATTATATATAAGGGGTATATACGTTGTCAAGTTTCTTGCAGTGCAGCTTGGAAGCTATGCCTTTCCTCTTTGTGTTAAACGACAAAACCAACAACCTATAGCATAGGTTTGTTACATCTTTGTCGTCTTTTCCAGTCAAAACTGAATGCTTGTTTTATGCTGAAAAAATCTTGGCCCTCCTTAACAATCAGAAGAATTTGTTCTGTACAGAAAATATTTTGGAACAGGCCGTGATACATTGGGCAATGTGATCTAAAAATGAAAGAACAGATCCAATTCTTTTGCAGGTCATGTGTGGCTGTGATGCTCCAGGCTGCTTGAACAATAGATCTGCTTCACTGTATCTTCCCTTTGACTTTCACTCCCTGCAAATCTTCAGGGGACCATTACTGCTGAAATAAAAAGTGAGCTGGAACTTCACTGACGTTTACCTTTAAAAATAGCATGTGTGATGAAGTAACAAGACCGCATTGTTTCACAGCCTAATCTTTTATTTGTCATAGTCATCAGCTTCTGTACCTGGAGGAAGAGAAGGCAGGTGTGTTAACCAGATGGACAGACGGAACAAAATGTCACTGAATTGTGCAGGCATAGAAATAGAAAGACCTACAACAAATGGCATTTTGGATGTAAGGTGACCCAGTCAGTCAGTAGTAGGCAAGCTATTATTAAAATTGAAAGATATTTCCAGAAAACAGTTTGCAAGATGCAGGGAATGCTGCTGAATGTTTGTAATTTTTGTGTTGCAAAAAGGGAGGGGCACAGGCAGGTCTGAGACTGGAAGCTTAAATGCACAAGAAATGTATTGGAGGCCTTCCTCAGAGGAATGCGATGCTCTTTACTTATTCCCTTCAGCCACCTTGGCTTAACTTGGATGTCACTTGTAGTCATTTAAGACCTTTAGGGAACACCCCCCATTTCAGAAAAGCTTGATTTTCCTTGATATTCCCATTCTTCTTTAAACTGTAACCTCTTTGCAGCCAGTTCCACTTTTCCCTCCTTGACTACAGCAGCCCACATCCTTATGCTGCTTCCCAGCTTCTTATTC
Organism: Microhierax caerulescens; assembly: GCA_035590215.1. Lineage (NCBI taxonomy): Eukaryota > Metazoa > Chordata > Aves > Falconiformes > Falconidae > Microhierax > Microhierax caerulescens. The sequence goes on along the minus strand of JAVJGJ010000059.1, from coordinate 78,384,290 downwards.
TGACTCATGATATAGATCTTTTTCAGCTTTTTTTTTTTTTTTTTTTTTTTGCCAATAAGAGGTAAGGTGCCTTGCTCATGTCATGCAAGAATTTATAATAAGGACTCTTCTACTTTTACTACCATGTGCAGGATTTTATAGTAAGGGCCTTTTCTGTTACTACTGCTGTATAATGATTATAGTCATAGCCTGGAAATAACAACTATAGTGGGATTGCCATCCTGACTAGACAGCAGCATGTAACATGGCACTCTGGCACTCAAATTGTTGTTTCTAGGAGGCCACAGAGCCCCTACAATTGGTTGTTTTTCACTAGAATCCTAAAATCTATTTTTTATAGACATAAACCTTGAAAATGCACATAAACTATAAAATAAACCTCAAATATTTCAATGCCAAGCATAAAAAAATAGAACCTTTTGTCCCATAATGAAAATGAAAAAAATACGTAAACATCAATGACTTGGTATTTCCCCAAAATAGAATAAAAGAAAACGTGTTGGTTTTGGTCCTTTTGCAATGTGACCAGATGCCCAGTCTGGCATAATTAATCAGGTATGTATGGAAACAAGCACACTAAATATCCTCAATTTTCAATTTGGACACATGGATGCAGTGGCTGAGGAAGAGCTGAAGACACCCATAAGCCCACCTGTGCCTGGACTGTAATGAACTATGAATATAAAGGAAGCTGTCCTACAACTTGAAATTCAGACCAAAGGTGACAGAAAATACATATTAGTGGATCAGCACATATGTGTAGATATAATCTTCATTCAATCGGATTCATTTCCACTTAAAACCCAATTTATATTCATATAACAGGTTCATAGTTTTTTTGGGTGTGGTTTGTTTGTTTGTTTGGGGCTTTTTAGCTGCATTTCTTTATGTAATTTTATTTCTCAGAGGAAAAGGGTTTTTCTATATCTGCACAGAACATTTACAATGAGAAGGTTTGTAACTTAGCTGGAAAAAAACATTGATTAAGGTATGCACATTATTTGTGTGTGCCATTAAAAAACATTATTCCTCCTCTTTGGGGAAGTGCAACAAATGATCATCAGTAGTAGCTACTATTGATTTACTTAATCACATTTAATAACCCTTACCTTTTCAATACAACTTTCACATTCAAAGACATTAGTGAAATAGGACCACATAGTTAATTTGTAGTCATTTACCTGTAAAGTGAGTGATATCTATTTTTGTGACTGTTTTTGGAGGCTGCAATACAAAGTATTGTAAAACTCCAGGTTACCCATTCATACTTGTTCTTCTTCATGGAGGTTTCCATCCCCTCAGTGGATATCAAGCTTTATGCTATCAATATCAAGCTTTATGTGTGCCTACTCTAATTATGGGAGATGGAAGGCAGGAAGGCAATAGCAGCTTTGGTGGCAGGGAGAAAATGCTAATTGTTTGTTCACTTAGAAAGTAAGTCAGTTAATTGCACTTCTAGGGCAAGATTAAAAATCCTATTTTGTAACAGGCTGTTTCCAGTCCTGACCCAGTCCTCATGTGGATCTGCAAGTTTGTACTGATGGCCATCATGACTGTGCACGTTCATCTGTTATGGGGATTTCAAATCACCAGTTCCTCAAAAATATTAAGAAAATTAGCTTCCATGCATTTTAAGGCTAGGCAGACTTCTACATTGTGGACCTTTCAAGCCAGGCATTTCCTAACACAGCCTGTTCCTCACTTAGTTCACTTAATAAGTCGATCTTAGCATTCATGGCCATATTGTCTGGTCTGCCTCTTTCCCCTATGACAGGGAGTCCGTGATCAGGTGGAATCTGAGGTTACTTCAGCAGATCAGAAAGGACTAAATTTACTTTATCTTTGGGTGAAATCACCTTCTACAATGCAAACTCTCCTTCAGCCTGTTCTACTACCTATAAAAATGCCATGGACCCAATGTTTGAAGCAGTCACTATCAGTGATGTTGTAAACAGGGACCATCCCCTGTCAGCTGAAATAGCTGAGCTCCTTTGGGATGAAGTCGTCTATGAATCTAGAAAGAAGGTTTTCATGCTTTAATTGAGACTACTCCAGGTAAAGAGCTCATTTGGGATCACCTTGTCTGTTTGAGCAAGGATTTCCAACGTAATTAACATAATAACTAAAAAATAATAATAAATAATGCTTACATAGAGCCACCTGGGATGAAGAAATGGAAAACAGCAGAGGGTTCCAGTCAACTTTTTAGGTCCCTTGCTGTTTGTATGTATCTTTTCAAATTTTCTGAGCCCTTGAAGCACTGATCTAACAGACCCCAATAAATTAATTAACATTGAGATGGATGTCATACTCCCCTAAGAGTATCCTAGCAGGTCTGGAGAGCAGAGAATAGGCATAAGAGGCTGAAGGACATCTTCAGGATGAGATGAAATGGCCTCAAGTTGTGCCAGGGGAGGTTTAGATTGGATACTAGGTAAAAT
>JAVJGJ010000059.1:78371271-78381749 GCA_035590215.1 Microhierax caerulescens | reverse complement strand
AATGGCCTCAAGTTGTGCCAGGGGAGGTTTAGATTGGATACTAGGTAAAATTTATTTACCAGAAGGGTTGTCAAGCATTGGAGCAGGCTGCCCACGGAGGTGGTTGAGCCACCATCTCTGGATGTATTTAAAAGAGGTGTAGCTGTGGTGCTTAGGGACGTGGTTTAGTGGTGGGCTTGGCAGTGTTAGGTTTACAGATGGACTCAATGATTTTAAAGGTCTTTTCCAACCTAAGTGATTCTATGACACCAAGAGTGACAGGGGAGCTTTGGTATGTGGGGATGTGATGGTGCACATGGTTCCCTTTACAAGGGCTGCCCAGCTCCCAGTAAGGGAAGTGAAGGGCTTTCTGTCTTCATACAAAGCAGAGAGGCAGAGCAAAAACTGTACCTTGGTCCTGCAGCTCCTGGAGGTGTTTGTAAGTTTTGCAGATCCTTTGTTTCAGGGACCCAGAGTGCTCCCACATTGCATTCGTCACACCCAAGAGAGAGATATTTATCTCTTAGAGAAATGGGGACTGGGCAAATGAGCAGAACCTGGCTGGAACATCCCCGTAGGAAAGGGAGAAGGTGACCTTGTAGCCTGTCGAGTGTCACAGCAATGGGATCTTCTTGACCCAGGGTGAGAAAGTACAGCAAAACCAATCACCTTAGGAGGGTTCAGAGGGACTTGGAAGTGATTGGTGCATATTAAGTTATAGGGAAAAATCCTGCCTCCGTCAGCTCATTAGTAAGTGGTTAACCCTTCATTCCATCATTCCTCATACACTGTTTTCTGCTCCTGATACAACTTCCCACCTCCCTTCAACCTTGCATCCTTATTTGTGGGGAGGGGAGAGGCAGTTGCTGAGCTGGAAGCTGTTCGAAGCTTGTCACTCCCTGCCAGACAGCGCTATTGGTACTGAATTTCTCCAAAGACAGCAAAGTCTGACACAGAGAGGAGGCACTGAGGGCAGGTGCTGAGAAACCCAGATGTAGGGGAAAATACCCCAACTCCTCAACAACAGTGGAGGAGTCCTATACATCCCTGGAGAGGGAAGACATTTGAATTACAACATGAGGGAGAAGCTGGATTTGCTTCTGATTTGACTGGGCATTTGCTCTTACATCTCTACAAGCAAACTTGCTGGCCCCAGGAGCTGTCGTGGAACCTTGAGGCCAGGTGGCACAACCAGGCTGTGCTATGCTGTTCACTTCCCTCCAACATCCAGCACTTCATGGGAAAAGTCCCTGATCTGAACTGACTCCCAGGCTGTGTTGGGGAAACAACCGTTTGGGAAGCTGCGGGTCGGTCTGGGCCAAAACCAGCTACAGGCTTTTTTATCTTTTTTTATCAGCATGAGTGCTGAATTCCTGCACCTGTGCCCTGGCGCTGTTAAATTTACTGGTACAGAAATAGACAGCGGCAAATGAAGAAAGAAGACCAGAAGCCAGGGGCACCTAATCTCAGAACATTCCAGGGGTGCAGGAGCAGAGAGTGCCAGTTTTTAATATCAAGTGCACAGCACCCCAATAAAGATCTCTTTCTTTAGTAGCAGCAATACTGAAAAGAAAATACAAAGCAAACCTTACAGTCCTCCGTGGCTCACTGACCTAGCTAAACACTGCAGCCGAGGCTGCTCATTTTTTTGGGGTCACCTACCCATCATTTCAAGCTTCCAATGCAGAACTTGAAGTGCTAGGAAGTCATGCTGGAGTGGCTTGGTGTCCCTTGCAGCTCTAAGGCAGTGAGAAGAGGACACCGAAGGTCTCTGCTCATCAGGACAGTATGCATTTGATATACTTTAATGTTATCAACAGGCAGGAGAAAATGCTGCTTGTGCTTTCATTGACGTTGCAATGGTTTTTATGATTGATGCTAAATGAATATTCAGGTGCTTAGATTTCTATGACTTTTATGCACAGTTTTCTCTCCACAAAATAACCCAATAAAACAAAATATTTAAAATGACAGTAGAGCATACTGCTTAAAAACTGATTACCTTCTGTGATGAGAAGACAAGAGGAGAGCTGTGGATGTTGTTTACCATCAGTTTAGCAAGGCCTTTAGCACGATCTTCTGTGGTAAATTTGTGGGCAAATGTGGAGGATAAAGACTGCATGAATGAATGATACAGCATGTGAAAAATAGTCTGGATCACTGGGCTTGGAGAGTGATGTTCTGTGGTAAAAAGTCCGAATGGCAGCTGGTTTTAATGACATCCCTGAAAGTAAATTACTGGGCTAAATACTGTTTAAAGTCTTTATTAATAATCTGGTTGATGGGGCAGTGCACTTTCAGCAAGTTCGCGGAGAGTATTATGTTGGTGGGGTGGTTGCATATGGAGGGTACAGTTGTTATATTGAGGGACATAGACAGGTTAAATACAGGGGTTGACAGGAAGTTTGACAGAGAGAGATGTGAAGATGAAATTGCTTTTATAATTTGGTAACCAATGGTCTGATACCAGTCCATGCCACATTACAGTGTGGAACAAAAGCTGCCTTTAAAACATCTAATCTGCAGTGAAAATGATGACTATGCAAACCAACTGAGTAATGTAAGAGAGCAAATTTCATGGTTCCCAGCATGGAATATGCATCTCTAGGGTTACAGGAGATCTCCTTTTTATCTGTAGCACTACTGTTCAGATCCAACACTTGCAGATATTGCATATTTTTAGCAACAGAGCCACTAGACTTGGAGAGTGAAAGTGTTTTCATAAAGTAAAATACCATGGTCAGTGTGTTGTCCTTCATAGTTGCCTGGCATCTCAAAAAACCCCAACAGAAAACCAAACACCAACATATTTGTGGAGGTATTGATGATTCCTGGAATAGCATTTTTGACGTGAACAGTACTGGGAAGTTTCTACTTGATAATCATGTTTTGATAATCTCCTTGGTCAAGAGGCAAAACCTATATAATTCAATACATATTCTTCACTTTATTAGGATTTAAACCAGGCCACTGCTTCAAACACTGAATGAGGAGATACAGATAACTGTGTGGTCCTGTGTATAGGATGATTGAGTGAAATGGATACTTTGCAAATCATACAGTTGTTACTGGAAACTATTTGCTGGATATTTAAAATTCATAAGTATGTTGGATGAAAAGTCAGAGATTCCTGTTAATGGTTCATTAATTGGAAAGACATCTAAAGGCAGTAATGATCACAGTTAGCCCAGCTGAATTTGGTCTGCCATTGCATTTTAGCAATTTACTATTGCCAAAGGCAGAATATTGAATTAACTGAATGCAGACTTGTAATGATGAGATTCATCTCACCTTATTCAGGAATGGGATTCCATCCTTCTGGTTTTGTATGACTGCAATATGGATGTCTGCGTCTGTAGATGCCTGTTGTCTTGGACACTGCTTATGCAGGACGGAAAGCAATGGGCAATTTTATCTATTTTAGCTGTCTTCGTTAGAGTGAAAGAAAAGACCTCGAGATGGTTATACTATCTATTGAGTTCAAAGTGAGCCTCCATGGAGTTTAGAGCCTGGACAGTTAGATCAAATACAGATAATTTGTAGATGTCAGTGTGGAGGCAAAGAAATCAAAACTGATATCTGTTGGTCCAGGGTCCCTATATGATCCTCAAGAGGAACAGGCACCATCAGTAACAGATCCATTCGACATCATTCAAGATGTGAGGATCTCATCCACACAGGAGGCTACTGCTCTGAATTACTTGTGAAAGGGCCCACCTCATTCTTCCCATTGACTGCAGAAGGAGACAAACCTTTTTGTCTTGATGTTGTGAACACTTCCCTTCCTTCCTTCGCATTTTGTGGTAGCGTAATAAGGAGTCAACCTATACATTGATGGATCTGGGCCTATTTATCACATATAAACCTAAATACATCCAGTATTAGGCAGGTGACGTTGGATGTAAAGTTTTGCTGTTCAGGTCACTGCAATCTCTTACTCCTTTGTGTCCTTGTGCAGATAATGGTGTGTCTCCGCATGCTAAGGGAAGAAAGATGTTTGTGACTTTTCTCTGTGTGTGGTGTTTCTTTTCATGGTAGGCATTCCTCCTGCTCATCTTCTCATGCCTCCACAGGAGCGCACCTCTGCTATCGTCTGCTCTAGTGGAGGGAGGATGAATGATAACCCCATTTCCATTAGGTGTCTGGTGTTCTTGAATCTGCTTTGTTCCTGAAATGTCCTATTTTCTGTAGAATTAGTAACTGCTGATGCAACATCTGCTAAAGCATGTGCTTGTGGGAAGGTGACCTCTGCAGTTCTTTTCTTAAATTCAGGTGGTGAATGCCTCAAAAGCTGTAGTTGTGCAAGAATGACTATAGTCACTCATAGCAGGAGTAGGGACCTCATCCTCTGAGTCTAAAAAGCTTTGCTCCGTCACTTAAGAGGCCAGTACGGCAATGCTGCAAAATTACGTCTTTGTTAAACTCTGTATCCAGAGACCCTTCAGACCAGAGCAGATCCTTATATGTGTTTGGATTGGGCTGAATGGTAATTGTCCTCTCTACGGCAAGTATCGTTGCTTGGTGATGTTGCAGTCTCAGAAACAGACTACGAAGCACACACCACTCTATAACAACAAATATCCAGAAGCCATCACATACTTTTAGGGGAAAAAAAGTCCATAGACAACTATACAAAATAATTTGATATCTGGCCCAGGAAGCTACTGACTGGCAAATCACGGAAAGAAGGGAAATTTTCTTCACTCTTTGGCTTTTAGGTGAGGTAGAACTTTGAGCAGAAGTGGCTGCTGGGAAAGACAACATGAAACAGCAGAAAAATAAATAATCAGAAAAATATGTCCTGATTTTCTATTTTTTTCAGTGTAGTTCAATTAAATAAATTACCAAGACACATGCAGGTCTTCCTTCTATTGGAAGGAGTGGTTAGAGAGGAAGTCGGGTCACTACCCAGGTTGTTACCCTTTTCTACAGTAAAAATAAAATGGTTGTCACTCTGTGTCTCACCTTGGCATGTTTGTAAGAGGAAACAGCTTTTGAGCCCCATTACCTACAGAAGCACACAACAAATGTCTGTGCTCAGCCTCCATAAGGGTGATGCATATCTGTACCCCAAGGTTACTCATCAATTAGCAGGCAAAATAAACAAGGATCAAGGGATTTGTTTTCGCCATATCCACTTGCAAAATTGCTGTGTTTCAGGGGTGTGAACAGGAAGCTGGCAAGCTTCTGCTTGCAATAGTTAAGTTTAGCATTGGATTTCATTTGATCAAAGATGTTGCTGTTGAAGAAGACAAAAGCATAATGGCGTGTTACAATAGCTTGCCATATTAGGTCTGTATTTTCTCCAGATCCACCTAGCAGTTAATGGTAAATTGTTTTTGAGGCATGTTAGTAAATGGATAAATGAGCTGCAAGTTTTAAAACTGAATAGTTGCAGTACTGTTTTGTTAGTAGTGGAGGGGTAAGGATGATGCTATTAGATGATGCTATTACACTGCAGTGCTATTACACTGTATTTTATGTTCCCTATGAGTCCTAACAAAGGATCAGTGGAAATAAGGGTCTCAGTCACCATTAAATATCAAGAGGTATTTTACTGTTGTCATGAAAAAGTAGTGCTACTGGTTTTTAAAGAAACAGCTCCATGTGCTTTAAACCACAATCATGTTCAAAGCAATAAATTGATAATGACATGTAATTAAGTGACAAGCACTGTACAGTATATTCAGGTTCAATATCAATTAATTCAACAGATAAACCTCAATAATACGGTTGGGGTAATACTAGGGGTGCGAGTCCCCTCTTGCACCTCCTTCCCATGGTGGATGTGGGATGCTCCAGATGTACATGTGCTTGTACCACATACACGGGAGTGAAATGCCCTGCCAGGTCACACACACGGCACCCGTGGGTCCCGCTCACCGCCCCTGGCTGCCCCTCGCTGGACAGGTGCCGTCTCCCCGTGGTCTTCCAGGGGAAGATACTCATCCAGCCTGGGCAGGATGGTGATGACATGGCATGCCTTTTGGTAGTACCAAACCAGGTTCAGATTGCTGCTCTTCTCACTGCAAGGTCTTTCTTCTCCCATTACACATTTCCAGGCTTCTACACTTCTTTTCAAGCTGACTCAGTCTCTGTTTTTTGTTTCAGCTCTTTGGGGAATACCCATGAAGGTAACCAACTAGGAAAACAGCCACCTCTTGGAGACTGAAGGATGCTTTGTCCTGCACTAGGTACAGGAGCGGGCGCTCTCCTGGATGGGTTGTGGTGGAGGGGATGACAGCATGTGACATGATCGAAGACTTCATGGTGGCATTTGCTATGTGAGAGCTTTTCCAGCTTTGCAGAGTGAGAGGAGGAAGAATGCATGCATCACATCCATACATTAAGACCATCACATCAGTCTGCAGTTTTTCACTGCAGACCTTCTGTTTGCTTATTTATGTGAAAAAGCAGAATAGGTTGGCATATCCAGAGACCTCTGGAGGCCTCCCAACAATTACACACTAAACAAATATGTTAAGCTATGAAGTTCCTCACAAATGCTCTAAAATGACCTCTTTTCTGAATGCAGTCTTTTATCTTGCCTCAGATAGCAGCAAAGTGCAGCCCTTGCCTAAATGTCTCTTTCTCTGTCAGCCAAAATGCCAAACTGCCACCTCTGCTGCAGTCACATGGAGTGTGTTCCCAGTACTGCTGGCACAGAAGCTAGGAATGCTCAAGATTTATAACAAATTATCAAAGGAGTTTATAATAAATAGGGGTAATCACATCTGAACAGAGCAATTCATCCCTGTAGTAACTCCACTGAATTACACCTGGGAAAAATTTGGACCATTATTTATTGTTTAAAGCGTTAGCAGCCCAGTAACACAGCCTCACAGGAACTGAGATAGCGTGCCAGGGGATCCAGATGAGAAAGATCCATGTGGCTTTTTTTCCCCCCTACTTTGTCTCATATTGTTCACAGATGGATGCTTCTGCTAAAAATTAACAGTGAAGCTGATGACTGCATTTTTATTGAGCTAAACAAGCCAGGCAACTTGTTTTCCCTTCTCAGAAGGTTTATTTTGGCCTATCTTGAGACTGAGAATTAAACCCTGCAGCTGTTCCAAGTACTAATAACCAAAATCACAAAGGAGACCATCCCAAAATCCTGAAACAGTACCACTGAAGGTGAGTTTTTTACAGAAGAAAAAAGTCTCCTAAGGATTTTTAAACTTTTGAACTTTTGGGGTCTAAGGAATACACAACATTTGTTTCCTATGACATACCTTCTGCCAGGCGTGTGGAAAACACACGAAAAAGAGAACTTGTGTAATATTTCAATACTCTCACCATTCTTGGAGCTGGAGGTTTAAAAAAAATGCCAAATACAGCCAGAGTTTTAAGAAGATTGTCAAGGCAGGTAGCACAGCTTGAATAGCAAGTGACTCAAAGGCAGCAATCCCATCTTTTCTCTTAGACATCAATGCCAAACAAGAAATGCCCTCCAGGGAATGCCGTGTTTTGTGAGGTGAGTAATTCCCATTTTGTGAGGTTATAAGCAGCATCACAGTTCCTCAGGTTGTTGCAGCCTGTCTTAGCTGAGATGCTTATTACTGCAAGTTTTAGAAATACCATTAAGGACAGGCCCAATGACTTTTGTTCTTACCATATACATACTTATGGTAAATAAACTCACCCGTTACATCAGAGCTGTTCCTGGTCTGGGGGGTTGATTGCTGCAGCTCAGGTGCAATGCAGTATTTCCCCAATTTTTTTTGCAGACGTGCATTAGAGCAATTGATTTGGAAGAGTTGCAGCAATCTGCAGCAATCCCAGGTTTCCCTGCTCTAAACAAGCACTCGGGTTTCTTATGCATTTTGATCACTGCTACTGACTAAACACACAGGTGTAAGTCCTTTTTGCAGGTTATTTCTGTTTCTCTCTGCAGTCACCATGGAATGGTGGTCAGAGGGACTATCTGTCCAGAGTTTGTTCCCTTCTGGTTATTTTACTTTCTGCTGTGGAAGAGTTGAGTCCTATTTAGCTTTCTTTTTCCTTATAGGCTAATCATAGGAAAGAGTAGTTTCATTTATCAAAGTCATCCATGTATTTCACTTCTCAGAGGAGCTGCTGTGCTGTCATCTTTGAACTTGAGCTCAAAAAAACCCAAAACCAACAACCATCCAAGAAGGGGAGGCTCAAAATAGTCCTATCACAGTCTGAATGTACCACTTCTCTCATTTTTAAGTATCTTCCTTTCAGACAGGTTTTCAATTTTAGTAGAGGCTTTTTTTAAACTTTTGGGTTTCTGCTCTTATAATAAGAATGCTCTGAAAAAGGAGAGGAAGGCTGGGAAAGTGCCTGTTTGTGTCTATGCTGTCTTTCAGAAGCCTGAGCAATGAGGGGAGAGGAAAAAGAGAGCAAGAGAAGACTGTGAGATGTGAATATTTTTTTCAAAAGAGCAAGACTAAAAGGAGGACATCCTTGGCTGTATCTACCCAAGCCTCTAAAGAGCCATGCATAACATCTGATGGATCAGAGAGGTGACCACACCAAACATATTCAAGCAGCAAGTTTAGTAAGTCCTAGCATCCCCCAATTCAGCAGTTTCTTTGCACATGGCACAGAATCATAGCATTGTTTATGATTGTTATGATGCAGAATCACACCCCATCCTAAGAGAAACACTGAGAGATAATAGATGACTCACCAGGTGGAAGGGACATTTTAGGACACCAGGTGAAGTGCTGAACATAAATAACCTTTCTCACTTCTCGTGATGTGTCTTTGTGCCCTGCCTCAGGCAGATAGAGGTAGGTAGAGAATAGTAAATCATTCTTCCCTTGCTCCTCCCAGAGGAGAAACACCTGAACGTCTCTGGTGATGTGCTTGTTGGGAACATTTTCTTCACCTTGACAACATCAGTGGTTCTGCCAGGAGTGTGGGAGCTAACACTTGTGAAGAAATCATTTCCAATATTACTGAAAGCCATCAGCATCCCTCCTAAGTGCAGCCTGTCCCTTTATCTAATCTCACTTGCCTGCAGCCCATTTCCCAATCTATTTTAAAATGCACTCCTTGGCGCAGCACATCTGCAGCCCCCCTTTCTGGTCCTGACTTGTGTCATAGCACAGAAGTACCAGTCATGCCTTATGGCATAGGTGGCAATCCTGTGTCACAAGGGTTACCACCTTTATCACTTCTAACGCGTGTGAAACAGTCTATATAACATGTGCTACTCATGTCTGCTGGATGCTTTAAGATCTTATACCTGTGAATTGATAAGTGGCACCTGAACTGCAGTAATGATGACTAGGGAACACTGCAGGTATAGACTTGACCGATCTGGCGAGATTAATATCAGTTCACAATGCTTTGGGAAGGAGATAAAAATAATAGAAGAAGGGGGACACCTTCACTTCATGACTATGAATATGGATTGGGAGGCTGCATGGCACTGCTGCTGAAGGTCAGCAATATGCAGTGACATGATGAAGTGACTATTTAGTAATAAAGGTGCAGGGAATACTTAGGGTCATTTTCACGGCTGCATATAAATCAACGCTGCATCCCAACCTTGACTCCTGCCTTTTTATACTGTATCATAACAAAGATGTAATAGAAGTAGGAATTGAGAAAGGTGATCAGAATGGGCTAAAGAAAGGGAAGGTTCTCTTTCGGGGTCAGGCCACCATAGTACCTTCAGACTGGCCACACAGAAAGTGTGTTTCATTCAAAAAGAAGGAATAAGGTTATGTACAGGGAGTAACTAGATAAAATGATTTCTCTAATGTTATCCAGATGGTCAAACCTGGGACCGTATTAATCTGCTGAAGTTTTAATGTGGCCAATGGCAAATTGCCATTTGTAATTGCATTATTCCTTCCAAAAAAACCCAGCAACCTCACATCATCCCACCATGGGTGATATTGTTCTCAGATGTCTGCAACTGAATTCCTGATTTATTCACTTCTACAATTGCTGCTGATGTGCAGCTTGTGTAGGCTAAGGACCAAGGTGAAGCTTTCAGTATGTTTTGCTGGTACTCTTTATTTAACTGTAACCATTTTTACTTTAGAGACATGGACACGACTGTGGTGGGTTGACCCTGGATGGATGCCAGATACCCACCAAGCTGCTCTATCACTCTCCTCCTCAGCAGAAAAGCTAAGGGTGAAAATAAGATGAAAAAAACCTTTGGGTCAAGATAAAGACAGTTTAATGAAGGAATAGCAAAAGTCATGCATGTGGAAGTGAAAGAAAACGAAAGATGTTATTCTCTACTTCCCATCAGCAGGCGTTGTTCAGCCACTTCCCGGGAAGCAGGGCTGCAGTGCACATAGTGGTCGCTCTGAAAGACAAACGTCGGCAATAAGGAATGCCACCCCCTTACTCCTCCTCTCTCTTAGCTTTTATATCTGAGCAGCAGTCATATGGTATGGAATATCCCTCCCATCAGTTTGGGTCAGCTGCCCTGCCTCTGTCCCCTCCCAAGACCTTGCACACCCCCAGCCCACTGGTGAGGTGGGGGGGGCTGTTGGAGAGACAGC
>JAVJGJ010000059.1:78325355-78349044 GCA_035590215.1 Microhierax caerulescens | reverse complement strand
GAGGCAGCTGGCTTAGTGGTGGACTTGGCAGTGTTAGGTGAATGGTTGGACTGGATGATCTTAAGGGTCTTTTCCAACCTAAATAATTCTGTGATTCTGTGATCCCCAGCTACAGAAAAAAGAGAGAAAAAAGGAAACACCCCAAAACAGTCATTAAACTCAGCACATATGCCTCAGGAGACCCACGGAGAACACATATTTACACCACAGAGGGGCCATTTTTATGCAGTTACTTTTTTGGCTATCACTACATTTCATGATGGAGCAGCTAAGTAGGGGGCCAAAAAGCCCTTTCCTCAAGTCTAGCTGTGCCCAATTTCCAAAAGATTCCTTATACAGGCAGCCTGAATTTATCTACTATTGACTTGCTCTGTCATCTCCAAACTGTAGCACCTCCTGCAGCGTATAAACCTGGCCAAGGTGTGCTTGCTCCTTTTCTTACTTCATGTGTGTTTAGTTGCTGAGATCGTTTAAACACAATCTTCACAGAGGGATTAAGGTTACTGGGTAAAAAGAGGAAATAAAAAATGACAAGTGACCAAAAGCTTTAGATAGTTCAGAACTTGTGCTGGATTCAGAAGAGCATCACAAAGTTGCATGCTTCTCTGGAGCTTAGTTGAAGTGTGTGAACTCCTGGTGTCTGAAAATGCAAGCAGAAGCTCTCACGAGGTCTCACACATGCTGGTGCTGCTTCCCATCTGGAAACACTGTGTGCTTGGGTCATCACTGCTTTGCACCCAGTGTAACCACTTATCCCTGCACTGAAAGCAAGGAAGGTGCAAAATGCTAGAAGATTACAGCATTTCTGCACTTTCTTTTGCACACAGGTGCAGAAACAGGTAATGAACTGTTCAGAGCTTCTCAGTCTGGCTCACATCCCAGCAGCTTTACTGGTGTCTAGAAACCACCACCCTTCCTCGAGGGCAATATGGGTCGTGAAGGCAGCAGATGAGGTGACTTAGACAACTGTCTTGCTTTAAGTCCATAATATATCTAGGACTCTCGAGCCTTTTGGGATCTTAATTTCTCCCAGCTGAAAACTGCGCAGCCAAAAGGTCCATTGCCTGGAAAGTTATCATCTGATAATCTGATAAATGTAAATTATCTACCATTTTGCTGGTCTCTAAAGGAAGGTCAGAGTTTGCACACAGAGGATGCAGTCCCTGACTGTTCATTGCGAGCCCACCAGCTGTCACCCCCAGTCACAGCATCATGCAAACTGACTGGATCAGTCAATTTCTACAACTGTAAGGTTAATGGGGCTTCACCAGCTACACACCAGTGTGTCAGCTGATTTGCAGTAAGTCTCCATGTGCCTGAATCACAGAATCACAACCTAGTTGAGGTTGGATGGGACCTCTGGAGGTCATCAGGCTCAACCCCTCTGCTCAGGCAGGGCCACTGGGAGCCAGCTGCTCAGGACCACGACCAGACACCTTTTTGATATCTCCAAGGAAGGAGACTCCACAACCTCTCTGGGCAACCTGGGCCAGTGCTTGGTCACAGGAAATTAAGTGTTTTCTGAAGTTCAGAGGGAAGCTCCTGCATGTCAGTGTGTGCCCGTTGCCTCTGGTCCTGTTGGTTATAGATGTTGTGTGTAATAGCTTGCAGCAAACCAAGCAGATGGAAAATAATTCCTGCCTTTCATTCCCGTGTCCAGCTAAAGTGTGTAGCACAAGGCAGTTCATGGCAAACTCTTTTGGTTTGTTTCAGGGAAAGACAAAGGTGCATCTTACAGTTCAGGCTGAGCCATGCTCAGCACCATCAGCTGTTCATGGACGCAGGGTTTGGCGCTGGACATGTCTTTAATTCCAAAGGCATGAAATATTACCTTCAGTCAACATTGCAAACATTATTCTTCCAGAATTGTCTTCAGATCCACAAATCTCAACAGCAAGTACCACACAAATCTTTAAAATTGGGCAATGGGTAGGACTTGCTGCTTTTAATTCTCTTCTAACCTTTGCTGAGGACACATTCTTGAAGCTGTTGCTACAGCTACCTGATTTCCCACCCCAGCGTTGCCAGCTGTTATTTCTTTCTTTATGTATTTTTATTTATTTTTGCTTTTTAATTGTTTCTTCTTGCCTGAAAGGTGGAAGATAATAACCATGTCAGAGTGATGTAGCACTAACTCCAGGCACCAGCCCTGGTGATGCCATGGCTATGTCAGAGCAGAGAGAACCTTGGTGTTGGTCGATGATCATTGTAGGTCACCTCCAGCTGAACTATTCTATTATATTTCTGTTCTAAAATAAACTGGAAAACCTCACATGTTGTCTCTTATGTTCCAAAAAAGAGAAATCATATAAACTTGTTTTAGGTGTAAGTGTGTGTATGGGGGTCAGCCTTGCTCAAGTATGTATAATTTTTGGTTCAGATAAGGGTAAAGATGCAAACATAATTAGAACATAACCTGTTAAAACTGCAAAAGGTAGCCAACTTGTTTTTCTTTGCTTCCCTTATGCCCTCTGTAAACTCAGTTACGTGTGTTCTTTGGAAGCCTGTTTTACAATTTTAAAATTCCTATTAAAATAAACAGCAATAATAATAAAGGCAAGTGTATTTAAAAGGCCTGTCTGCTTTCATGGTTTCTGTAACATTTAGCCCAGCAGATTTAAATCCATCTGTGTTCAAGGCTTGAGGTGCTATTGAAATGAACATATTTATAGCATTTTTCAGTGCATTTTTAAGTTATCATCTTGAATTGTTACAGAAGTATTAATGATGACTGTATAAAATACTTCAATTGCTCTTTGTTATGTATATGTAATCAAAGTACTCCTGAAAGCTCAGTGTTGGAGAGGATTTGAGTTACTTCAGCCTTATCTAAAACATCCACAAATGGCATAGTTTAGATGAGGAATTCACTATAAAATGAACAAAACCCCTGCTCAGAAGTGCACACACACTGTTAACAGCTGGCCATGTTGTATTGACATTATAGCTGTTTGCTGGCTGACACTGTGCTGTACGTTATATGGCACCGATTACACTTTGAGAGGTTCCTGATCATTTTACAGCATTAGCAAGATCAAATCTTGCAGAATGACAATAGCCAATTACATAAACACAAGTCCTGGTAGATACACTCCAGCAAAGCTAAAGCTGCAATCTATCTTTACCAGTGGTGACTTTATAGCACACACTTGCATACTTAGCCCAGTTTACATTGATCTGGAGGGCTCTTTCCCTGCACAGCAGTGCCAGCAGCCAAATTAAGAGCAGGATTTAATATGAGAGAAACTTTATGAATCAGAACTTATTTAAGATTATTCTGCTTTAATTTTCAACTTCCTTTTTGGGGTAGGAGAATCATTTGGAAGCTTTTTTTCAACAGCAGGAAACATAATTCTGCAAATTATTTTCTATCCATTGATAAAAATGCTTTTCATAAGATCCAGCAACACACTGCTTTTGGATGTGCAGCCTGAAACAATGAATCACCGCCTTTTTAAAGACATAAGAGGAGTTAAAAGTAGATGTTCTTAACATATTTATTGAAGTCATAAGGAATGTCAGAGTAAGTGCTCTAATCAGGAGAAATTATGGCTTGAGCTTTAGGGGTTTTGTGCATGTAAAAAGTCAAGGATAGTATATGGTTTTGTGCAACTGCCTCTGACGCTCGGCTCTAGGGAACAAATGGACTGAAGCAATCCCTCGGGTAACTTTGCTCCCTCCCTGAGGCATAAAAACACTGCAACGTTTTTGTTCCTTGCTGTTAACAGAAATTTTTAAAAAGAGGGGAGATTTCCATGATCAAAGAACTGTTCTACTGTTATGTTTGAGCTGTTCCACTATGGGAGAAGCAAGAAACATAACACATATGGTCTGGATGGAGCCTTAACAGAGCCTGAGGCAAGGCAGGCAACCAAACAGGGAAAGGCATCAATTCCATTTTTGTTAATTCAGCAGCACTTTTTTACGTGTGTTCTCCCAAGGTCTTACTTTTTTCTCAGTAAGAAATAGATTGCCTACCTTTCTTGTACAGATGGGAGCTTATTAGTAGTGTTTATCCTACTTAATAGCAGCAATCTTCTAACCTGCAGGTTGTACAGGGCTCCCTTAGCCCAGAAGCAATAGCAACTGCTGCTTTATACCATGGCCTGGGCAGCTAATTCAGCCCTGCCGCCCCCCCCCAAAAAAAAAAAAAAAAAAAAAGCAAGAAAAAAGCAAGAAAATGGAGATGGCTGGAAAGAGAAAGGATGTTTGGTACTTGGGGGAAAGGAGGATTTAGGGAAGAAAGATCTACAGCCAGAAGTGGAAGACTGAAGTGTGCAAAATAGAAGGGGTTTAGGAACCAAGCTGAATGACAAAGCACCTTTGGGGAAATAAAGTTTGGGAACCCTTGAAAAAAAGACAAATGTCAATTAAAGTTAGGGAGAAATTAATTGAATGAGTGTGTGAGGAAGAGAGAGATATCAAGATTTACTTGAGTACCTGAAGCACAGCCCAGATCAATTACTTGCTGCTGTCAGCATCATCAGTGCAGTGTAAGAAAGATTGAATGCATGCGATAAAATGCACCGTTTAACAAAGTTTAAGCTATTAAGTAATTAGAATATAATATGTGGACATGCTGAATATGCTTATTTAAATGTAAATGGTTATTCACTGTTTATTTTTAGTACAGAAAAAAATTTCCAGCTTTCTTAGTTGTCCTTGCTGTTTCACATACCACTGATCTACTGAAAGCCTCTAAGCCAGCATTCAAGGGGAGCTGCTCTTTTATCTGTGGCATCCAGGGACCCTTCTCGAAAAGTGCAAAGTGCATGAGCCACAAAGGAAACAAATGCAAGGTGGGTAATAAATATTCTTTGCTCCAATGGGCTGAGGGAATAGCATCATTACATTTCCACTTACAGAGAGATCGCTAATACGGCCATCTGTCAGCGATGTTAAGGGACAAAGCCTGAATGACTAATCGACTAATATTACTCACTCAATGGGAAAGATTAGGCACAGGAATAAATGGTTTTATTTGTAAGATGGGGAAATAGTTAATTCAAATGAGAAAAAATGGAAGTTATGCTGGTTGTGTCTTGGCACACTTAGCAGAACAAGCTCTCCTGGGTCTGCCATGGGCAAATCGGATGGCTTTAGGTAGATCATTCCACCTTGCTACATGAAATTATGGCAAAGGACTTCTCACCCATAGTTATCAAAGCACTAACTGGTGTAAATTCCCGAATGAAGACCACAGTTTTGCTCCCAATTATGACTTCCAAAACAATCATGAAACGTGAAGCATAGTTTGTCTGCAGGGTCTCGCTGCTGTTAGCACATGGTGCTCCAGTAGCTGGCAGCATCAGGCAGAACTTTGCTCTTGATAGTTAGTCCTACTGATTTTCTTAATCCCAACAGTTTCAAATCAGAGTTTCCCATCCTAGAAGGGAAGCAAAGAAAATGCTTGTCAGTTGGAAAAAAACTGTAGAGATACACCCGGTGTCCAGTAATACAAATAAATCTGTGTGCAGATTTTTGTAGGGATTATATTTAAAACCATATAGTAACATGCCAAATTTAGTTCTAAGGCCTTTATTTAAAGGTCTCTGATATTATTGGTCTTTTGTGACTGCAAACTATTCACTAAGTTCCAGATTCTGAAAAGTACATGAGAACTACTTTGTCAACAACACCTCCTGAACATGTGGCCTTTCAGGTTTCTTACTTGGCTTGAGCTTAGTATCAGAAAGGAGCAGCTGAATGTGAGAATACTATCCCAGCAAGAATCATGACTTAACAACTAAAAGCTGTGTCCAGTCTTCACCTCATCTGAAGCTGGATGCAGTAATAAATTAACATCTTGATGAAGAAAGGGTGTACTGGGTGGTACAGAGGAAACCTCAGATAGGAAAGCAGGCACTGAAGTTCCTACCCTGTTACAGACTTTCTGTGCCACTTTGAAAGTACCAACATCTCCGTCTACATCTCTCCTAGGTAATATCCAGTGGCAGGGAATATCCCTGAGCATGGGAAATGGATCGTCTCTACTGATAAAACTTTATCAAAGCACTTGGCGTGGTTTTGTCTGGACCAAATACAGTCTCTCAAACATTTCCCAGACACTGTCTGGAAGTCAGCAAAGGCCAAGGACCATTCCTACAATAAATGAGGTTGGAAAGAAATTCTAGAAATCTCCTGGTCTAACGCCATGCTTGAAACAGGTCCAGTTAGAGCGGGGTGCTCAGGGGCTGTGCCCAGTCAAGATCTGAACACCTCCAAGGATGGGGTTTTCATAGTCTCTCTGGGCTGCAGTTGGAATGTTTAATTGCTCTTGGGGCTCAACAGTTTTTCACAGGTAATTTACATTTCCTGTCGATTCCTAACTTTCCTCTAATTGTAGGAACTTCCCAAAAGCCGTTTGGATGTGTTACCCCGTTATGGAAGGAGCCTAACAATATGGATGTGAGAAAACTTTGCCACTTGGCCTCAGGGCCAGAGAGCAGGTTAACAGGTGTGTAACCTCCAAGTCTCGGCTCCCATCAGTAGATTGAACATCACAGCAGTTACCTGGAGGGCTCAGCACCCAGCGTTGGTGCTGAATGGGTGGGCACCCCAAGGGACAAGTCCCTGTGCACATGTATGCAGAGCACACACTGAAAAGCAAGTAACTGACTTTGGGGGATAAAAACTAAAATTCCATTGATTTGCTTCTGTATCTTTAAAAGTTGCCTTTTTAAAAAATTATTTTTTCATTAACATGTCCGGAAACTATAATTGCTGTTAAATGTTTAATGAAGTGCAGCCTAAGCCATGCAACTGAAGACAGACAAGCAACTAGACAATCATCTGAGGCCTTTCAGAATAAATTTAGGCCCTTCAGGTAAGTTAAGCCAGTGGGGGAATACTTAAAAACATTCAGAAAGATGAAGAATTTTTTTGGCAGATGAAGTCTGCCTTTTCCAGTGAGTCATGGACATGGACAGGGGAAGACTGAAGGACGTGCAGTGTGAGACCACCTCTTATATAAAGACCAGCACAAAAATCTACATACAAATTCAGTGGTGCATTGGGCCAAATAGTTTTTCTGTAAGTAAAAGTAATTACATCTTAAGGGAAGCAATATTCTGAGCTGTGAATTGTCACTTTCTTATATTCTCACCAATATTCTGCACATAAAACCTAGAATACTATTGATACAAAAGTTTGGATCTTGCAAACAAAACCAGCTGATGCAGTGGGTAAGGATGCTGGGGATACTGATGTGAGGTAGTGATTGTTTCAGGCAGCATTAAAAGGACAGATATTTTTTTTAGAATAGAAATTTACTGACAGACCTTACACGGTGTCACACAGCTGAGCACACATCTCACTCCAGTGAGCACCGAATACACAATAAATAAATATGCCATTATGAGACACCTGCCACATACCTCAAGAAAGTAATGTAAAAGAAGCTTAGAAGTGAGGTGCATATTGAACAGCTTGAGGAAATGCATTTCAGCCTGGCAGTCTCTTTGAGCCAGGGGACCCACTCTGTCCTTTACAGGTGATGGGTAGTAACTCATTATCCTTGATCAGTTCTGATGGATTATTTGTAGCCTAGGCTGGAGGTATCTCCTTGTAGGATTTCATGTTTGGTGTGTCAGTTGCTTTGGCCACTGCTGTCAGATTGGTAGTTTTGGAGCAGAAATGCTCTAATCAGATATATGAATAGAAGACAGCTGTGGCACTCGTGTTATATAAATCCTGCTGCATAGAGAGAAAACTTTAGGTAAAAAAAATCCGAAACAAAACAGGTGGAGAAGAGCCAGGAAAAAAAAATATGTTTGCAGTTCCTCTGTAAATACTATTTCTTAATAAAAGAGGACATTCTGGAATGATTCTGTAGGGCAAATTCTTTGGCAGTGGAAGATGACAAGAGGCTGACTGTATGCTCTGCAGCACCAAGAAAGAGATCTCTACCCTCTCGATTTTGATCAAAAATGCAGACTTTTTTTTGCTTCTGATTTTGTAAACAAGTATATGGGGTACACTTTATAAAAACTGTGTACAAAAAGCTAGGTTTTTCCCAGTGATCGTTATTTCCCCCTGAAATTCCTTACAGACTGTGTGGAGGCTGTTGTTTCCCTGTGCTAGACTTGCCCAAGCTGCAGATAAGCCCTGTAGCTGTGGCCTACCAAGAGTCTGGAGGTCTTCCCTTTTGGTCTTGCACAAGGAATGCCTTTTTTTGCCATGTACTCCCCCTCTTTAGGACTCAAAGACCAAGACGCCATTAACTTGCACCATCTGATTTTATTTAAATCTATTGGAATGGGATATGAAATCCAGCTTCTTGCTGGTCAGCACTGGCTGGACAGGATGCAATCAGATCTAATTAGAAAACAGGATTTGAGGGAGCTGTGTGAGAGGCAGGAGGAATCTTAGCACAGTCTTCTCAAAAGAAATTCCAAAAACATGCTCTTTTTTAAATATGACAAGAATGTCAGCAGATCATCCTAACTCTTTTGCATCGTGTCTGAAAGGAAAATCCAGTGTTTGATTTGTAATCTCTTTTGGTCACACTGAAGACTCCAAGATGGGGGATTTTTCTGAGAAACTGAGATTGAAGATTTTGAAAGGGAATGATCAGAAGGAGGTGTGTACCAAGCTCCTTTGAAAATTCCACTTTCTGACCTCTAAATAGCATCAGGTTGATGAAACTCTTCCACAGTAGCACTGAGAAACCTGGGGGAAAGATCAGTACTTATTTGTGCTGCACACAGAAACAAAATAGCCCCCAGGACACACAGAGCTGGGTGTGTTGACGATCAGGCAATGATTTGCCCCAAGTGGCAAGTAAAATGATGCATTTTAGTATGATTTAACATGTAATGCTACCTTGTTGCTACAGGGATCTGCTGTGGGAGGTATTATGCAGTTATGTAGGAAATTGGGGGCTACATACAATCTATGTGCAAAGAACGATTTCTGCTCCACCATCCTGTTTTTCAATAAAT
Source organism: Microhierax caerulescens (assembly GCA_035590215.1). Taxonomy (NCBI): domain Eukaryota; kingdom Metazoa; phylum Chordata; class Aves; order Falconiformes; family Falconidae; genus Microhierax; species Microhierax caerulescens. Next base: position 78,340,102 of record JAVJGJ010000059.1, on the reverse strand, counting down.
TAGGCAAAGAAAGGAGGGGAGAAGCTGGAAATGACAGACATTAATCATCTTCAAGGTGGGGATGACCAGAAGGTATCTACAGGGGGAAGAACATGGACGTGTGCAGGGACCAAGAGAGTGAAAAAGGAAAGGAACTACGTTTTGGAGGAGGAGAACTGTTGCAGCACAAACTAGTAGGCTGCAACAAGGCTTTTCCCATCAGTCAGATTCTGCTGTCCGTGCCATTTCTCCTTCCTCCAGAGGTCAGATCATGCTGCTCTTCCTCTGTGCAACACCCTCTCCCACAATCCTCAGGGCTATTTAACCACTTAGCAGGAACAGCTGCAGATCATCCATGTCAACCAACCCATTGCCTTCGAGGCACGGCCACAGCTGCACATTATCAATGCTAATCAACCCACTGCCTTCAGTCCTCTACAGAGAACAGTTTTGGGATCCTGTCCTTGACAGCAGAAAATGTGTGTGTCAGTCAGTGCTGATCTGAAGGACATGATGGAGTAGATCTTGGGTGTTAGCAGGGAAACAAACCCACAAAATGCTCTGCAAGGAGCGATTTGGCACCGTGAGCTTAATCTTTTTTAAATTCTTTCAATATGTTTGAGGGCTTTTCCTGTTTGTTTGCTTTTTATTTTTATGATGTGTCAGCATTCAAAGCTTAAATGTATAGTATTGCAAAGTTATAGCTTGATCCCAAAGGAAATACCAAGCAGTGACTGCGTGACTATGGGCTGTGTCTATATCAGCAAGCAGGATAACACGGCTCAAATAGCTTTTTTAATGGCAGCAGTGTCCCTTTAGACAATGTACAGACTTTCACCCAAAATAATCGCACACAGTCAGCTTCTAACAAACTGCAGTCTTTGTTTTAAACCAGACCACCTTTTTGTATTGCTTTTTTGCTGCAAACTCAGCCACAGGTACTTCATTAATTTTGTTCTGAATGTTTAATATTGAGCAAATTGGAGACTTAAAATTGCAAAAGCCCTTTTTGGGCTAGATTTTTTCAGTCAGGAAAAAATGCGGAATAATGCAAAGTGCATTTAAGAAAGATATGCTTCTTTCAGTATGCAAAGACCTTGAAGATGCTGGGATCTTCTGACACATATATATGGGGGCTGAACATTGGATACAGAAATTAAGAAATTTCCTAAGTCTTCTAAAGAGGATAATAGTTTTAAAGTTTGCGAAGGTTTTTAAATGTTTTAAATACAGCGAGACTTGTTTAACTTTGCTGTTTCTGCATTCTTCTCAGTGCCCTCGTACCTGCTTTTCTCTGACCCAGTCTTACCCCAAATCAGCAAATCATCCATAATTGCCTTTTTTTCCTAATGGCCCCGGTTGCTACATCTGTGCCAAAGTCTGGTATTCTCAAAACTGTTACCTTCTGAAACTGTACATATTGCTGCCTGGTGCTATCGACAGGTTCCCTAGGCACGGTGCCTTTGTAAGACTCCACCCCCCAACAGGTCCCCTTCAATTATCTGTGAAGTTTGGCCACTTCTCACTTCCCTTTCCCTTGGATAGCAAAGGAAAGGTATGTGACATGGCAAGCCAGCCGCCCCTCGGGCTGCTGTGACTGTTGTCAGGTTTGCACATTGCTCTTGCCTCATCCTGCAGTTTGCCACGTCCTGTTCAGCCACCTTAACCTCAGCCTGGGCCTTAAGGAATGACCCAGCCACCTCCTCATAGCTTTCTCCTCTAAATCTGTCATGCAGGCACAGAGAGGGGACCTGCTTGCTCCTGACAGTCAAGGCCTGGCCTCCTTCTTCATTACCTTGAAAGGCTGAGGTTACCGAGGTTAGTATTAGTTTATTTTGCTTAGTTAATAATGTGTAAATCAAATCAATTGAAGCATACAATTTCTTTCCCTTCTGAATTTCTTCATTTCTGGAAGTGCAATTGAAACACTTGTGGGCGTATCTGATCTCCCACGTGTCGCGTGGAGTGATTAAATGTGTGGTTTGAGTAAGCAGTGGTGGAAACCTCTCGCTAAAATATCCCACACAGGGTTGGGAGGGAAAGTCTCACCCACTGCCTCTCACAGGGTAGGGCAGCTTCTCCACTGCACGGACAACTCGGGAGAGCACATGCAAACAGTTGTGGTTCTCATCTGCCCGAGAGCACTCGCCGTGGGTGCAGGTGAGGAGATACCACAGCAGAGCACTGGGAAGACTCCTGGGCAGATGGAAGAAGTAGAGATAATGAAGAAAACTGGCCCTACATCTTCCAGTGAAATGAGTAGTTCATATCCTTTAAATACACTAGAGCGAGACCAGGTGTAAGAAATACAAGTCACGCTAGCCTCTAGTCATTTTTAGCTATAGGGATTCTCATCTCTGCCAGACCACGGGGCCTCTGCCTGGAAGGGCGCGATGGTCTCGAGCCAGGTTTGTGTCTCCGCCAGACAGCCTGGCATCCAAACATGTATGACTTACAGGCAGGCACCACGGCTCTTCAGAGCCTGTTCACCACCACAAACATCTGTACACCACTGGTTTTGCAGTATGTTTAAATGCCTGCCTTGTTAACTAAACTAAATTTAATTGCTTTAAAAATAAACTGATTTAAATGAAGACATGAATGGCATTATTGAAACAATATGCTTCTTTTTTCCCTTCTTACAGCTCATGGAAGTTGTATAAAATGTTGTTTTAGAGAGACACCTGCTGTACTCTAACTTCCTCAGGTATAATTTCTGTCTTGATTCCACCTCTGAATCTTTCCCCTTCTACTTTCTCATTGAATTCTTTAACTCTTCATTTCATTGAGAGAAATTCCTCAGCTTGTTTTGGTCCAGATTTACTGCTCAGTAAGAACAGATGCAAACACTGGACTTTCATCTATATGCTGGTAGAAAAGGGAGAGAAAATGTATGTATGAAGGCAAGAGAAGATGACGACTGGCTCTTAAATTCTGCCAATGAGTCCAAGAGCTTTTGTTTTGTACTCCCATCATGGAAAGAGTAGGGAAAGGAACAAACCAATTACAAGCATAGTAAAACAGAGCATTAGTCAGACATGGATAGCTACTAAAGTGATTATTTTCAATTTTTAAATGGAAAATAAAAATATTTTCTTCTGCCTAGTATAGTAGAAAAAAATTAAATGTAAGTGGGGATATTTCCAAAATGTTTATTGTGTGTTAACAAATGTTGGGCTTGGATCCCTCTGCAACTAGGCAAACCCCAATTCTTCCATATAGCATCTCAGTACACTACAGTGGGGCTTTTTTTTTAATATTTTGATGACAACAATCTGCCTGATGCTGGGTGTCAGTTCTGCTGATGATTAAATTGATGGATAAATTATTAAGCAGTAGTGATGGACAATCTTTGAGGGGTAATTACTTTAAAAGTAATAATGCTGAGTGTATAAAGTGCACATGCTGACACCTTTGTAATAGCAACTGCTGCTTTTGGGAGATCTCTCAGCAGCTATGCTGTGCTGTACCAGCAAAATTGCTAAGATAATAACACTCTAACATCCATGGAGAACAATAAGAAAACCTGGATGAAATTAATTTGGATGTTCTTGTCTGTTTTCATGTGGCAAGCATCTCCTTCAGGAAAATGCTATCACTTTTGGGGATCTTGTCATCCCTGAAAGAGTCCACGTGGGACTGGAGAGCGAGCCTGGGAAATATTATGCATGAATACCAGACCAGGGAACTGTTGCAGTGGAGAAAATCAGATATTGCCATCCTCCTGTGCTTGCCTGTTTAAAGGGTGTGAGCAGCTGGGCCCACGTTTCCATCCAGAGACTGTTCTGCATGTTTATGTCTCCAGAGTGTGCTCATGGCCATCAGTGGAGCATGTCCTGGGACTACCCCAAGCAATGTGCATTGAGGTGGTACCTGTGATTGGTGACATCTGTTCCCTGAGGAAGGGATGTATACCATGACTTCTTGATTTGGGGATATATTAACCTTTCCTCAACTGGCAGCTCTTTTGATGAGAAGGTGTGGATTCATTGCTCAGGAGACATCTTCCTCCTGCTTTATTTTTCTGGGGGGTTCTTCATGTCACCAGTTCTCTGCCAATGCATATGTTTTGATCTATAGTCCCTTTGGGAGCTCACCTGTTTCCTGCCTGTGGCCCACAATTTTATTTTCTGGAGATGTAATATTTGTGTGAATAGGTCCTTTAGGATGGTTTATAGGCAGCCTGAAAGATATCTTGACAGCAAGCAGCAGGTCAGAGAGGCTTACCCACTGGTCTCTTTGGTTGCTATAAAACCTGCTAAAACTCATTACACTTATACTGGGATGTTGTGATAATCACTTTGCACTTGGAAGGAGTCTTGTGGTAGCTCAGACCCCCTTGAGCCCACCACAGCGTTATGCTGCCCTTTCTTCCACAAAGATGACTTTTATTTGCCCCAAAGGAATGGGATCCATCAACTTCAGTTACCATCCAAAGCTTCCTGGTGGTGTCAGGTAACATGTTTGCTTTCACTTAGGAGAGTGAAGGTGGCCGTTTACCTTGATGAAGCTGACAAGCAATAAGTCGTTAAACTGCAGAAACTCCATTTCTGTCACTCATATGTCAGAAATGATAGATTTACTGGGCACAGACCTTCAAGCACTTTGAAGCTGAGGGCTTGGCTGAGCTCAAATGCTGTATCATGTTAGCTATCCTTGCTGGCGTGAACAGGTTTGTGGCTATAGCTGCCTCTATACCAGTGTATTCTCTTTCCTCCGAGGGCCTGGGCCATACCCTTGAATACTGCGTATCGACACCTAATTATGGTTTAACTGCATCCATATGTAGTAAGGCACTGACAAAGTCTATGCTGCCATTAGGAAAAATAAAGCATAATAAGAAGCAGAAGATGTACAGTAGCTATCTCTGTCATCCCTAAACGCTAGAAGAACCCCAAACAAAGCAACAAAACCCATGCCTTTAAGTTAAAGGATTTTTTTCTGGCAGTCCAGAAGAGTATAACAAGAAGAAGATCCTATATTTCTGCTCTAAAACTATTTGTGTATTCATGGATCCTTAGTGTTCCCAGTCCCTGCATAAAGGAGCAGATCCTAGAAGCATCCCGGGATGCTGGGAGAATCCTCCATTCCTCCATTCACACTGGCTTCATTTTCCCTCTTGTTTTCCATAAACAGAAGCCCTAGGGTTACACTGCAGTGCACTTTGGCCAAGGCCCCATCAGGGCAAAGCTGGGCATTCAAAGCTTTGGGCACTGAGGGTACTTGCCCTGTGGCCTCTCCATCGTCAGCTGCAGCCATGCTAGAAGCGCAGAGGCGGAAGGCAGTGTCTTCTGCAGGATCAGCTAGTGCTGCAGAGGAGGTAGCTGTTCAGCACACAAGCACCTCTTCAAGTATGCTCAAAAGATGTAAATGTTTGGGGTTTTTTCTGTTTTGTTTGAGGAGTGTTCGTTTTAAAACTGTACAAGTTTGTTTCCACACATCCCTGTTTCTGTCTTTAGAGTGGATCTCGTTTGGCACGCAGCCAAACCGCTGCTGCTGCTGCGGGACCTGCGGGACTTGCTTTGCATTTACTTCTGTAGGTTTTAAAAGAATCTAACCCGCACATTATTGATTTACCTTGTACATTGGGTGGTCCAAGAGCAAGAGGTGTTGAGAACAAGAGGAGGATAGCTATCCTCTCAAACATGCCTTAAGGGAATCTCACCAGAAAAAGGTTCTTGTTAGTTTGTGGTTGTTTTCATCACAGGTGGCCCTTAGAGCTGGTGCAGGTAACCCTTTGTATTTACTTTGTATACACTTCAAAACCATGGATGCCTCTGTTGCTGAACCTCTCCCACAAAATGATGATTTCTGTGTTTTACTGCAAAAAAATGAAGCTGTCTTAAACTGCTGGAGGGTGAGTCTGAAAGGGTAGCTTGAAGAGGTGAACCTACAATATCAATGAAGTAATGCCATATTTTCTCTTTTTGTTTTGTGTATTAATCTCTCCGTTAGATCTGTGCTATGCCTGCAATGCCTTTCTTTCTCTGCCAGGAAGACAAAACCTGACTCATTCGCACTAGTTTCAGTGAAACAGTTCAACCAATGTCAAACCTCAGGTTTTCAGTAGCTTCTCTATCTACCCACTAATCCTGCTGTGGATTTATATATAATATATATATATATTATTTTTTATTATATTATAATAGCAACACCAGCTGTACTCCTCTAACACTCATCTGTCCAGACAAAAGAACTTGCATTCAAAACTTGCTGAGTATTTAATTGCTAACGCTGCTTATCATGGGCATATGCCACCTTGCTCATTCTGTAACATTAGAGCACAGAAAATACACGGTAACAGTATGGTCATGCAAGAAGTGAAGAAACTGGTGCAATCGTGGTTTGTGTTCACAACATCCTCAGCTTACACTGATGTGAAGTGGGTAAGTGAGTGGGTAAGTGGACTAATGAGATTTATTCCCTCCAAGGTGACTGGCATGGACCTTAGGGCTTGTCTATCAGGGAAATGAGTTTCCAGTATGCTTGGGCTTACGACTAGAAGTGTGGGCACTCTTAGTTTTATTTGACATTCATCTATTACCTTGGAGTAAGCTGCTGAGGACCCAGATTTCTGGATAATAAAGATTACCTTCACAATCTTTGAAAAATGTCACATTGACAGTGAGGAACTCTAGAAGGATCTAACAAAACTGAATGAATGGTAAAGGACATGGAGTGAAGGATTAATGTACACTAGTTCATCTGGGGAAAATAATGTCAACCATGCCTCCTCGATACTTACAGTCAATTCAGAAGAGACACCGTGTCATCAATGTTGGCAGGTCTCTGAAATCACTGGCTTATGTGCGGTGACAGCCAGCAAGTCAACAGGAAAAGAGGCACCATCAGGAAGGGTACTGAGGAACAGGCAAAGGATGTCCCTTTGCTGTTATATAAAACTGATGCACCCACACTAGGAGGACTTTGGGTCTGCACATCCCAAGAAGAATGTCATGGGGTTTTGGAAAAAGAGAGAAGGGCAACAAGAAACCAAAAAAATTTACAAAATCATGAAAGAAGTGAAAACTGAATTCAGAGCTCTTATTCATGAAAACCAACAATATGGGAACAGCAGAGTATTCCTCAAAACTTGTAGGACATCAGTTTAGACAAATTTTTAGTAGTGGTGTTTGGTGTTTTATTTGTACATAGTGAGTAGTGAAATTCAGAAATTTCTTCTGTTAAGAGTAAGTATGTCTGTGGTCTGCTCCTGGTCGAAAAAAACACAAATACAGAGAGACAAAGTGCAAAACCAGTAAAAAATCAGTTTTTTCAGTCACCTCTACCCAGCTAGTTAAGAGCTGTGGGACATAGCAACATTCTACTTTTGGGTAAAGCATTTTGTGCAGTCAAACAGTAGTTGTTTTGCATAATTAAGCTAATCTACACTAGTAAATCAAACATTGCTTGGTGATTTCCTAAGTACTGAAACTTAACCCTATACTGTCAAACTGTCAGCATGATTCCTGACACATCTTTAGCATGGTCTGACTAGCAACTTCCAAAAGATTTTTGGTTTTGGTTTGGGAGTTAATAGGGACTAGGGACCATTTTCAATGGGCACATTGGGTACAGGCACCCTAGAGTGGTTGGTAGGACAGTCTAACAGTGTGGATATGATCAGATAGATCCATTTGGCCTCAAGGTGACTCAAAGAACAAGTTCTGGCACTACAAAACTTCTTGGAATAGGTATAACCAAAGTATTGAAGACCTATGGCTCAAATATTCCTGCTGACAATGGACTATGGGTATGAAGGACCTAAGAAGAAGTCTCACAGTGGATCTGTACTGAAATGTACCTACTCTATTGAAGCTGCCATACAATGTGTGTGGCAAGACAGCGCACAGAGTCTGGTGAGTCAGCTGTTCATTTCAGGTGATGGTATTTATTATTGAACTCTGCCCTTGGTTTTAGTTCTGAAGGACTTGGGAACAAATAAATACTCTTTCTGAGCCAACCCATGTTTGCCAATTGCATAACCTCAGCCATGCATATTACTTGTATAGCTAATGTTTGCATCAACACCTCGCCAAACCAAATGTCCCATTTTTCTTTTATATTTACTCAAGAGGGTAGTTTTGCACAGCTCTGGTTCGGTGACCTTGCGGAGTAATCAGTTACAGGCTCACGGATTTCCATTGCACCTGTGTTTCTGGGAAGTGCCCAAAGATTTCTGTGTGTAGTCCTATACACCCGTCTCCAATTCTTTCTGTAGCCATGAACGAACAGCTGCTTCCAGGTCTGTGTGACTTATGAAGCTTGACTACACCATTTGTGTGGGATGACACTTTTAGTGAGGAAACCTCTTTGATGGGTCAGCAGGGAGAAGGCAAAATTTGAATAAAGCCATAAAAGACTACCGAGACAAAAGTGCTGTAAGAAATTCTGGAAGTGTTTCAGCCAAGGAAATAAAAAGATTTTGAGTTTTGAATTTGTCTCTTGACAGTAGTTTGCAAAATGAATGCACATCCAATAATCAAGGAACCATTCAATGTGAAATCTGGCGTACAGGTAATGGGTGCTGATGTCCTTTGTTTATCTCCCCTATAATGTGTTACACAAAGCAGTTAACAGACATTATGTGGTGCTGGGTGGAACCTATCACAATTTTCAGATGTCAGGCTAAACCTCAGCCTACCAAAGGGACTGAAGTACCATGTGTACTTTGGAAGATGATGCATGTTAATCAGACCAGAGTTTCACCCATAAGTAGCTTTGAAAAATTGTACGTTACTTTTTGCTTTTGGGTGACACAAGAAATGTCATGAAACATTTCAGTCTTGGAGCTCTTCCACACTTAGAACTGCTGCACCAGATCAGGCCTGAGGATTACTTGGATTGGTTTCCAGTCACTGTCAGTGGTCAGCATCAAATGCCATGAAGTGATGCTGTACATAAGCTGAAGATCTGAAGAAATGTAATTCCTTTCCAAAATGTTCAGCATCACCGCTCAGGAATGGTTGTCTTATTGTGAAAGTTACCAGGTATTTTTGGATCTGTGCTAAATTCTTGCCCTCAAGAAATATTTTTGCCTTCAGACACCACCATGAAACTTATTCCTAGAAGGTGGCTTTGCAGAAAAGGTCCTGGGGGTCCTGGTGGACACCAAGTTGAAGATGAGCCAGCAGCATACCCTTGCAAAAAAGAAGCCTAAATGTGTCCTGGGCTGCACTAGGCAAAGTATTGCCAGCAGGTCAAGGGAGGTGATCCTTCCCTTCTGCTCAGCACTGGTGAGGCCACGCCTGGAGTGCTGTGTCCAGTTCTGGGCTCCTCAGTCTAAGAGAGACATGGACCTACTGGAAAGAGTGCAATGAAAGGCCACAGAGATGATGAAGGGATGGTGACATTTCTCTCCTATGAGAAAAAGCTGAGAGAGCTGGGACTGTTTGGGCTAGAGAAGAGAAGGTTCCTGGGGAACTCATCAGTGCACAGAAATAGCTGAAGGGAGGTTGCAGAGAGGACAGAGCCAACCTTCTCTCAGTAGTGCCAACTGACAGGACCACAGGCCATGGGCACACACTGAAACACAAGAGTCTGATGCCATCTGAACATCAGAAAACACTTCTTCACTGTGAGGGTGACCAAGCCCTGGAATAGGTTGCCCAGGTGGTGGAGTCCCCATCCTTGGAGAGACTCAGAATCCATCTGGACACGGTCCTGGGCAACTGTGTCTAGGTGTCTACTCTGCTTGAGTAGGTGGGGTTGGACATGATGACCTTCAGATGTCCTTTCCAACCTCAACCAGTCTGTGATGCTGTGATCTCATAGGCAATGTCGTAATCCATTCTACCAGCGTAGAGAGAGATGCACAGGGATTTGCACCTGAACCAGAGCGTGTTACAGGCACACCTGAGCTCCCTCTCTTAACTGCAGTGTGAACAGATATGACTATACATGGGGTCCACAGCCCTCCCACTCACCAACATCCCTGCGCTATTGCATTGCCTTTGTCACTTCCCCATCAACAGTAGCTACCAGGGATACAAAACATTTTACTCTAATCATTAAGAACTGTAAAATTCCTGAAGCTGTATTGGTTTATTTGTTTTCTGTAATAGATTAAACACAGTGCTAAGCTTCTAAGTCATGCTGGCCATTAGATCAGTAACATTAGTGCTTAAAAATACAAATATAGAAATTATTTCTGAAATCTTCCCGTGTCTTGGGCATGCTACTCCCATGGGGGAGTGTAGTCATGCATATATGCATCCCTATTTTCTGACAGTCTGGATGCACCCTTCTGAATTAAAGTCATTGTTCTTTCCAGTATGAGAAATGACATCATTGCTGTAAGTGTGGGGATATGTATTTCTGTGAATTTATGATGGTGGCATTGCTGACAAGTCCTGAAAAAACTTGGACGGTACCTAAACACATGAAATCAGTTCTATATATAAATAGTTAGGTCTTTTACATGATTAACTTACCCAATTTCACAACAAGCTTTCAGGTCAGCCCCTCCTACTGATCTAATTTAATAGAGCTCAGGATCAAAAGAGCTGTACTATGTCCTAGTTATCACTGTGGATAAATTGAATTATACTGGATGCTGCAGACTGATCCTACTGCAACAGAAGTATCTGCACTGAAAGATTCTCTGCTGGTGAAAAGGAGATTTCATCCACCCAGGCTGAAATTTTGGTTTAAGGCACAGGCATGGAGCAAGCAAGCACCTGAATTAGTGCATGCTCCCCAGGTGCACCACAGTAAACCCCAAGGTGCACCCTGCTCCTCCTTTCCATTTCAGCATAAAATGCATTGATGTTAGTTACTAGAACACCAATAAGTTTTTCCTCACAACTGCAGCAGACTAACAGCGTATGTGCTTAAAAAGTGCAACTCAGCTGCTCCGAACTACTTACCTGTACTTTTCCTGTGCCTGTGTTTAATACTTCTATCCATTTGAAAATCTCAATTAAAATCTGGGAATCACAGACCAATCATGTCTGTTCACCGTCTTGGCTGTTTTCTCAACACAATGGTCTAGTGAGTGTTGGCTTCTGTATTAACTGAAAACACACCCTCCAGTGAATTTTTACTGTTCTGTGAAGGAGAAAGTGAAAAGTAAATAAAAAGCTGTACATCTACTCTGTCTGACCTGCTAGAATTCAACTGGAAATTTTTCTGAAGTATTTATTAGCTTTTCTTCAGACAATTCTGAAAAAAACTTAGAATAGGACAGAAATAGCAGGTCCTAAGGTTCTCTTACTAATAAAAAAACTTCCCCATTTAAGTATGTACAGCAATGAGAGTGTCTTTTCCTAACTTTTTGGTCCATCTGGGTGAAGTTTCTTTAGTGCTTCAAGGTGGCTAAGTGTGGGACTTATAACTGGGTGGCACTGTGGACACCGAAGATATATATATACAGGATCAAAAAAGTAGTAAGAGGTAGCAATGGTGGAAAAGGTACCTGTAAAATGGCCCTTAAATGTGTCTAGTAGCAGCATTTAGCTCTAAAGGTCCCTAAACTGCAGCTTGATAGAAACTTCAGGGCTGTAAAGGGTTGTTACTCTATAGTTACTTGCTTTCTTGTCCCCTTTTCCACGGCTCACAGTACAAGCCTTGAATACAGACTAAACTAAGGAGGAGTTTGATGTGACTACAGCCATGCTTGGAGTCTTTGCTTGTGCTTTACACACATATAATCTTGCTTGCTCTGTATGTGAACCATTGCCATGAGTCTTGGGACAAGGACTAATGTCAGTGTCCTCCATGTCAAACAGAAACTGTGCTTCAAAGAGAAAAGTTGTGTGAGGGTGTCTCAGTAAGGCAGTTACCTAAGAAATGTCAGCAAAGAAAATTAAAAATAACTATGACTATTTTAAGGATGTGTATACTATTGTGATGAGCAAATAAAAATGAGAGGGGGTAGGGGGTAGGGGAAGGTATAAGCAGCAGGATTTTCTCTTTTTAAAGACAGAATGTGTTGCATCTGAAGGTCAAACGCAGGATACTGCTATTAAGTATTAAGTATAAATTTGTTTTGAAGAAACACCAGATGCTTACTAAGTATCAGTGGAGGGAATGTACAAAAGATGAAAAGAACATTACTAGCAACGACAATAAAAGAGCAGAAGAAGGATATAAAAATGCAAATATGAAAATGCCTTTCACAGACCGTATGGCATTGTACAAATACAGAATCTGAGTCAACTGGTAGCAAAAGATGTTTTGTACTAACATTGCACAGAGTTAAATTAGTGAGGCTACTACTAGAAACATTATTAGAGAAATGCTAACCTTGCAGTGAGCATTTAATCTAAGAAGCTTTTTCTTTCTCCAACCTGTACTCTGAAATGTGCACGCCCTCCAGGTTTCAGGAGAATGTTGTAAACAAAAGACATTACTTTTCTGTCTGCATGCTTAAAATGTAAAATGCCACCCCTAGCACAGCCACATAATTCACTTTTCTACCACCTTTCACAGAAAACATGATCAAGCAGCAGTATTGAAGACAAAACAGCGTCTCCATTTGAAGCAAGATAAATTCTTCTCAGGCAGTTAACAGAGGAGACACCCCTGCCCTTTTGAAAGGCTAAAGTCGAGAAGACCTTTAGCTGAAGATGCTGTTTCTTTCATAATAATGCCTGCTTTGTAGCTAGTGTTTGCCCATTTACTTCCTCTTTGATTGCCTTCCTGGTAGATGTTAAGGTGCTAGTTGATATTTTTTCACCTTGGCTAGTACCAAAAAATGCATAAACTGGAAAGTTCTTCCTAACTGAATGCCAAACTGGACTTTCAGGTATCCTTGACTAGAACTGCATTAATATGGTGGTAAGCAGCCATAACACAATACATATTTAGGTTTCACTTTGGCTGTATTGATATTGTGCTTTCTCCTGCTCTGGATGTAGCTGAGGTGTTACAAGGGGTCACAGAGAATCCATTCAGGCAGTAAATGTGTTTAAGCACTTGTTAACTTCAGATCTGGTTTGAAATCGGCTGCACTGGTGACTAAAAGACTGATATGCATCTGCTTGCATGTATTGCTTGATGATGATCCAAAGCAAGGGAGTAGCTACCTCCCTGTGTTTCTCTTCCACCCTTCCGTAGTCAATTGGCTGCTCTGAGCTTCCATTTCCTTACCTTTGCCAAGCTCCTGCAAGCCTTTTTCAGTCTCTAAAGTCTTTTGAAGGCTTTAAATTGTCTGAAAGTGAGTGCTCCAAAAATACAAAGCATTGCTAACATATGATAGCATGCTCTTGATTCCTGAGGAATGGGAAAGTCTGTATAGAAGAGACAGGAGAGCTGAGAGGAGTCATAGGAGGGATAAAAAGAAGCCTCTTCAACATTAGTTCTGCTGCCTGGTATAGAACAGAATAGAATATTTCACTTGGAAGGGACCTACAACAATCATCTAGCCCAACTTCAGGGCTGAGCAAAAGTTAAAACATGTTGTTAAGGGCATTTTCCAAATGCCTCTTAAACACTGACAGGCTTGGGGCAATGACCACCTTCCTAGGAAGCCTGTTCCAGTGTTTGACCACTCTCTCGGTAAAGACCTGCTTCCTAATGCAAATCTAAGCATCCCTTGGTGCAGGTTTCAGTTCAAACACATACTGCCGCAGGATCCCAGGGGGAAGATCTCAGCACCTCCCTCCCCACTTCCCCTTCTCAGGAAGCTGTAGAGAGCCATGATGGCACCCCTCAGCCTCCTTTTCTCCAAATCCTTAACTGCTCCTCAGCTAAGATTCCTTCCAATCCTTTCACCAACTTTGTTGCTGTCCTCTGGACACATTCAAGGACCTTCAAATCCTTCTTAAATTGTGAAGCCCACACCTGCACACAGCACCCCAGGTGATGCTGCACCAAATCTGCATACAGTGGGATGATCACATTTTGACTGGGTGGTTATACTCTGTTTGACGCACCCCACGATGTGGTTTGCCTCTTGGCTGCCAGGACACACTGCTGACTCCTATGGACCTTGCTGTTGACCAGAATCTCCAGATTCCTTTCTTTTCAGCTGCTCTCCAACTACCCCTCTCCCACTTTGTACTTGTGCCCAACGTTACTCCATCCTAGATGCAGGATCCAGCATTTGGACTTGTTAAACTTTATCTCACTAATGATTGCCCAATGCTCCAATCTATCTAGTTCCCTCTGCAAGGCCTCCTGTTCCTGAAAAGAGTCAACAGCACCTCCCAGCTTGGTATCATCAGCAAACTTGCTAATGGTGCATTCAACTCCCTCAGCCAATTTGTTGATAGATCTATTGAACAGGACTGGCCCTAGAATTAAATGCTGAGGAACAGTGTTATGCCAACCAGATGTAGCCCCATTTGCTACAAGCCTTGGAGCCCTTCTGTTAAGCCAGTTCTTCACCCAGTACACCATGAACCTATCTACCCCACAGTTAGACAACTTACGCAGAAGGATGCTGTGAAGGACAGTATCAAAAGCCTTACTAAAATCCAGAAAGACTACATCTACCACCTTCCCTTCATCTACTAGGCAGGTGACCTTATCGTAGGATATCATATCAGTTAAAAAGGAGTTTCCCTTTGTGAACCTGCATTGACTGTGTAGAGCAGGGATCCTCAAAATACAGCCCATGGGCTGATATAGCCCCCCAGGGTCTCAGTCCAGCCCCCTGGTATTTACAGACCCCCCTGCTGGGGCTTGAAAGGGGAAAACCAAGCAGCTGCAGATGACCTCCTACCACTTAATCTGCACACTGGCCCCCTTTTTAAAAAGTTTGAGGAATGCCCCTGGTGTAGAGGAATTATAGAGGAATGAAGCTGGGTTAGTTAACACTGATA
>JAVJGJ010000059.1:78305917-78321299 GCA_035590215.1 Microhierax caerulescens | reverse complement strand
CAGGGCAGAACTTGGGTGGATAAGAGATTGTCTATAACTGGCACTTATGTATGCAATGGGGGATCTCACCTGGGGTCCATGCCTTCCTATGCCACACACAGATATCTCTTCCTCTCTTCTTGGCTGTGGAAAAAGTGGTCCAGCAACTTGACAAGGATAGATCCTACTCTCCATCTGTATGGACCAGTATCTCAGCTGTTAACAGTAAGTGTTCTTTTGCTCTAGAGAGGGGATACAGAGGGTACACACCATGAGGCACCCTGTGGTTTTACCTGCAGGGCCATGGAGAGGACATGAGGAGGTGGGATGGAAAACCTACCCCAACCTTAGAGGTACAGGTATGTCAATTGGAAGGAAAAACAATCACAGATGGGGGTTTATCCAGGAAAATTGCTGTTTCAGTCTCCAGTGGGAAGTTCCCCAGACAGAGTGGAAGGGCTGATCTTACTCCTCATCCTATGGAAAGGAATTCTAATCCTTTTTTACAAGTGTATAATCCTCTCCTCAGGACTAGAGGGACCCTGCCTTCAGCCAGGTGGAGGACAGGGACAACCAGATTTATTGGACTGTGTGGATCCAATGGCCTGGCATGTTGGACCCACAAGATTATAAGGCTCTAGTAGACACCAGTGTACCCTAATTCCATCAAGCTATACAGGGCCAGAACCCATTTGTATTTCTGGAGTGACAGGGATCCCGGCAGCTAACTGTATGGGGGGCTGAGATAAGCCCGACTGAGAACAAGTGTCAAAAGCACATTGTTGTGACAGGCTCAGAGGCTTCGTGCATCCTTGGCACAGGCTATCTCAGGAGAGGGTATTTCAAGGACCTGAAAGGGTACTGGTGGGCTTTTGGTATAGCTGCCTTGGAGGAAATTAAGCAGCTGTCTGTTGCCCAGTGTCTTGGAGGACCCTTCTGTTGTAGGGCTGCTGAAAATAAAGTAACTTAAATGTTGATTGCCACAACTGTGCACTGGTAGCAATATCACAGCAACCAAGACTCCCTGATTCCTATCCAAAGTTGATTCATCAACTGGAGAGCTAAAGAGTGATCAGCAGGACTTGCTCACTCTTTAATAGTGCCATACGGTGACTGCAAAAGCCTGATGGAGAATGGAGACTAACAGTAGGCTGTCAGTGGCCTGAATGAAGTCACGCTGCTGCTGAATGCTGCTCCAGTGGAGAACTTGGTTATGAAGTTATGTCACAGAGATGCTTAAATACCCAATAGTTGGGCTACTGAAAAACATCAAAACAACAAACAGGTGGATCAGGCTGCTAAGATTGGAGTGGTACAGGTGGATCTGGATTAGCAATTTAAGTGATTTATAGGTCAGTGGGCCCATGACATCTCAGGCCATCAAGGAAGAGATGCAACATATAGATGAGGGGTGGATTTGGCCATGGACACTATTGCACAGGTTATCCATGAATGTGAGATGTGTTGTAATTAAAGTGAGCCAAATGGTTAAAGGTGTTTTTTTGGGTTTTTTTTTTGGTATAAAGGGTGATGGCTGAAATATACGCATGGGAAATCCTGTCAGATTGACTATATCGCACTCCCACCATCCTGCCAAGGCAGCAGTATGTGCTTCCAGTGGTGGAAGCTACCACCAGGTGGCTGGAAACATACCCTGTGGCCCATGCCACTGCCTGGAACGCTATCCTGGACCTTGAAAAGCAAGTCTTATGGCAACATGGTACCTCAGAGTTGCGTCAGACAATGGGACTAATTTCTGAAACAACTTCACAGACACCTGGGCTGAACAGCATGACATTAGGTGGGTCTATCAAATCCCCTGTTATGTATCAGCCCCCAGAAAAATCGCACTATACAAATGACTGTTAAAGACTACACTGAGAGCAATGGGTTGTGGGGCTATCAATCATTGGGATATGCATTTAGCAAAAGCCACCTGTTAGCTAACACTACAGAACTTGCTAATAGGACTAGTCCTGCCCAATCAAAACCTCTGCGAACTGCAGGAGGGGATAACATTCCTGTAGTACACATAAAATTATGCTGGGGAAAGCAGTCTGGGTTACTCCTGCTGCAGGCAAAGACAAACCCATACATAGCATTGCTTTTGTGCGGGGACCTGGTTGCACTTGGTGGGTAATATGGGAAGATGGGGAAGCCCAATGTGTACCTTGGGGATTTGATTTTGGGTGAGAGTAGCCAATGAATTAAGCTATATGACATCAATTGCTATTTAATGCTGTGTATTATCACTTCTATGGCAGCTATATGCCACATCAAGGGTATTACAGTGGAAATCACCCAGATTAATGAAGAATGAAATTTGATGGAATCAGAACTGACTTCAGCATGTAACAATACAACATCACACACCATCCTTCCTGCCCTGAAAGACTGTCATGACTGATAGAGCCTGAAGTCATGGACTAAATGAACTCAACAGATATTTTATAGGGATGGCCTATAGACTAAGGGAATGGTATCTGTGTATATATATCAAAAGACAGGAAAGATTATGGTCAGCAGGTGGTGAGCAACTGTACTGTGTAACACTTGTCTTTCTACAACAACAATAATTTCATTATATATTTTATTTCAATTAGTATAATATTCTTATCTCAACACATAGGTGTTTTGTGGTTTGGTTTTTTTTGTGGAGTCTGTCCCCCATCACACCAGGAGACGTGGGTGTGAGTAAGCAGCTGCATGGTACTTAGATGCTGGCTTGGGTTAAATCATGAGGTGCCTATGCTGATATATGCTTTGGACAGCATATTACACAAGGATACCTTCACTTTGAACATGATTAAATGATCTTGAATTCTTATATTGTCACTGAGAAACCTCTCTGGTGCAGAAGAGCTTTACCTTTTTTTTATTATTTATTGTTGGGTTTTTTTGTGGGCTTTTTTTTGTTTTTGTTTTGACAATATCACTGCCCTTGAGAAGTGGAGTTGTCCACTGTGGTTCTGAGCAGGAGAATGCTCTTGCATGTTTTGCTCAGGAAAACTGAACAACTGGATGATGAGGAAAGGGAAGAGCTTCAGCAAAGGCAGCTCTCCATGGCAGCAAAAGGTTAATGTCTTTTTGGTTCTTTCCAGGAAATTCACAAAAGACAGGACACTGCCCTGGCCTTTGCAGAACTCCCTGGCTGAGCTCACGTGGGGAAGCTGAGCTTTTCTTTGCTGATGTGCAGATAGAACAATGTCAATTTGCCTGCTCAGTGAGCTATCAAGGACTCCTTTGTTTGGAGGGCACTTCTGCAGAACAAGTCATATCTTTCCCATTGCTTAATGAAGCAATGTTAGGGTATTTAAATGAATCCACTGGGAAGGAAGCCATGTGAAGGCTGTTTGTCATTTAAACAAAATTCCTAGCGTTCACATTAAACAAACAAACTAACCAACCAAAAAAGACCAGAACAAATTGGGATAGCCAGTCAACAATCTGGATGGATCACATCTCCTCTCCTTCCTTTTAGTTACTTGTTAATTCACTGCAGAACCAATGCAGAGGTTATGTAGACTCCACTGCAATGAGGAAATGATTCCTGAATTTGGAGTGCTAGTATAATATTAGTTGATATTAATAATAAAAAAAAATTCCAAAGGGATGAAGATTTCTTACTGGTTTAAACCTCTTTCATGCATCTTCATTAAATCAGATTAATTTCTCTTTGCCCACGACTGACATGGTAAAGGTTTTACTTTTATGAAAAAGAGAAACACAGTTAATGCTCATAACTTTTTCCTTGGGCAGGGATGTGGCTAACAGAAGTGTAGGATCCAGAGCTGAACTGTCAGATGCAATGGGCTACAAAAATGGAAGAAACAGTAGCAAGTACTGGTGCCTGGGTGGATGAAATCTGATTCCCAGCCTGTGGCATTACTACTAAAGCCTTACTGATCTCAACAGGCTGCTGAACCCAGCTTGCTAAGAATCACTGCTATCCCCAGACCAAGAATGCCTCTTTCATGTAATGATAATACATGAATACAGCATGGATGGGAGCTGCATGGTGCTAGGAATAAGCACCATGAAGAAATGAAAATTGATGAACAGAAGTGCTGTATGGGATGCAGGTGACATAGTTCCTCTGACTATAGTGGCACCCTCAGTAGCTCACAGTAGATATCAAGACCATAGAGTCTAGAGATAACAAATCCATCTTTACTGGGAAGTGCAATGCACCACTCAGCCATTGCTGTGGGGTGGTAAAAGAGGCATTCTACCTGTAAGTTGTACAGTAAGTCACCATGGGCTCCTGTATAAACATGACAGATATCTGCTACCTGCTGATAGCTCTTTGTAACCATTGCTCTCACCCTGCTTCTTAGGCAAAGAGCTATTGCTTTCTTTGCCTACCTGTTTGCAAAGCCTTGGGAAACAAAAATCTTCCTCTTCGCAATGTGCTAATGGCTCACTAACTCCCAAATCACTGCAGTTCCTTAACAAAGAATGGCATGATCCAGCAATAAAAGAAAATAAGCTTATAGACAAAGTGTAATTAGAACTGGCAAAGCTGCTCTTTGCTATTCAGGAACATACTTGACAATGCCTTCCTGTTGTTTACTCATAGACATTTTTGTCTGAAAGAATAGATCCGAAATGGGGAGAGGCCCAGTATTTTATTCAGGGGGAAAAAAGAAGAGAGCTCATTATGGACACATAGAAACAAAAGGAACTGAAATTGCTGTTCAACTCTTTCTGGAGAGCTGAGAGGTTGCATTATCATTACACCGTGCCCGGCCAGTATGAAGAGCATCAACAAGGAGCTTGGGTGTACCTGGGACTCCATCTTATGACTATCAGTGAAATAATGCTGAAACCAAGAGGTTACATTATCTTACCCCTGTTCAGCTTGAACAGCTGATGTTGTCCCAGGTACACCCAAGCTCCTTGTTGATGCTTTTCATACTGGCCGGGTACGGTGTAAGCCTGTCCTCCAGGGTGTGACACCCTGGTGGACACACAGAGCTCAGTCTTGGAGGCAGGCAGTGAGGTGGGAAGGTAGCTGTAAGGTTGGAGAGAACTTCAACCTTTCAGCCATGAAGCCACCCCATGGACAGCCTGCAGACAGGTGACCTGAGCAATATGTTAAGCCTGGTGACTACCCATGAGATTGGGTGCAGATAGGCTGGTGGATCCTGCCAATGATACAGGTTATTTGGCTCTGGGGAACAGAGCTGTAGAATGCTAAATTGTGCTCAGGTCTTTTCCAAATTATGCAATATTTACCCTGGTATTTTTGAGATCCTTTTTTTCCTTTTCATCACGGCTACAACCTTTTATTTTTTTTCCTGCCTTATCCTCAGAGGCTAATTTTCTCCATTCTAGTAACAGTAAAACTAATTTTCCAGCTTCTTTGCTGCATTTCTGCATCTATCATTCTCAGATTTAAATTCTCTCCCTGCTGTGAAGGGTGCTGCACAGCTTAAGGCCTGACTTCATTTTAGCTAATTTGGTTTTATGGCTTTTGGTTCATCATATTTTTTGAGTAATGATTATGTAGGGTTTTTCCTGCCTCCCTCCTCCCTTCTCTTCTTTATTCTTTCTCTGCCTCCCTCCTATAATCCTCATCTTCCTGGGATGAAGGTTATTTTAGTCTGAATGCCAGCTGAAATTCATTCCTTTTGCCTACTACTCCAACGCTGATCCTCATGCATCTGCTATTTTTTGTGCTTTTTCAATCTCTTCTTCAAACTCTGTTGGTTTCTAAAACTGGGAACACTTTTCATTTGCAAATAGCTTCAGTTCTCTCTGTCTTTATTTGAATCACCAGCTTGCCTTCTATAATTTGCCATAACTTTCTGATAAAGATGTGGCTACAGAGCACTTCCACTGACTCACCAGATGAAATCTCTGAATTTTAAGCTCTTTGAGGAGAACACAGTGATTGGCCCCTAATTCTGTAAAGTGCCATATATAGTGCAATGCATAAGTTGGAGAAAAATATGCTTGGAAAATTAGTGAGGAGCTATTTGGGTGGAAATACTGCAGTGGATGTTGAAGACCACCTGGGAAATCAGTGACCACTTAGCTTGACTTCAATAGGGTAGAATGAGTAGCAGGGGATTGTAACAATCAGTATTTGGGGGAAATGAACCTGCTGAGCAATAAGAACCATGAGTTCGAGACATTAATCATGTCTGACAAAAACTGTGGCCTCTCATGATGTTACGGGGTGAGTGGGTGAAACACATATGGTGGATGTAATCCATCTTTTTTTGAGCCAAATATTTGATACATTGCAATCTAAACCTCAGGATATTATTGAAATATGATTAACGTTGGTTGGCAGATCATGTTTGCCAGCAGACCAACTTGATAATGGAAGGGTGGAGGTGCTGAGTATGTGAGCAATACCTTTCAGTAAAATTACAAGAGGTAGTGAAGTTTGGATCTCAACCAGAAGTGTTCTCAGAGAAGGTCACAAAATTAAGTATGGGATCAGGATTTTTCAGGTTATTCTTTCAAGGAATTGTACATTGATTAACATGGTACCATGACAGGAAATGGTGTAAATGACAGCCAGAAAGAAAATCAAAATAGCTATTAGATTACCCTGGTGAGAGTAGAAAGGAGAAAATCTTAACTGATATGAAATTTCACAATAGAGAGAAACCATGTGAAATACATGTGTGCTCTGGAATGATGACTATTGAGTTTCTTTCTAAGGAATCTTTGGAAAATATTGAATTGCAGAAGTTATTTGAAATAGTGACCTATTGACAAAATTGCGTGCTCTGCAATCAAATGCAGATTGCTGTAGAGCAGAAAGTGCCCTACTTACAGCTTTGTTTCTGAAAGTCAGAGATCCTTCAGCTGATTAATATTGCAGCATTAAATAATGATCATACTGCAACATTTAATTCTTTTATAAGTCTGAGGCTGGTTTTAGAGCTCTCTATTTTGCAAGTACCCTTTGGGGAAAAAAAATCAGCATGAAAAATGTAAAAAACCGAGTTGTTTAGAAGTCAGTAATTTAACTTAATCAAAGTGGTTTATACTTTGTTTAAACAACTGAGGATTTTTTTCAAGACTAATTTGGGTGGGATCCCTCTTACCCTGAGACATCTAAATTTGGTTGCTAAAGTCAGAACTAGACCCTCAGATCTTGTTACAGTCCATGCAGAGGAACAGATATAATCTGTGGCATCTGCTGCGAGTTACTCAGTTCACTCTAAGTAGGTGTCTGAAATGAATCACCCACTGGAGCTGCCTAACTCACTTCGTTCTCTCTATTGACAGTAGAGCTAGCCCAAGCAACTAAACTCAGATATGGAAAATCATTTTATATCTACAGGACAAATCCACTAAGACTGTAGTTCTCAGAGTTTTCAGAACTGGAATATTCTTTTCTATTGAAACCTCACTTTCTCACTATAGGTGCCACTATCACTGTGCTGATAATACCTATAAGCTGTGATGATAATACAACCTATTTCTCTCCACAGAATTTTTTTGCATCCCAAATGGTTTTTCCCTTATCAGCTTGCCCTCTCCAGATCTTGCGTCTGATCTGTGCACCTCTGTGCAGATTCTCCCCCAGACATCTGGTACTGCCACCAGGGCCACTTCCCTTGCACAGCCAGTCTGGGACACTTGATGGAGAAATCACTGGGCATTTTCCTCCTTATCCAAAGCACAGTCTCACAGTTTCCTTGTCCTAACTGGCCAGCCTGGGTTCTTCTGGGAACAGGAACAGTCCTGCCTGGGATTTCCAAGTGTGCAAGACTGCACAGGCAAGGACAAAGGAGATGGAGAAAGAGTCACTTCTGTTTCTGCATGCGAAGAGTGTGTCCCTGCCTGCCAGGCTGCTTGCACACACCCTGTCTTCATTGCTTCACAGTAAATGCAATGTGTTTCATGTGGCTCTGTGATAAATCAACTTTTCAGAAAGATAGGGAAAAGGGAAGAAAAGAGAGAAAAATGGTCTTGAAGGAATGATCATGTCCTGCCATCTCTATTAGTCCTGTCCCAGAGTCTGAGAAATGCTGCACTGTGGTCATCAGAAAGCAATCCTTATCCCAATCAAAAATCACTCAGTCCAGGGTCGTACAGCCCTTGTGTCAGTTTTGTGAAGCTAGAGCATTGTTGGGATCCTTGGTAAAACACAGCCTCTGGCCCTCTTTCTGACTCAGAGATTTCACACTTTGCATAGATGGCTGAAGGGATCTTTGATGGGGAAAAAAGAGCCACCTGAACTCTACTAGTCCCACTTGGGATCACATCTACTGACCTGCCATCCTCTGCATTGCTCACACTGTATTCTGAGCAATGTGATGCTCACCGCATTTCAGCAAAAAAATCCCTTAGCACAGCTCATGGAGAAGCTAAGTCGATGACATCATTTTAGATGTGACTACAACTCAGTCTTTGCCAGTCTTTGCCCTGTTGAATGAAGCACACTGAAAAACTGTCAAATCAGTTTAGAACATGCCAAGATATATATCATACTTGTGCCTCTATGCAAAGGCCTCTGGAGGCCAGGTGGGACACTAGCACATCTCGAATGACTTGACATCTTATGCATGGGCAGCTGATTCAATCGCCAGTAGAGGTCCTCTACAAATCAGCTATTCCTGTGTTGCTCTAGATTAATTTTGCTGACACTGGCGTGGAAGAGTGTGGTTCTGAACCTGTGCTCTTGTCTTTAAATTCCTAAATTTATGGGGCCTGTCTCTTCAGATACTTTAGCTCCACGAATCCCCATGAAATTCCTCCTGAATTATGTCAGTTTGACACATGTGCTGTAGGAAGGTGGAACAGCGTGAAGCACAGGATGGTTCTGTTGTTGGTGACTGAGAAGAGGGAACACAGGTGGGAGGGCTGGATCCTCGGTGGAGAACCATGAAAAGCAAAAACTGAAGCAGAAAGGACAAGAACAGAGCAATTTTATTGCAATGGCACTCAATCTGCTGGACAAAGAAGAATAGGAAGACATTTAAAGAAATTTAAGATATTTAAAGAGCTGTCCAAGGAAGTGAGGCCTTTGTATTTGGCCTAACCCTTCACCCCCACCAAAATATGTAAGGGCAGTAAGGGAGGGGGTTAGACTGCAGCAGTGCCAAGGTCAATGGAAAGGGAGAAAAACTTCAACCAAAACCATGTGAATGGTTTTCATGGTCAGAGATTCATGAATGGTTAATGTTTTTCAGGTATTATGCGTACCCAGATTATGTGGAAGAATTATGTACATGCATTCTTAGGGATGTAGAGTCAAGTAGTGCTCATGGAACTCGTACTTCTTCCCAGTGCATAACAGGGAAACCACTGTAAAAATCACCATCCAGAATCCAGAACCTGACTGCTTACATGTACCTGTTTACAAAAAGAGGGTAGAAGACATGGATTGCTTCACTTATTGGACCTCTGAGAAGCGCTTGCATGTTCTGGGTTGGAAAGTGGTGTAAGATCTTTGAGGGGAAAATTCTAGGTGTGCTAGATTTATGTACAGCTAAAAGGTGGGAGGGAGGGAACTCATAACCAAGAAAAAGAAATGTGGTTTCCTATAGTGTGCAATTAAGACAAAAAATGCAGTAAATTATAAAATGGAACTGCCATTACATGGGTGGTAAGAACACTTCTCAAATTGCTTTGGACATCTATGAAGTGATGTCAAACCTTATGCTGCAGCATTAGTAATATGTAACAAATGCTAGATCAGAAGCATCTCATTTCAGTCTGGTGAAGGACCATGTACTCACATTCTTTCTAGCCCCTAGCAGTGGCCACTGACAGAAGTAGCATTTGGGATTAGGTCTGCCTTATCCTGATGCTGAATAACAGTTCCTGTCTTCCTAGGTCAGGTGGGAACCAAGGTCATTTTTACATCTTTCCTCAATGTTGTTTAGATACAGTGAATAATTCCTGCATGGTGAAATGTTTTGACTGCAGATTAGGTGTGCAAGGGAAGTGGTAGATGCCCTGTCAAATAAGGGAGCAGATGAGGACTGAATAAAACACCTTGGAAAATGAGGAGCACTGAGAGCAGCATTGATGAGGAAGGGATTATTTGACCAAGCAGGCAACTTCATTTCTCTTGTAACTTTTGCACATTCCCCTCACCTTGTCTTGTTCCTTAGCAATAAAAGAGAGAATATTTTCCCTATTTTACATGCAGCCATCACAGTTTTAGCCAAAAAGGACTAGACTGACTAAATCCTTCTGAGGTGACTTTCTGAATTGTGTGAGATGCAACTTCATCAATTTTCATTGTATCTGTGTTGTATCTATATTCCTTATAGGTTTAGCATTTCCTTTGCACTGAGATTTTTCACTGAACAGTACTGAATTAATCTTCTTTCCCTGGCCTGTACGGTCACAACCATGGAGATTAATTAATTAGTGACAGGACAAGGGGCAATGGTTTTAAATTCCTAAAATTAAACTGAAAGACACTAGGTTTAGACTGGGCATAAAGGTGAATTTTCTTATGATGGGAGTGGTGAGACACTGGCACAGGTTGCCCGGAGAAGCTGTGGATGCCCCATCCCTGGAAGCTTTCAGTCAGGTGGGACGGGGCTTTGACCAACCTGGTCTAGTTGAAGGTGTCCCTGCCCATGGCAGGGAATTTGGTTTATATGATCTTTAAAGGTCTTTTCCAATCCAAATCATTCTGTAATTTTATAAAAATTAAAGTCTTGTGCTGTTGTGTGGCACCAGATCTGTTTCAACAGGACAGAAGAGTGCTTTCCTTTCTGCTGATCCTGGTGTGGGTGGTAGCTGTGGCAAAGGCAGTGATGACGCCATCACCGATGATGATGTGACAAACAACTGAAACTGCCACAGAGTTTGTTTACCGGTCATAAATAAAACAGTATGTCTTATAGAAATGGGGATAGCTTGTGTATATTGGAGCCAAAGGGATATTTCCTTCCTTTACTGATGCAACCGTAATGATGCAACATTACTTGAGCAACGACTTCACAGAACCTTGTGAAAGTTTAAAATATTTTGTTGCCTGGCCTGTGCTTAAATACACTTTTTGTGAGGTGTTTGGTATTTGCTTATCTCTGGGACTACTGTGGTGGTCTGCACAGTATGTTGTTTGTACAAAATTAGGAGAAAGGTATGCTGTGCTGCTTTCTTAAATTTGGCTATTTCCCCACAGGAGCAGGAAAGATTATCTTAGCCTTGAAAAAGAGCAAGGATGTAGCCTAACCATTAGAAGGACTCAACTGTTATCAAAAACTTTCTTGCAGCTGTATTTAAATTTATAAGATGTTTTATGACAGGGAAAAATAGGGAATAAAGAGTTGTTTTTCCTGTGCTGCAGACCTCTGGGGAAAAATACTGTGCTCTAGTGACCTACAATGCACAAAACTGAGTAGACTGAAGTTAATACGGGAAAAACCTATATGAGGTTTCTCTTTTTAGTATTGTTTGCCAGCAGAGAAAAAAAAAAAATAAATATTTGTGTTCCATTAACAGGTTTAGGCAAAAGCCTAGGGGACAAACTTTCAGATGGCACAGCATTACAGAGGATAAAACTGGACAGATATTTTCTATGGAACATAAACTTAACCTCATCTACAGACAGTGAGAGACCCAGCCTTATTTTGACTACATCCCAAAAATTTGATTAGTGCAGATGCATGTGAAGCAGTTTATAGATATCTCACGAAGGACAGATGTAGTGAGAAAGGACAGTCTTACAGTTGCATTTCTGGCTTGGAGGGTATTTCTGCAAGTGCCGCTGATTTGTATTGGGTATTGTCAGTATCTTGTATCTATATGGGAGATTATTCATCCTAAAAAGAATGATAGAAAGAGTAGGCAGGGAGTGAACTATATGGCAGACCATGAAACTTGTTGCTTCGTGGAAGTGGGGGCCACCTGAACTACAGTTCAAAGTCTTAAGCATTAATTATCCACTGCCTTTAGAAATGAGGAAATGGCAGATTTTTAGGAAAACCTCTCAGCCAACCATTTCAGGGAAGTCAAACAGGTGACATCAAGGAGCCACAGAAGGTGGTGTGTGCCTGTTTGGCTTTTCCCTGGGAGAAGCCCCCAGTGTTCACATTGTCCCTTGAAGCTGGCAGGCACCTCGCAGCTTTCTATTGCCACATCTGCCTGCAGTAATGATTGACAGGCTGAGAAGCCCTGGGTGATGGCAGAGCAGAGGAGGACAGGCAAATATGGGTCACAGCTGGAGAAAAGCATCCCCTGACTTCCACTATGGCTGGTGGGGAGCATTCACACCATCAGTTGCATCTATTTGAGGCACTTAAGGAATTTACTCCTTTCTCAACTGGGAGTAGCCCAAACAAAATAAATGGTGATTAACCAAATAAAACCATATGGATGGGCTTAGCACATTAGTGGATGTGGGGTGGGGATCAAGATCTTGGTCCCTTAAATGCAGGAGGTATATCATAAAGTGTCTTAGGGCTTGAAGTAAGCTCTGCTCTGGCCATCTTCTGTGTCCTTGGGCATCAGTGTGGTTTTGCTGTGTAAGTTCTGTTTATAAAATGAGAACTTTAACGAGCTGACTATCTATTTATGCTCTAACTTCTTTGAGGCAAGCATTATCTCTTACTATATGAATATACAATGCTTTGCATAATGAAGCTTAATCTAAGTTCCTTTAAGGTATCTCTGTTGAATAATAATGATTAATAAAATTGAGTAAACAGTATTTAGAAAAGATAAAATGAGTTCAGTGATTTACTTTTTTCTTTATAGGAAATGAAGTGCAGAAATAATTGGAACTGAATAACAGCACCTATTTAAAAGTGATGAAAGAAACTTTTAACATACTGCAATATTAAACTTTAGATCTTATTGAAAGCTTTTACCAGGGTTTGTATTTCAGCTGAATGAAAGAAATTATTCACAATGTAAATGATTCATGGGTATCCTTCCTAAATGCATATCAATGCTCTGAATGCCCATCCTATAAATGAATGCTCACCACTGAGACATACACAGGGTTACTCGTAAATATATGCAACACAACCCTTATATCTACTCACAATCTGTCTTCTCACAAAGAGAAGGATGGATAGTGAATTAATGAGACTATGTACAGGTAACTTGGTAGGAATAAGACAAAATATGCAAGTCAGACCCTATGGATGTGTTTATATGACTATATAGTCACTGTGGGGTAGGTCCCTTAGCACCCTCAGCACCCAGTGGCAACCCCATGGCATGATTCCACTTCTTTTGGGCAATTCACCTTTTTTAGGGTGCTGTCCTTCTCAACAAACTAAGGCAAGTCTAGTGATTAAAGTCAATGAGATGCAATTCTTCAAAGCTGGCATTAAGGGACTTATTCTGTCTTCACATAGCATAGATACAAAAGTTTATGTTACGCTAAATAGTTCAGGTACTTCTGTGACAACACAGTCTGGCATCTACTAATTCAGCTTGCTGGGTGCCCTTGCTGTTTATGTGCAGCTGTTACAGCAGCTATCCCATTACCTATCCTTAATTAGGCTGCTTTACAACTAATGTGTGCCCATGTAAGCTGTGGTCACGCATCTTTTTGTGGCATGGTCATATCTTCCGTGATGTGGATTGGTGAGAAGACCTTCTCAGCCACTCTGAACTGGTGTCTCCCAGCACACTTTTCAACAGCAAGCACAATTCTCGTTGGTTTTTGTTTTTTGGGTTTTTTTTTCATAAGGTTGGAAGGTGATCCTTTTTCGTGATTTTCTGCAATACAAAATGAACATACACTGAGGATATGGCTTCCCTCCATTTGAATTCTCTCTCCCTTACAGAGGAATTTTTACCTTTATGTTCACTTGCACAGCTAGTAAAAAAGGAAAGTATGGGAGCAGCTTCAGCCGTTTGTTTGCAGGCTTGGCGATGTTACGGTTGATCACAGCCGGTAAAAATGGCAGAAGGTGTGCTGAACCGTTCAAAGGCACCTGCTGTCCTGACTGCTAAAAACAGCCCTGAAGAGCCAAAGACTATTATGGTTCTTGAGCAGGAAAAATGCTCCTGACTTGGCCTCCTGCTGCCCAGCCACAGCTGTTCTCTTCAAAACACCAGAAACAAGAGGAAAGTTGACATGATATGGGAGACATTGGAGTTCAGAGGATGGGACGGCAACATGTTAGTGAAATGATACCTTCACCTTCCTCTGGCTCTTTAGATTACAAAATTTGTAGTTGTGGGGACTGTTTCCAATAACCTGTTTGTATGG
This sequence comes from Microhierax caerulescens, assembly GCA_035590215.1. NCBI lineage: Eukaryota > Metazoa > Chordata > Aves > Falconiformes > Falconidae > Microhierax > Microhierax caerulescens. The sequence goes on along the minus strand of JAVJGJ010000059.1, from coordinate 78,307,159 downwards.
TGTTTAGGAAAATAGGGTCTTGTGCAAGACTGAACTTAAAATGAAAATCAGGGATGACAACTATTTGGGATCATTTTTTAGCAGCTGAATTTTGGTACTGGATCTGATATATATGAATCTCGAATAATGGAGGCTAGAGAAAAGGCCTTTGTGGGAAGATAGGGGAAAAGATAAGGAGCTTCATCAGTAGGAATTACGAACATCATTGGAGTGGCAAAGGGAAACTTGCCCTGTTCAGATGAGCTGGGGAGGGCCAGAGGCAACCCTGAATTTGGGTTTGACTTGGAAAAGTGCTGAAATATATTCAACTGTCATTGCTTTCATCTCAGACATTCAGTAAGCCCAGAATTAGACAGTATCAGTGTTATAAAGTAGGTTGCAATGTTAATCTCCTCTAAGTCTTGCACCTTTTATATTTTTGTTTCATGGAACTGCAAAGCCCATGAATGAGGGGTTGATTTTCAGATTATATGAATCAACAGAATTGCATCAGCTGCCCTAATGATCAAATCTGACCCTTACATTTTGCTTAGAAGTGAGGTATACCTACTCAGAAGGGTTTGAAAAAGATACAGTTTCCAATTTCTTTATTTTTAAATTCTCGATTTCAGTTCAAAATTTCTTCTGCATCATTTATATCCTAGCTGTAAATGTGATGAAACACACAGTATCCTTAAACAACAGGTAAGCCATATCTGAGAACAGTAACTTGTCTTTCAGAGCAGACATTTTTGATGAACACTGGAAAACTATGGGCACCAAGAACACTCACGAAAAGGAGAGCCCTTATTTTGGTTTGTGAATTGGGCATTATACAGGTCTGGTGAGCAAACAAAGGTAAGGTGGTAGCCAGATGGTATGTGTGAACCAGTTTCAAATTAGTGGAAAAGAATCCTGCAGTAACAAAGGAAGTTACCATGGCTTTGGAGTGTGCCATGAGAAGTTACTTGCTTGCAGAACATAGATAATGACATTCCCAAGAGTACTGACTTGTTACACTGGAAGGAAGGAGCTCCACAAAGAAAGAGATGGCTTTGAAAGACACCTGGGAGGGCTGGCAATTCCCAGTTTAGCCAAGTGTGGCCAGTTGCAGGCAGCAGATGGCTCCTGAAACTGTATCTGAAATGTTTTTTTTTCTTTTTCCTTTCCTTTTCTTTCCTTTTCCCCCTATCCTATCCTATCCTATCCTATCCTATCCTATCCTATCCTATCCTATCCTATCCTATCCTATCCTATCCTATC
>JAVJGJ010000059.1:78285425-78304718 GCA_035590215.1 Microhierax caerulescens | reverse complement strand
TTTTCTGCTGAGGTTGAAATACTATATTTGGAAGGAAAAAAAATACTCTGCTGAAAAATATCTGTGCGGCTCCAACAATCACATGTATTTTCTGGGTTTTCTTAGAATGGATAAAGTTATGCAGTTCTTCAGTGCTATTAATAATTGTACTTGTAACTGTGCTTGTGATGGAGTGTTTGCAGACGGGAACACAAAGAGCCTTGGATCTGAATGCCTGTAAATAAGAGGAAATGAAGCTGGGTGAGGCTGAGGTCCAACTCTTGCTGCGATCCTCAAGGCAGGGGGAGGTTCCACTCATTCTGCTCTTCTGGCACCTGCTGAAGTTCACAGGCCATTTGTTTTATGGGTTGTGAGCAACACCACCATTTCCAGCCCACTGCTGTTTGTAAACTGCAGCATCAGGTATTTGCTTTCGGCTACATATGCACGTGAACTTTAATGTTGCCTCCTTTAATTAGGTCAGTCCTGTGAAATTCCAATTTAGGGCTTCATTCAGGAGGTGGGGATCATAAAGAATAATTTTTTTCCTCCTGCTCCTTCTGTAATATTTGGTTTAATCACCATATTCCACTTTGGCTTTTGGCTAGCAGCCTTTACTAGTTTACTGTTAAAGATGCTCTCTTCACACAGCTCTGTTACCCGGGAAGGCAGCCTTAGTCCTGTGATCAGTAACTCCTAAGTTTCAAGAGCAAAGATGATAATTTACTTTCAAGCTTAATTTCCAAAAATCTAGAAGCAGGATGACATTTACAAGCATTATGTCACAGAGGCTTTCTTGTTTGGCCTGTGACTGTAAATGCTTATTAATGATAATATGAATATAGATATACTAATTAAAAATAGTCTATACCTCTCCATTGCATGTTATCCATCAAATTGTAAGGAAAAATCATCTTATTTTCCTCTGGATATGGTTCACTTTTTCCCTTCTCTGACAAGGGATCAGAAGATAAAGCTTTTGGTATCATCAAAAGGCATGGAAAAGGGAGGTGTCTGTGCCATCTAACTTCGGTTCCCAAGGGCTCTCATAGACAGGCAGAGAAGTCTGAGTCCGTGATGATGCAGAAGGCAATTGCCTTGAGGTAGCCTTGCCATCTGTGTACAGAAAAAAATGCCTGTTGTGGATGAACTCCCGAATCACTGCAGTTTACAACATTACTTTGACTAATGCCTTGTTATGCCATGATAAAAAAAAAAAAAAAAAAAAAAAAAATATCACCTCGTGGACTGAATCATGTCCTGGGCAAAGCAGCATCAGGCTTGGGTTTCAGGGTTTTTTTCCTCAAGATTCTAGACTTAGATTTCTTTAGGTGTTTTACTCAATACTGCCTGGCTTTCTGAAATAAATTGCTAGCTTTCAGTAATATCAGTGCAAATCACGCCAAACAGAAGTTTTCAAAATAGCAAACTACCATGAACAGCAATCATCAATGGGAAATCAGTTAAATAGGAATGTTTCTCATGGGGACAAACACTTTAACATTATTACTAATGATCTCCAAGTACCTATAAAACTCTGGTAGACAAAAATCGAGGATGACTTAGACATTGTCAGGCAGTTGTAACTCCTATGGTGAGAAGTCATATCCAGCACCCTAGACCACCCATTTAAGCCCTGTCATTTCAGACAACTTAGTAGTGAGATAGAATTAAACTTCTTTGGAATAGTGCAATGAAACTGCATGTAGAATATAGGAAACTGCATCTGAGGATCAAATGTTTGAAATTAAACTCAGAGAAATCCACATTAGAAATCAACACTATGTTTTGTGAAGTGAGACTGATTGATTACTGGAATGAGTTTCCAAAGTAAGTAAACATGTCTTCATCACAAATGGGAACACCCTTGGAGAATACACACTTCAGACAATAAAAACTCTTCAGTGATATATACAAGGGAAAATGGATTTCTTACTGGTCTTTTCTCTGGGTTTGACTTATGAACCTCTAAAGTTTTTCCTCACATGATGGTCTTTGTAGTTGAGCCACTGGGATAAACTGTTGAAATCTGTGATATGCTTGTCTGTTGCCTCCTTTTGGAAGATTTTTTCCATTTTTAAATTAGAAAATACATATTAAATAAAACACTGAAACAATAAACCACGTTATTACTATTATTACTACTCCTTTTATTCTTACTCTTACTCTTATTATTTTACATCTATGTGAGGAGTAGATAAGCAAGCTGGATACTGAGTGATTTGCTTTCCATGAAGATGTTTATAACTAATTTAAGAATGAGTTGAGTATTCACTTTACTGAGATTCTTAATGGCAGCCCTCTAAGTTTAATGCATCGTTAAAGATACAAGGAACAACACTATGCAAATTACACTCAAGCTGTCTGGTTCCTCAAGAAGTAGGAGTAGGACTCAGCTCCAGATTTAGGTACATAAATGTAGGTGTCCACATGCCTAAGCTCTTGTACCAGTCACTGGAGGATTCACTGTTATTGTCAATTGCAACTAACTGTTAAAGCCAAGTGATCCCAGAGAGGGATTCTTCTCCTCCTGAAGTAGGTATCTACCTTCGATTGGATGAATTGTGTCCTGTTTGCCATTAACTCTTAGGAACATGAGTCACTTACCAAAACAGAGATTTCTAGAAGCATTTGAGAAACCTTGCCCAGTCCCTAGCTGTCGCTGCAGAAAAACATATATTGCTCAGAGGTCCGTCCTGTGTTTCCTACTCTTCTGTAGATGCCCCAGAAACCTTGGGTACCTCAAATCACACTAGATGCCGAACTTTGGATAGCTGACTAGAGAACTACTTTGCAGGCACAACTACATTTAGGTGACTGAGAGGAGCTGCACACAGATGCAATAAGGGCTAGATCCACATCCATTGAAGGAGAGGGGTTTACATTTCCCTACAGAGGGTATTAACGCTGGCAGCTCTCCCTTTATGTCTGCCTTAGAACAACCCTTTCACAGTTTACTGGTACTGAGTAACCTTTCCAAGAACACTATAGCTAAAACAGGCACCAATTTACAAAGAGCATTAACCGCTCTGCAACCAGCAGCTGGCATGATGCCCGTGCTTGAAGACGGCTGTACCTGCACGTGAGCCGAACGGTAGAGGTCTGTAAGCTGTCATGTGCATTTTTTCCCAGTGTCAGGTCAGCTCCCTGTTCTCTTCACTGCACATTGTGCTTTCTGCTGTAGACACAGGTACAAGTAACTGCAAATATCCAGCAAGGGGAAGGGTAAAAAGTTTTACAGGATGAGACAAGATCCATTTGCTGTTATGGAAGCAGCTCATCTATCTCTACATCCTTCATTCAGTAAGGATGCCTCTCGATTTCAGAAGAGCCATCCAGCTCCCTGCCTTTGTATTTAGCTGCTTTCTTCAGAGAAAGCAATTTCTGTTCTGCTGAGGCTGCATACATTTTTACTGGTTCCCCAATATGTCTTCTAGGTACTAATTAATAGTAAATTGATGACAGCTATCATGATGAAATAATGCTATTGCATCAAAAAAAAGTACATTTAAAGTATCTAACAAGAAAGTAACTTTAACATACAACCTAATAATCAAGCGGCTATATAAGTTTCAAAAAATGATGCAAAGAAGGATGGGGTTCTCCAACCATTAGGCAGCAAAAAAGAGGTAGATCACTAACACTGCAAGTTCAGAGGGTGAAATGGGGTGAGGAGTAATTTAAGAGGCTCTTTTCATCATGTTGGTTGCTCATAGATACCTTCTTTTGAATATTCTCATAGGCATGGATTTCCTTCTGGTGTGCTATGGCACTATTAAGGGCACCACTGCAAGTTGGGGAAGACAATACATCTTTTCTGGCGGCATTCATAGAGATGAAAATGAGGAGAGTTCATTATGGTCGTTTATCTTAATCTCCTGAATATCACAGGCCATAAAGCTTTGTCTTTGACCAGTGGGAGGTAGGGTGCTAAACTAAATGGATTAGTCTTCATCTTTGTGGCATTTCTTAGCTGGTTCAAACACAGTTACAAACCCTTAATTACAGATATCTGCAGCTGGCTTAGGTAGATTTTCTACCCTTTTTCCTGCCGAGAGGTTAATTGTTCCATTTTAGTCTAGCTTTTTCATCTTTTTCTCTTTCTTGCTCTATCTACTCTAACCGATCTAAAGCAAATCAGGGTACTCTCCTGAAAGAGTCTGGCTTCTTGTTTAACTACTCTGATGGTTTCAAAATGATGTCATTCACTATTGTGTTCCCAGCAATACAGTGTGCAAAGACCTGGCCAGAAAGCAAACATGATGCCCAGACAGCTTAACTGCAGGTATTTTTCTGCATTTAGAAGTCCAAATCTAGTTTACTTAAGTATTAATTCAGTAGATTATTCATAATCTGAGAAAAGTCAGATACCTAATGGGTACTTGAAAAAAACCTGTATAATATCATGCATATTTGACAAATTTCAGACAAACTATTGTAATGGCAGATCATTATGAAATTGCTATATATTCCTTATCTGTTAGGTACTAATCTCTTTTAACCAGGAACTGTTGCCACAACTAGGCACAGAATCTGACACAATGATACATCAGTTTTGGTGTGAACCTCACAGTCTGGCAAAGCAAATTGTTTATGGGTTGCAGAAATTCAAAATTTCAGAACTTTGAGTCTCTGAAAAGTTCTTGTGGTTGGAGTTTTGGATGGTGACATGAGAAAGGATGACTCTGCATATAAAGATTTATGACCTACAGAACCTCTTGCTAATACTCTGGTTGTTATTTCCTTATAGTGCTTAACTAACACCTCTTCATTAGATTGTCCTCTGTGTAGACATGTATTTTTTCCTGTGCTAAGCAGAATCTATCTCAGTTCCTCATATGTAGCATTTTATTTTCCACAGCTTGAGGACAGTATAATCTTCAGTGCAAATAACACAGGGAACTCTGTGAACAGGTTGCTACAGCTCTTGGGGTCACTGGCCCGATGCAGCACTGCTCGTATGTGCTGTGTATCTATGCCTACCTTATGCAATGGGTTTAGATAACCCACAGTTTCAGCATTATGGCTAATACCACCTGAGGATGAATATCACTAGATGTTCTTCTGGTACTGCTGCCAGAAGGCGCAGAGGAATCCCAGCTTTGGTTGAGAATCTGCATTCATTTTCCAAATGCAGAGTTTCATAAGAGGCTACAAAAAAGATAGATGTTCACTCCTTTCATCTTGTAGAATGGCAGTCAAAAGGTGAATGTTTTAAACACCACAGACACAAAGTATTTGTTAGGCTTTTATTGTTTGAGATTTTAAAACAGGAGCCTGAGTGACTTTCTGTAGGAACTATTAGAACAGATTTCCACAGGATAATAATTCTGTGATAACATAAGCCATATGGTAATTTCTAAGAGATGGTTAGTGGGCAGCCAATTCTTCTGGTTTATGTAGCTGTACCAACCACATCAGATGGTGTTCCTCATGTTGAGCATGTTTTTGGTTTTAATTCGCTGTGGTTCAAGTTCATGTCTTTGAAATATGCTTTGTTTATTGTGGTGTCTCCACCAAGGAAGCAGGAGAGATTTCTTTCCAATGATCTTGGAAGTTATTAATTGTAATTGTTCAAGATAGAAAAACATTGCCTGGGAAAATGATTCATGATTCAAAAAGATTGGCAATGTGAATGGATTGTCAAGAGGTGGGCCCTGGTCACAGCAAGATGGCAGGGATCACGTTGATATCATCTCTGCCTCTACCAATATATGTTATCAGCCAGGTCAGTAATGAAGGGAATTGCACTGCTTCTCTGCAGTATACAGGAAAAATTAATCAAGGAAAACTATCACTTGCAATAGGTAGCAAGCACTTTGAAGAACACAAACTCATTTCCTCTAGGGTGACAAACGAGCAGGATGGCTATTCCTCATTGCCTATGTTCCTTGCTGTCTTTATTAACTTGCAATTCCGTCCCCAGAGGCCCTAGTCAAAATAGGAGCCTTGTTGATAAAAATAAAAAAAGTACGTATTTAGGTGTAAACATATCCTGCCTTACAGTGTTTACAACCAAACATGTAAGGCAGGAAAAGCAGGGGAAAAGACAGAAAAACTTAGAGCATTTTCTTATGGAATGAAATGTAACCTTTGGCCTGCTTATATGGCAGAAGTTGTTACTCCTGACCAAGACTCTAGAAAATTTCAAGTGTAATAACAATCAGATGAGTACCAAGGAGGGGGAAGAACTGTTCAAAGAACAGAACAGTACTGCCAGAAGGACTACATGGAACACAGGTAACAAAGAAGTTGAGGCTGGACTTTAGCAAGGGAATGGACTGTCAAAGGAAAAAGGTCTTGGAAGAGACTTTCGAAGATCTAGTCGAGCAGAGATAATGGATTTGTAAGGCGTTTGTCTGTTATATTAATATGACATGGATGCCTTTGATTAGGAACAGTGAGAGCAAGACATCTAGCCCTAAGTTCCTCAGCTCATGCAGATATCTGGAGTAAATGCGTATTTTGACCCATTCTCTGCCACTCTCCTTTGCATTTACAATCTCGGAGCTGGACACGGCAGCCAAGCTAGAGTGTTGCAATAAGGGGGAAAACAGCCTCACATACAAAAAAAGTGCACATTTTGAAATGACATTTATGGTTATGTTTCATTGAGCACCCATGTCACAGAAATGGGAGCTCCTGGGTGATTTCTTGCCCCTCCTCACCCTCCATCTTTCTGTCAATCTTTTAAAACCTCCCAACCACAGGTTGTGTGATTGACAAAATTCATGTCAGATTGTTAGGATAATCAGCTTCAGCTGTCAGGACAAGAAAAATCACTGGAATTGAAGCGGCAGGAGCACTAGAATGGCAAGAAACACCCTGGGATCACCAAGGACAGCATCAACAGCTGGTTTGTTTCAAAAATGGGTGACCTGAGCCATGCAGAATTTTAGTGTTTCAAACAGCCAGCGGAATATTCCAGATTCAGTTCTGCTTATAATTCCAGGATGCTCTTTTTTTTATTACCTTTGTTGAAAACAAAACAAACAACAACAAAAAAAAAACAAAACCACAAACTTTTGCTGAGGTCTAACACAGTAAAAGCACCAGTCAGCAAAATCTGATTTTTTTTTTCTTGGGGAAAATCTCTGCTAGCTCAGTACTAATATTTAATATGGTTGAGTTTTAGGGATTGCTTCCACCTAATTACTTTGCTTTTGCATCTGCACATACTCCCACGTGTACAAAACTGCAGCTAGACAATGTGAAGAGGTTGTTCTAAAATCTGCATTGCCTGTCCTGGTGAGGAATGTATAAAGCTTTCCAAATAAGTTGAAGAAAGCAGCAAGTGAAATCTTGCCATGCCTCTTTTAAACAGCTTGAATGCATACGACAGAGAAAAATGGGAGCAGGTCAGAAAGGAATTAAACATGTTGAGATCCAGCTGAATACCTGACGTTGCTCAGGTTCCCCCTGCACAAATGCCAGACTCCCAGGCAGGATTGCTACTCAGCTGATATATGCTGCAGACTCACCAGAGGAAAAATCGTTTAAAAGGAGGAGGTGAAAAACTCACTTCAGCACAAAATTCCAGCCTTTTGTTGTAAGTGAACTAGGAAAAAGTGCTTAAAACACCGAGAAAAGACAAAGTTTGTATTAATGTCTGTATTGATGTTTGTTGAGAGAAATGTACCAGGTCCTAGTTCAAATGCAAACGGTCAAATCTGAGAGAAATGGGGAGCTGGCAAAGCACCTTGCTTTAATACGGTCATCTCTAGCCATATCAATAGTAGTCAGCTAGAAGCAAATCTGGCTTGTCTAGTCTCCAGAACAAGGTGGCCACATCCAAACTGTCTTTGGGGTGTCACCCAAGGTCTCCCTTTCAAGTGACCAAAAGGTCTCAAATCTACCCATGATCAAAGCTCTGGCACTTCAAACACAAGGTGAGTAGTTTAACTACATCCTCCTAGATTAAGAAACTCAATGGGATGACCTAATTTAGGAAATGAAGTGCCCTGGCCTGCCCCTGTAGTGACCACCTCCTCCCTCCAGATTTATCTGCCTTCCCCCTGGAGGTGTATGTGACTGCATCAGGGACCAGGTAGCTTAGGCATGCTGGTTAGTTGTCTATGTTCAGCACAGTGAATGGCTGCAAATGTGTGCCCTTGACCTTGGCTTTGCCTTGGTCACTTTTGCCAAAGCTGGATAGTTCAACAGTGAGACATAGTGCACGTCTCAGCCATTAGGTCACTTTCAAAAGTCATGGTCTCACAGGGTTAGGATATAGCCCCTATATGGCTGTAGATACCCACAGATGTCACGGTTCATTTTCTTTGTGTTTTCTGCTGCAAAAACACAACACGAAAACCAGTGTTATTTTGGGATCAAAGACACACCACCACAACTACCTTCTAATCTTTGTTATATTTATTCAAAGCTATATAGGAAAAGCTAATTGTTTAGCTTAGGCTCAAGCAAAAGTTAATGCAAGAAATGATCATTCAGTAACATGTTTGGAAACGTTAGTCACAAGTGATGAATACAGACACACTCCTAAATCCATTTCTGGATTCTTCAGTGGCCTGATTTTTAAAAAATGTACAGCATTTTGTGTTTTGATCTTGCAGTAGGTTTACTCTGGCCAGTAGCTAAGCACCCACACAGCTGCTTACTCCCCCTTCCCAGCAGGATGGGGGTTAGAACTGGAAGAACAAAAGCAAAAAAACTTGTGGGTTGAAGTAAAGACAGTTTAAAAAAGAAACAAACAGAAGGGAAAAAAAAAATGATGCAAAGGCAATCACTCACTACCTCCCACAAGCAGACCTGCGCCCAGTCTGTTTCTGAGTAACAGCTGCTTTGGAAGGACGTAAACCTCAGGTTTTATTGCTGAGTATGACATCATGTGGCATGGAACATCCCTTTGGTCAGTTCGGATCAGCTGCCCCAGCCGTGTCCCCTACAACACTACTTGCTGGGGGGACAGAGTGGGGAAAAGAAAAGGCCTTGGCGCTGTGCCAGCACGATTTGGCCACAGCTAAGATGTGCCTTATGTTAGCATCGCTGTTTTAGTCACAGATCCCAAATGGGCTGCTATGATGAAAGTTAGCTCCATCCCAACCAGACTCAGTACACACCCTTACAATTCTTTCCCATAAAAGCAGATATAAAGTTAATGAGCCTCATCACCCCCCCAGTCTCTCACTTGCCTTGTTTTATGTTAATGTATGCTAAATGGCTTCTATAAAGTTAGCCTGAATTTGTAGAGATGCAAATGGGAAGACATTGAATTGGGGCCAGTCTGTCCAACACCACTGTTATTTTTGGTTGCAGTGTTCTTCACCAAACCACCCTAAAAACAACCAGAGAAGCTGGTGACAGAACATGCCATGGCACTGGTACCTTGTGGGGCCCTTGTGCCTTTGCCTTTCCTAAAGAACGTGCACACCTGTACAAGACCAGTTGTCCTGGTACCTGGGAAACTGGATTTGCACTGGATGAAGTAGAGTTGGGTCAGGCAGGGGCTTTTGCTTGACATGTGTGTGTTTCCCCATGTTGAATTAAGCTCTGGGTTCTCTGCATTGAGAGCTCCCCAGCGTGGTGTTGCTGTGCCTTTGGAATAGCAAGGGTAGGATCCATTATGCAAGGCAGTCTCAGCTCTGCTTCTCGTATAATGAGAGGGCATTTTTGGAACACAATTTCTCTTTAAATGAGGTGGAATGCTCCAAATTAAAGACATGAAATGATAGTTTAATTGCTCAAACACCTGTGGCCTCACCTGATTACCTTTTGCGTTCTGCAAATAATGTGGGTTGCTTTGAGGCTGGAGTCTCTTCCTCTTACACATCCTCTGAACTTGCAGTTAATTGGTGGGCTGGGTTATAATTGCTCCTGAATCAAAATACCTTCTAAAAAACTTTTCAGCTCTAGCATCACCTGTTCCAATATGGATACACAGTAACAGCAGTAAGTGTAGTGAAGTGATGTAATTATTTTTTAATGGGCTTTTACAGTAATGGAATCAAACCACTTTAGGCATATGCTTAATTTCATTGTCTTTTCTGTCTAATTTTACGTGAGGATTCTATTTGTTAAACAAAAGCTGGCAATGCTGTTAGCACTGAATATATGCAGATGGCAGTTTCAATTTTCCTCGTGCTTCTTTACTCATCTATTTGATGTAATAGACCTTTCTTCTGCGTTATAGGCCTAGAATGCAATTTTAAAAGTATATATAAAACCTAATAACACCACTGTATTTTCAGCTGCCATTGAAGAGATTTCATGCCTCCTCTTTGGAGCAATATTAAGTCTAAAAATACAGCACAATTACTGTGGCTCTGAAGAACACACTGGCAGAAGGATTTGCACATTCTAAGGAATTCAAAGAATAAAGGAAATTAATATATGGTCTTGGTACTGGCTGCTACCAAAAGGCTTAAAGATCACTGGGGAAATGGGAATTTCACTTGTTTTTATACGTGTACAGGCCATTTGAGTAAAAACAGAGAAATTGCAAATTTAAAGGAGGAAGAAGCTGTAAAGCCATTATTAAACAACATGAAAGAAAAACTTTCTCTTTGTGCAGGGAATCCATGCCAGAAGCTGTTTTCCTTTGCATATCTCCTGCTGTGGTGAACAGTTAGGTGCCAGTCAACATAGAGATTCACTGTGGAATTTATCTTAAAAGGCATTTTGAGGAGAATTCTGAATATTATGAGTTGACTCTCAGGAGGGACACTCTGCCTCTTCATCAGCAATACTTAGGATAAAGCACACCAGGATATGTGGTAAGATAAACACCATACAGTCATCTTCATGCACATTAAGGCTGGACAAGTCCAGAGTGTGGGGCAGAAAAAAAATCAAGGAAGCATTAAAAAGGTCTAGGTTGTGTGCTAGAAAACATCAGTTTGTTGCTTTCCCTTTCTCTCATTATTACAGCTGTAGGTTTTGTTTTGTTTTTTTTTTTTTTTCCTTCCAACAGTCTGGGGAAAAAGTCACAGCACTAATGATAACCTAGAAAAAAAAAAAAAATCAACGCAAAAGATCTAAGGCAACTTTATTTCAGAAAAAAAACTAGTTTTGAAACTTAAATAGTAGGTGTAGTATAGAATAATTTAACTTTGTTTTGTGATACATAGTCAAATTAATATTCAGAAACTACATTAAAAAATAAGACAAGGCAAAAGATTTCTGGACAACATCTCTCTGTTGGGATTTCTTAAAAAATTGTCATTATTTTTTTTTCTTATTACCATACGTTTTCTTATAACATCACAAAAAAGGAGAAACTAGATATTAACATAGTTGACATCTTTTTCTAGAAGATGACTTAGGAAGATACTTTCCTCATTTCACATCTTGCTAAATCAAATTGTTCTTAAATCACACTTTGGATTACAGCTTGCTTAGTTATTTTCATAGCTCAGCAAAGGCTGAAATATGAACTTAGGAAAGAAAAGTGTTTGCTTTTTAAAGAAGAAGGTAAAGCCTCCACAGCTAAATACAAATTGAGAACAATTGCTCAGAGTGTAATTAGACCAATTAATCACTTACACCATTTGAAAGCAAAGTTACTTGGTACCTAGGAAGCAAAGGAACATTTATAAGAGAAGAGATGGTGGGATGAGTATCTTTAAAGGAAAGAGAAATGATTCTTTTAAAGTGCAGAATATAGAGAGCCTACTGGGGAATTGTGTTTGTGTATTATCTTAAAACAGATGTTTTGAATTAGTATGTGTTAGTGTGCTACAGAGCTGCAGGCTTTTGTTCCTAGGGTTATATTTTAAAGGATTTTGTAGATGTCCCAGAAGTATCAGAAATGAGAGGTCAGACACTTCAGGATTGCTTTGCGAGAAAGTCTCTTTCCAGCTATTTTTCTGTTCTTTATCAGTTCTCTGCACAAGCCCATTCTGGTGTAAGGGGGTCCTTTTGTTTCACTTATGCATCTTCCATAAGAGCATGTGGTGCATCTGGTAGGTGCAAATGCGGGACCTACTGGTTCTCTGATCAGTTGTATTATAACTGCAGGAGGTATATCTGAGTGGGCTGGTGAGTTTACGTTTTTTTACCCATGTGGTCTTAACCTGCTCAGTACAAATGGTGTAGAGGTAGCTGAGTTCTATCATTATTGGATGGCTAATTAAAAGCTTGGAAGGCATCATTTTGAGAAATATTTTTCCAAGACAGGATCTTATTAACTTATGGATTATTTAGGTAATGATTCCTCCCTTGGCATTTGGTTATGATTACATATAGTAACTAAGTATTTATGATCAGCAGGGAGATCTTCTGGTACTGAAGTTAAGCTCTTACAGGATGTCTGGGTGCTTCTTTCAGTTTTGTGATGCATTTCATTACAGTAAAGAGTCGTGTTGAGGGTTGAAGTGGTTGTCACACATATTTTCTGTTACCTCAGGGTATCCTACATGAATCTCTCTCCCTTTCTGCCCTTTGCCTTCTTTTCTTGAAGTTAAAACCCTTGGGTAGCCAGGAGTAGGGTCAGAAGAACAGCAACAAGTTGATGCTAAGACTCCTGGTAGGTCACTGACTGGTGAGTGGGCACATCTGATGTTCAGGACTCAATTTCCAGGAATAGTTTTATCCAGTGATGTTCTAATGCATGTAAGTTTCATAAGGCAAGGATGGACTGCTGGGACTCTGCAGCCTAAAGTTCCTTAACTAACAGGCTAGGATCAGACCACCTCCAGCCTGGTCTTTGTCTGGTCCCATGATGCTCATTCTTCTATCTCAGCACCAAATTGCACTGTAAAATAAATTTATCATAGCACAAACTTCTTACACAGCCTCTCCTCCAGAACTTAGTACACAAGTCTCCATCAGGACAAGGCCTTCCATTTTATGGGTGAGTGCATTAAAATATAGGCAATTTTGTGGAAGAACCTCAGGATGCTGCCATAAGTTGCCAGATTACTTATATTTCTATTGGTGTTTAACACCTGGGGCTCCTTTGAGGAATCCAGGCAGAGTCCTGTTACCTGGCAGTCTAGCTCGCATGTTTTTGGATCTCTAGGGAAAAGGTGGTACCCAGGGACCTGTGAGCATAGCTGTTACGTGCTTTGAGAAGTTTCAGCCTAAGCAGGATGACATTCACAGTTCTGAGATGTTTCCATCCACCTTAAGCAATGCTGAAAAACAGATGGGACTGAATGTCATGGGGGATCTGGTGGCTTCTGCTGAGGAACATTAAAATGCTTCTGAGAAGTAAATTCTTAAAAAGGGTATTATCCACTTGTGGTATGCTGCAGCTGTTGTTAGTTCTGAAATGAAGGAACAGACAGTGATGAAAACTAATAACAGCTTAAGTATTTCCAATCTGCATTTAATTTTTAAATGGCCAAATAATGTTTGGAATGGTTAACTAGTAATATTTCATAGGTACTATTTTTTAATTGATGCTTTTCTGCTCCAGAAAGCCCGTGATTTCTACCCTCAATTTACCACACAAAAAAATGTAGCCTTAATGAACAGCTTCATTACTGTAGCAGTTTTGAAGGAAGAAAAAAAAACAACAACCCAAACCCAACAAACCCTCCCCTCTCTGTTGCGTTACAGATATATTATTTTCTGGCTTTGGCTGGAGACTACAAATATGGATTTCATATCAGCTGTACAGACGTTGTCAGCACTATATTTTGAACTTGTCTGCTTGCTCATCACATTTTAATTAATGAGGGCATGAACCAAAACAGGTGTGGGTAACAGAATAGACACCAGCTGGCAAACAATTTTTAGATCTACAATTAACTCATTTATACTATTGTTCCAGAACACAGAGTTCATGTAATTTTACAGAGGAGGTTATTATCAGACTGAGCTGTAGAGGCACATTCATTTTACTGTTTCTGGTTTTATTTTTTTTTTTTTTTAATGACATTTTCTCAGGCTTGGTTCTCATGGTAAAACTGATTGACTGGAAAGTTTAGGCTATTTTTTTTCTTTTCAATATAATCAGGGAACTAAATGGCCTTTGAATAAAGAACACTAAATTAACTTCATTATCATGTCTGTTTCCAGACAGAAAGTGGAAAAAATTGCTGTGGAACTAGAGCTCAGCAAAACCCTTCTCCAAATCTGTGTCTGTATAAATTGCCACAGAATGAAAGTTGTACAAGTTTAGCAAAACCCGAAGTACTTTAAGAATCTAGTCAAACTTTAAACTTTTTTATTCAGGTGCCCCAGGCCCTTTAAAAAAAGCATAATTAACTTCATATGCCCTTGCTGTTACCCATTCCAAGACTTCACGTACAGCTTAGTTTTATAAAAAGTCATCTCTTAAAATGTGAGCTTTTGGCATCACCTGGAGTGTCTGCCACTCCTCGATGGCTTAAAGCTGAACGTCTGAAATTAGCAAACAAAAATCCCATTAATGCGTGAAACCTTAAAAGCTAACAACACAGTGCTATCTGGCGTCTCTACACATTTTTGTAGAGGTCTACACACTCCCTGAAGAGGGAGGCAACAGTCTGAGGAAGAAGAAAGTTCAAGTTGTTCTGATCGAGTCATTCCTCTTGTTAGTTAACTGATTATTTTGATGAAATATTTCATGTTATAGGGATAATCAGTGGCTCAGTTTTAGAAGCATGGTAGAAGAAATAGTGAAATGTCAGTCTGGTGAGAAGGCAAGAAAAAGAAGAGTGGGAATAGAAGAATGCAACCTGTTTATATGTTAGACCTGCAAAATGTCATCTCTAAAGCTTAAGGAGTTGAGGCAAATGCCAGGAAAAACTTATTTAACCTCTTTGTATCATTGTTTAGAACTCAATGATAAATATAAAAATCTACTCTAGAACTGAGTAGGGATTGGAGAAGTGTTTTGGGTTTTATTTGTTTTTTGGGTTTTTTTTTTGTTTTTGTTTTTATTTAAAGAAAGGCTGTAGCTCTGTGTGGGTCTCAGTAAGCAGCAATATTGGCTTTATTCTGCTTTAGTAAGTTAAATTATATGTATCTATCTATGGGATATAAATTGCTCTGATTATCAAACTATCCTCAGTATGTGTCTGTAAGGTGCTTACGTGGAAACTTTTCGATTTTTGTGGGTGGGGACTGAGGTACTACAGCAAAAGTAGGATCAAGCCTGTCTACATTAGCACATAAAATGGGACTGCAGCAGTAGCTGAGCACTGGACAGTTATATGTAATCTGGACCCCAGCAGTGGCAGAGGACAAGCCCTGTTCTGATGTTTATTTACTTCAGTGCAGGTGGGAATTGTGCTTTGCATATCCTGTATCCTTAGTAAAAGGAACAACTGTATCCAGAGAGGGGCAGGAATTGAGATACAGCCCTTGCCTGCAGACTACTTTTTGGATAGCTGCATGGGTCTTCAGGATATCCTTTTGGTGACATTTAGCTCTTCATTGGCTATAGAAAGAAAGAAGATGTCTAATTCAAATGATTTCACTTTCCCCAGTGTAACAAAACAGCTGCTATTAAGTAAACAGGATATTCTAACTGGGCACCCCAAAATAATGGGTCTCTTTCTTTCAAATGCTGCTTCTGGGAAATACACTGAAACTGAAGCAGCACATAAAAAAAGTATGTGATCTGATTTTTGAGTGAGGTCCCAAGTCCTCTTTCCTCCTATTTTCCAGTTCACAGTGATAGCATTGGACATAAAGGTCCACACGTACTGTGTTTTCTTCCTTCACTTACATCTTTTACTTTAAAATCTATCCAAATCAGCCTCTACCTGCACTTTAGATACTCTAAAACTAATGTACTTCATTTTGAGGGCTTTTTGACTTTGTCTTTCTCAAAACCTCCTGTATCTACATTATGCTGGGGCCCAGGACAGCCCACCAGATTTGGTTTACAAATAGGCCATACTGGGAGTTAAAAGGAGAGTGGGCTGGCCTACAATTCCCTGTTCCTTTAACTCCTCCAATACCAGGGTTATCCCTTTCTGTGCCCTAAGGGTAAAGGATAGGGTTTGACTTTAGTCAGTCATGGGGGAGGGAGAAAAGACACGGTGTGTAACAACCGTGTATCTATAGACAAATGTCCAATTCCTCCCCTTATCAATCCACACCTTTCCTTTCAGAACATCAAGTCCTAAAAGGTTAAGCAGGAACGGCCCCACAACCATGGTTACTGGGGTGGCTGTGTCCTCCTCTTGCAGACCAACCGCAGCCAACGTTTGCACCTGAACATTACCAAAAGCATCTGCAGCAAACATGCTGCTGAGACAAGGTTATGCTGCTTGGTGCCGCATCTTCAGCTTTAATAGCTGAAATCTCAGCTCCATTATCTACCAGGAATGTTATTAGTGCCAGCTGAGGTTCCACAAAATAAGTAATTAGTAGATCACCTCAGTGATTTTCGGTGAGCTGCCCAATATGTCCCCTCCCTTTGTTCCCCAGCTTACTACAAGGGGGTGAAGGCAGTTTCCCATCAGCCTAGGGGATGCGGTTGGCTTTGGTAAGGAGGCACTAGCAATCAAGCTCTCATTCCCAATCCAGAGGACTTTCAGGCCATCCTAACACCAGCTTCTCCAGTTTGTCAGTAAGAAACCTATGCATAAGATCTCAGGGAATACCTTTCTGCCACCCCATGGTCCACAGACCCTTATGTCTTGGACCAGCAAACCAGTGTGTAGAGTATTGAGGTACTGGTCTGCCTGAGGTGGAGATAACTTCCCTCACAGCAGCCCGCACGGTCCTGTATGGCTGATCTGCATCTAGAACAGTGTTGGTAACACACCGGTGTCTTAGCTACGGCTTAGCAGTGCTCATGCAGAGCCAAGGTTTTCTCTTTCCTCACACTAGAGTGAGTAGGCTAGGAGTGGCCAAGAAGTATGGAAGGGACACAGCTGACCTGAAATGGCCAAATAGATATTCCATGCCGTGTTGTGTCATGCTCAGCTATAAAGACTGATGGTGGGGAGGATTTGTCTTTCCAAGGAGCTGCTGCTGGGCATAGGTCTGCTTGTGGGGAGTGGGGAGTGATTACCTTTGCATCACTTGTTTAGTTTTTACCCACCCACCCCGGTTTTTTTCTCTTTCTCTCCCTTTTCCTTTCCCCCTTCACTTACTCAACTGTCTTTATCTCAACCCACAAATTTTTGCATTTTGCTTTTTCAGTCCTCTCCCTCATCCTTCTGCATGGGGAGTGAGTAAGCAGCTGTGTGGGTGCCTAGGTGCTGACCAAGGGTAACCCACAAGTAAATACGCTGCATCATTCTCTATCCTATATCGTTCAACATTAGGATTAAGCTGTACATGCTAAGGCTGTATCTGTCCTCAAGCTATGTATAAAACTACTGCAAACATAGATAGCTCCTTGTGCCTTCAGAGCAGTTAAACCATCAACTAAATCAGTACCCACAAGATGATTGCCAACTGTTGCAAGGTAATTCTTTGGGTGCTGGATGGACTTCTCCAACCTTATAAGCCTTAGAGAAGAAACCTGCACCTTGGGGTCCTTCAGGATGATGAACCTGCTTGTCGAAAGAGTGGAACATCTTGATGACATTGGTATTGAAGTTTTGCATAGAGACAGCTAGGGGATAATGATTTTTCTGATGCTTGAGACCTTGTTAATTGCCTACAGGTGGTTTCTTTGTAACCTTGCTTTGTTACCAGTCCTGTTAGAGACCCAGTGGTGTATAAAATGCAGCTAAGGTTGGCCAGGGAACAGACTGGTGTCACGATACAGGATCAGATACTGACCTACAAATGCCTGTACTGTTTAATGTTAGCACAGCTCCTGGCATGCTTTAGTGTGCGCAAATTAGCACAGCCCCAGACAGTGGTCCAGCACTTTTTAGGGATCACATTTCTCAGAAACGATTCCCACTGGTAATTTGAATTTAGACACTTTGTCTAAAGTGACAGGGGAAAGAGAGTTTAGATATACAAGCACCAGTCAAACCAAGTCATTTGGCCTCAGAGAAATTGTCCTTAATTGTTTTACTGAGCAGGACAGGCATAACTTGGAGGATCAATGGAAAACAAAAAGGCTTGCTAACATCACTTGAAATTGAAGGTTAGACCTGTGAGTTATTGCATGAGTACCATGGCATAAGGCAGCACAATTTTTAAGCATGAAGAATTTATACGCTGAATGACCCAAAAGGCCAAAGTAATATTAGCTGTTGTATGGAATATAATTCTGTGCACACAATATGCCTGGAATAATTAGCAGAGTAATGGATATATGCTACTATAATAAATTTACATTTGCCATTATAATTTTAATATATGCACATGGCTTTGAAATTATGATAACAGCTGTAAAACTAGTGCATTTCTTTATTAAAAGCACCTGGATTGTACAGTTCAAAGAAAGGTCAAGGACCCTATTTGTCAGGTAGTGCTGTGGTTTAACCCCTGGAGCTAAGCCCCATGCAGCCACTTGCTCACTCCCTGCCAGTGGAACGGGGGAGAGAATCAGAAGGGAAAAAGCTGAAAAAGTTGTGGGTTGAGATAAAGACAGTTTAATAGGTAAAGCAAGAGTCATGCACGCAAGCAAAGCAAACCAAGGAATTCATTCTCCCACCGCTTCCCACCGCAGGCGGGTGCTCAGCCACCTCCGGGAAAGCAGGGCTTCATCACTGGAACGGTGACTTGGGAAGTCAAATGCCACCCCCCTTCCCTCTTCTTCCTTCAGCTTTATATGCTGAGCTTGATGTCATAATGGTGTCTGGGATATCCCTTGGGTTGGTTGCGGTCAGCTGTCCCAGCTGTGCCTCCTCCAAACTGCTTGTGCCCCCCCAGCCCACTCACTGCTGGGGTGGGGTGAGGAGCAGAAAAGGCCCTGGGTCAGTGTCAGCGCTGCTCAGCAGTAATTAAAACATCCCTGTGTTATCAACACTGTTCCCAGCACAGATCCAAAACCCAGCCCCATACCAGCTATTGTGAAGAAAGTTAACTCTAGCCCAGCCAAAACCAGCACAGGTAGTTAGATGTGTGAAGAAACACATAGTCGCTGACTGGTATTTCTAGTATGCATCAGAAAGCTCTCTGGACACCGTTAGGGTTCTACACAGCTTTAAAAAGCTGCCCCTAATTTTATAGCAGTATTGTTCCCAGTCCTTACAAATGGAAGATGCAAATCCCTGAAAACAGAATGGGAGGAATCAGTGTTTGGGTAGCTGAGCCCAACCTTCACTCCCTGTGGACTCTCATCAGGTACCAAACAGCTTGCTCGTACATAGGGGCCTAAATGTATACATAGGGTCACTGGTATACATAAGGTCACTGGGTTTATCTGGGCTGTATCCTATCCCTTAAGATTTCTGCAAAGGACCTGTAAGCTGAAACATTTAAAAGAACCTAAAACAGGAAACACAATATAATGCTGTTATGTGTTTTTCTTATTCTTTTTTTTTTTTTCTTTCTTCTGCTCCA
>JAVJGJ010000059.1:78265599-78276000 GCA_035590215.1 Microhierax caerulescens | reverse complement strand
CTGCTTCTCTGGGGACATTCAAAACCTGCCTGGATGTGACTCTGTGCAACCTGCTCTAGGAAAACCTGCTTTAGCAGGGGGTGGGACTAGGTGATCTCCAGAGGTGCCTTCCAACCTGACCATCCTGTGACTCTGTGATTCTGCAATATGAGATTTCAGCTATCTGATGTGATATTTTAACATTGCACAGAAACATGGCACATCGACTAAACACCGACAGCCTTCTCAGCCCCAACCAAGCTTTCTGAGCAAGACCTTGAAGTTTTATTGACCTTGTCCTGGAAGCAATGCCAAAATCATTCTAATGATTTTTAAAAACTGGAGATGAAATACTCGAGGACAAGACTTGTGAGAAATCGATTCAGTGTAGAGAGAGGGAGTAGGAATAAGGTTAAACTTCCAGATTTTCTGGTAGCACCAAGCAACATTCATGTGCATCATGGCATACCTCCAAATGACAGCACAGTTTTATTCCTTTTACTTTTGTTCCTTATACTAAGAGATGTTATTCAATACTTAGGAGTGATGACAAAGCATAGAGAGTGCACATGAATAGTAATTATATACTGGTGTAATCATTATAGGCAAATTTAGTGCTGAGTAAAGAGCTGTGCAGCATGCTACAGAGGAAAGAAAACTGCAGGAACCATTGATATCTGCAAAGCCACCCACCAGATCTTAACAGCAGGCAGCAACAGATTTGGGTTTTATAGGAATGCTGCACACGCATTTTTGTAGTCAATTATTTCTTCCAAGACATTTAATGTGATTATACTTACTCATTGATATTTTCCAGAAACTTCAGTCCATGCTTCCAATATTTTCCACAAAGCACCACTGATCTTGATGAAATCTTGTTATAAAAGTTAAGTGTAGGGGGGAAACTTTGAAACATCAGATTATAACATTTTTGAGCCTTTGGAAATTAAACTTTTGGGGTTTGTTTTCAAAAAACCCTTTTGATTAGGATATTTTTTTAAATATTTTTTTTTAACCAATAAAGGTGAGGGAGGGGGAGGTTCTAACAGAATGATCAGAAGTGCTTCTGTAAATGTGGAAGTGTGGCTTCTTTTTCAAAATACAGCTTGTTTACTCAGCCAGCTCTCAAAAATGCATATCACTACTTCACTGACGTTGCCTTTCTCTAATTGCAGACCAGAAACATACACATATACAGTATCACCTCTACAAAGAAATCAGTTCCAAGTAAAATATTAATTAAAAGGGGAGTTGTTTTAGGGAAGGGAGGAGGTGCAGTTGTGAAAGTGCCAATTAGAGGCGAGGAGAGGGAACAGTTAGGCTTCCAGTTGCTGTCAACTTACATAGCTTTCATGGACTTGACTGCTCTATACAGAATTACACATCTGAGATGTGACTGATTAATTTGCATGCTACATGCTTCTTTTCCAGCTGAGAGGTCATTTAAAGGTATAATTGCCCTCTGGAAGTCCTGGAAATTAGTAAATTGAACTGTCTAAGGATCAAAGTGGGGATCCCGCTACCACAGAGAAGATACATCAGTCTGGTACTTGCTTTTCTCCCTTGTCCCTCCACAGACCTTCAAGGTTGTGCTGAGCGCGAGATTAAGGATTTGGCCCTCACTTCAAGCTCTTATCCCCATTATTTTGTGCCCACTTACTGTACTGGTGCCTCTCATAACTGTAACACAGCATGGTTACTTTCTTCCTGGTGTTTGACTCCCTGTTGTGGCTGCCCATGGTCATTGCATCCAAAGAAGGGCAGCGAAGCTGGTGAAGGTCTTGAACACAAGTCTTTTGAGCAGCAGCTGAGGGAAATGGGGTTGTTTAGTCTGGGGAAAAGGAGATTCAGAGGAGACCTTATTCCTCTCTACAACTACCTGAAAGAGGGCTGTAGCAAGGTTGGTATCTTCTCCCAAGTGATAGCACAAGAGAAAATGGATTCAAGATGCACCAGGGGAGGTTTAGATTGGGTTTTAGCAAACTTTCTTCACTGAAAGGGTTGTCAAGTGTTAGAACAGGCTGCCCAGGGAAGTGGCTGAGTCATCATGCCTGGAGGTATTTAAAGGACATATAGCATGTAGGGACATGGTTTTGTAGTGGACTTGGCAGCATTAGGTTAATGGTTGGACTTGATGATCTTAAGGGTCTTTCCCAACCTAAATATGTCTATGATTCCATGATTCTGTGATTACATGATTCTGTGGTTACATGACTCTATGATCTTGATCTGTGCTGGGACTGCAAAACAGCCCACCCCCAGCTTTGCCTTGCAGCCAGGAGAATGTCACGGCAGAGCACTGATTTAAGAAAGTTGTAAGGGGCCATCCACCACATGCTGTAAGGTGCCTGGTAAGACATTTGTCACGTTCTCTGTTGCATACAAGAGTGCACTTCACATGACCTAGTTGCTTGTTCTTCATCCGTTATTGCATGGTCCAAGCCAGGAGTCTTCTATGATGGGATTATTGTGGCTTGAGAGACATCATTTAGCCTGGTGTAGCTGGGCACCAATGGCACTCTAATGGAGAGAAAGTCTGAGGGACAGAAAGACTATCAAATGGAATGACAAAACTCAGCCTGACCACAGGCTTATATTGCAAATTTGTATAGGTAAAGGATGCTTGTGTCAGTGTTAGCATAGTTTGTACTGAACAGAAGTGCTGCTGGAGAGCCCTTGCTGGTGGCTGGCAGACCGTGTGGGGAAATTATAATTTATTTTTCCTTTTCTTGTACTCTTACATAGTATGCATGTGCTTGCAGTCGCTGCTGGTGGCAGGACACTGCTAAAAATGGACATCTAGTCTTGCTTGGAATTCTTATGCTTCTGTGTGGGTACTTTGCAAATTTTTACAGCAAGATCACCCATCTATGAGTTTTTGAAGGCTTATTGGAGAATCCTTCATCATTTCCAATTCATCTCTGAGATGGTTGCTTCGAGATATGAAATGGTGCAATTTCAAATCCTTCCAAGGAAAAAGCTATTAAGGAAATCTGTCTGGTGAACAAGCTATTTGGTAATACATTTTGACTGCTTTTTAACTGTTCTCAGCTTTTAAAGCCCAAAATGCTTTGGAAACAACAGACACGTTTACAATCACAGATTATACAATTAATAGCTGGTGACATTCAGGGAATAGCAGTGTGCCTAGTTTCCAAATATAAATATTTATCATGTAAACATTTAATGGCTTAAGCACCTTATTTAACTGCCCTTCCCTTCCATTGCCTTGTCTACATTGCATACAATTCTACTGGCACTAATTTCTGAAGTAATACATTTATATCAGTATTGTGAAACATGCTAGCTAGATACTTCCAGCAGAGGTAAAACCCCTGCACTGTTTAATAGGAAAATGTCATTCACTGGTGTTGTGGTAAAGTAAGAAGTGGCTAAACTCATTTATTTGGTGGTCTAGTATAGGCTATGAAAACTAGGCACAATGTTTACTGCCCCTATAGAGGTAGGTGAACTCTGTGTACTTACTGACTACAAATTCATCCTTCATAGAGATGGACATGTGCTTTCTGAAATTCACATGCAGGTGATGACAGACTCTTCAGTGTTTGATTGCTGAGAGTGGTGTACCAGAGGCTTGGTTTCCATAAGGGGGCAAGCATATACTTTTATTCTCTTCAGTCTAATTCAGCAATTCAGTATTATAGAAAAGGTACCCTTTAATGTTACACTGTGAAGGAGATGGATCGCAGTCTAATGCTGTTTTGTTATTCTTCCAGCCTCCTGCATGGCATTTCCCAATGTGATTTTACTCTTTCTTCTGTTACTAACACATCTTGAGTGTGTCTAAGCAATGAGGTTCCCCAGTGCAAGATGCTGAGTTGTTGTCCTACTTGACTTCACAAATCTTTTCCACTCTGGGACCCAAAACTCTCCATAATGTCAGGGAATTTCCAGTAACCTGACTTAGATAGCCAGAAAGGCTCATCCTAAAAACAATCAAGTCATCAAGTGTGTTGGTGTTAAAAAAACTGCACTAAAGTCTGAAAAGATTGGTTACTTTTGATTCACTAGGTCAGACCTAAGAAAGAACTAATGTACACCCATTTTATGCATTTTGCATAATGTTGTTCTTGGATTTAAAACCTAAAAGTGTCTAGGAAGTAACCAGGGCCATGCAGAGCCAGGCCTTGTTCTAGTTTTATGTTCTTCACCGCATGGCTGCACAACTCATGGGTGACCATGGGTGTCCTCTTCTCACCACACTCACAGCCTGTGGTCTGGCTCATGGGGAAATTCATGCAGATACTTCACTCACTGGCTAGCCAGTCATAAACTGGGTAGAGGTGCCACATCAGCCACAATTTAGAAGCAAAGTAGCTATTAAAAAAACAAACAAACACCAATTAATTTTGTTCTGATATATTTCTGACCCTTGTGTGTTCAGGCAACATTTTCACCTTACGTTTTAGAAATGCATGCATATGTTTATATTTACCTGTTTGTGTGTACATACCGCACATACACATACATTTTAAATGTCAATCTCTGTGGAGAGACAGTCTAGGAGACTGAGGTGAAGCCACCAACTCTTAGAGGTCTGTTGTCTTCATTTTGCAGCAAAGTTCATTAGAAAGCCAGAAGAAAATGAAACAGGGTCATTAAGTATGGGCATGCATTTAAGGAAGGTCCCTGATCCAAAGGAAAATAGGCTAAACAGTTCAAGGAATAAATTGTGTAAGCAGTAAAGATGAATTAAAATTAATAGTATGGGAACAGTGACTGCATTTCTCTACTTGGATCAACAATGCTTCTAGAAGAAATCTGAGAAATTAAATAGAAGTGCATGAAATAGAAGGCATGAAATAGAAGCAACAGAGCACTGAGGAAGGAGAGCAGAGGGAAAGGGTTAAGAGGCAAGACAGGCAGGAAAGTGCCCTTTGGGGTCAGTAATGTCATCCACTTAAAAGGAGTTCACACAGGCAGCAGTGTGATACGGCTGATATTACTTCATTCTTTCTTCAAAAATTGTTAGAATTGGATGTTCCATTCCAAAAGACATCCCCTAATGTCTTAATTCAGTGACAACAAATAACAAAAAGAGGGGGGAAATGCCACAGGGCAATGTATAGTTTGCTAAAATAAAATCATTGGCTCACATTACTGGAATATTTAATTGCTGCTTGCAGGTTTCTGGTGCTGGCCCAGAGAAGTGATAGGAGGACAGATATCATGGAAACTGCATGGCATCAAGCATGATCAAGTGATGGTATTTTAACAAGAGAACTGCTACCAGCAACACCACTGCTACTGCTCATGGCTGTTCTTAGCTGCTCTTGGAGCAAAATGGACGTGTTTGCATCAGAGTTTTATATTGAGTTTATAATTAGGTTGTAATTTATACCACAGGCAGAGCTTTTAAGGTGGTGGAGAGAATGGTATATCCACCCATTAAAGCCTAAATACTATAAATAATTCATAGATGTAGTTAACTTTATGGATGCCAATATTCACCCTGATGATATATATATTTGGGAATGTGCCTGAATATTTCCAGGGAAGGGCTTTTGTTATTAGCCCTCTTCTGTCCAGACAAGGACAGATCATTTTCTTAAGGTTATACAATAACTCAGTGGGGTGCCTTTCTCTTATGGTCTCCTTATACCATTGAAATAGAGACAATAATGGGAAATGAAAAAAACCCCAATGTTCTGGTTCAACATAAGAAAATGATAAGTTCAGAAACAACTACTGCTCTGTATTTGCAGAACTGCTCTGAGATCCTGATCCTGAATGCACATACATTAAATTTATTTTCTTACTGAAAACAAACTTCAAAGGAATTCAGGCACAGAAATGGACCATCCTAGTAGATTATTTAGCTTACTCAGACAACTCAGTTTAGTCTGAGTTGACTGAAGTTATAGAACTAGTTAAAGAATAGTAATAGGTATTACAACAGCTACAATATATCTGTAATTGTCAATAATATTAAGTAGTTGTTTTACTCACAACTTCCATCATCATAAGTGAAAAATTACCCAATGTGTAATAAATCCAAGGCTGACCTAGCAGCAGAGGCACTGAAAACAGAATCTGACATAAGCATCGTTGCTATCAGTTTTCTTCTTCAGTCCAGAGCTTGTTACTAGTTATTATGGATCTATTTTTGATCATTTTATTCATATATGTCATGCTACTATCACAAAATGTATCCTTCACTTTTATTTTGTCTTTATTCAGAACAGAAATGGCCTCACTAGAAAAGGAAAAATGTTAAACAGCAAGTGATTGGGAGTGCTAGGTCCGGTTGGTGGCTGGTACTGGTGATATCCCTTAGGGATCAATACTGGGGCCAATAGTTAGTGCTTAACACCTTTATTAATAAATTGGGTGATGTGCTGTAGTTCTCTCTCAGCAAGTTTGCAGAAGATGTTTGCTATTCAAGGAGACATTGTCAAGATGGAGATGTGGGCTGACAGGAGACTTGTGAAGTTCAACAAAGGCAAAAGCAAAACCCTCGCCTGGGACAAAGTAACCTCATGCACCAATATCAGCTGGGGGATGACCATCTGGAAAGCCAGCTTGGGAAAAGAGCAGCTGCAGGTCCTGGAGTACAAGTTCACCTTGGACCACCAATGTGCCCTTGTGATAAAGAAGGCCAACATCCTCCTGGGCTGTATTAGGAGGAATTCAGCTAGTACATCTAGGTAAAGAATCATGTCTTGGGTTTGGTCTCCCTAGTGCAAGGGAGACATGGACATACTGGAGTGAGTCCAATGGAGATGGACTCACTAGATGAAGTCAATGTGCATGAGCTCCCAAGACAGGAGAACAAGATGTACAAGAAGCAGCTGAGGAAAGTTTTTTCAGCCTGGAAAAAAAGAGAAAGCTTCAGGGCTGGTTCTATTGCTGTCTACATCTCTCTGACTGGGGGATACAGAGAAGACCAAGAGACTTTTCACAGGAGTGCATAGTAACAGGATGAGAGGGTGTGGGTACTAGCTACAACATGGGAGATTCATGCTCAATATAAGGAAATTAGTTTTTATCATTAAGGTGATCACAACCTTGGCAGAGGTACCTGCAACAGATGTGGAATTTCAGTCCTTGGAGATATTCTCTCCATTTGTAATCCAAGTTCCAAGAAAAAGCTAAAAGGAGATCTTTTTGTTGAGACCCTAAATATTACTTCTTAAAACATTTTAAATATAGCTCCTGCAGAAGCGAGACCAGATAATATAACTTGGTCTATCTCCAGTGTCTCAGTAGAGCCCATATATTTTCCCAAATGTTAACTTTTAAAAAATGTTTCTTCAATGAAGTTTGCATATCCAGCCTGCCTTACAAATAATGCATCTGGGATCTTCCCATATTCAGAAGCAGATGTATGTACTGATTTCAGTGCTGTTGCTACACTAAATAGAAGGTGAGGGTCTGGTTGCACCAGCTCCTCTGCCAACACAAACCAGTAAGGACCTGACTTAACTCCCTTAGGTGGTGGGATGAATATTTTTACAGTATTCCCCCCAGACTAAGAACCTGTAAATGGACAGTTACATTGTCAGCTGACAGGTGTGAATGTGATGTCAGTTAGACCCTGTGCTAAAATGGTGCTACGGCTATATGCACATATTAGACAACACTGGGGCACTACAATTCAACCTTCTCCGCTTTTAATCATTAGTCTAGGTTTTTTTTCCTGAGCCAGCTAGCACTCACTTAGAGAACTTCTGGGAACAATTTTAAAGTCAGCATGGGCCAGATACTTCAATTCAGACATCTTGTTTTGGAGGTTTAGAATGTTTAAAAGTTGGGACGTGTGGGAAAATAACAGAAGATGGTTGAGAAGGTCTGTAAACACGTTCAAAGTGCCTGGCAGCTGAGGTGTCAAAAAATGTATATAATTTTAATTGTTGTTTAGCCTTGTGTGGTGGACATGCAGAGCATCTGTGTTTAGATAACACAAGCCTGTGATAGACTTAGAGGCACTCTATCAAACACACCTGAGATTCCTGCCCTGCTGTGGGAAAGATCAAAGCACAGCAGTAAATTGCACTCTCATGAATCCCTGATGTACAGGTGGAAACAGCAAGTTCATTGATCCTCTAGCATGGACTGAGCTCCACGGTGCTTGTGCCCCCACTTGTGTGCCTCCATCTGGGTGCTTTTCTGGAGATATCCCTGTTGGAGAGGTAACAAGAATAAATTTAATCGCCACATTTCATCTGCGCTTTTGTGTTTGTTCCTGCATCCTGCTTGTGCTAGCTCACACAGGACACAAAACACACATGTATTTTATCTTAGATCCCAAAGAGAATCCCTAGTACTGTTTAATTTTCTAGGAGAAATGTAGCCAAGGTCTTCTCATTTTTAATCCTCAACATCTTATCTGTACAATAACAGAAAATGAATCTTTTCTCTCTCTCTTACCTACCAAGTTGCTCTTGCTGTGGTCAGGGATCATCTCTTTCATTGGGAATAAACAGTACCTCACATAGCAATCTTCTCATCTTTTTGGAGTTCTAGACAACACCGAAATATAAATAATTAACAGAAATAGTAATTACAAAGGGCCATCTGTCCTTTTGCAACTGTTTTACACGCTACAGAATGTTAATACCAAAATACATTCATCAACTTTAATAGGCATCTGGAGCATAATCATCCAGCAACCACTTGTATAAAAGTTGCTGCATGAAATAATTATCAGTGAAATATGGTAAATAAAAAACTGTCTTTGAAAGCATTGAAACAGAAACCAGATTCTTCAAGCTCCAAGAATTAACAAGGAGAGAAGTATGCTGCTGCCACATTTTGCTGCCGTATAGTGTTTGGTGTTTCTTTTTTAGACAACTTAATTAGTTTGTATATAAAACCCACTGGCATGAGCAAAGACTTCAGATATTGGCAAATTTGATCTTGATCTGTCTGGTCTAGTTTCCTCCTCCTTTCTACCCTCTTTTTTTATGTACTTTGCAAATTTAAGAACATGATTTACATTCAAAATATCTTCTGGCTCGTTACTAAGCAGACCCAATGATGCTGACTCCATTCTTTCCTCTCAGTACTGTTACCATTGTGGGGTTTGCAAATAGCTCGTGGGACACAGTACTATCCAAGAGAACAAAGAGAGTGTCAAAAAGATGAAGGGCATCTGAACTGCAGTGAGATAACGGACCTGGTTTTAGATCAATGGTGTCGTTAACTATTGAGCAAAATTTGCCTACATTCTGTGTGGAAGCAGAAAATATAGTAGTGCTCAGACTTTATTTCTACATAACAGTATTGCCAGGAATGTTGATATGGCGTTGGTCATTCTGTGATGTATATTTACATTATATAAATATAAATGCTTATATTTATATATAAGCATTGGCACAACAGGGCAGATCAGAAGCTACTGAAGCCAATATGTCATGTCCCTGTGTATTTCAGAGTTATGGCTCAGATTCCTGAAACCTTGAAAAGCAAGTAAACTATTTTTCATCCCTTTATAATGCAAATTTGTTGTGTTATTTTTTCCATCCTCCAGGTATTGAGCAATCTACACAGGCAGTACAGCCCTATTTGTGATCAATAGATGGAAGTAGAAAATACCATGTTATAATTAGGGTGTACATGGCAGTCACTTTTCAGGTATCGAATGTCCTGCTGGAGACCTGCTTTGATCACCCCAGTGGCTGGGTCTTACTAAAGCTTTCTGGAGTAAAGCAGAGACCTGTCAATCTTTTCGCACAGATTACTCCATCAGGAAGCTGCTTCAACATTTTGAGTCCCAACCTCTTCCTTCCTAGAGCACCAGAAGTCAGTAGGTTGGTCAAATAGGACAGACCAGCACACACATCATTTTGTTCATTGGTAATCTAAAATACCCAGTACCCTGGATTAATTACCAGCCCCATGTTCCCATGTCCTTTTTTTTTTTTTTTTTAATCAAACAATGAATCAATACAGTCCCTGAATGGCAGGAACACAGACTGTGCAATTAATTCCAGGTTTTCCTTCCTTTCCAAATCCAGTCTCACACATTTACAGTTGCAAGTTACTTTAGTATTTAACCTAAATTAATTAAACTTCAATTATTTTGGAAAGTCTCTACTGAACTGCATACGCAAGCTTCTTAGTGACTGAGAATTGGCTGTTGTTGGGGTTAAAATGCTCAGGACAACACTACATAGAATCATTTAGGTTGGAAAAAACCTTTGTGATTGTTGAGTCCAACCGTTAACCCAGCACTGCCAAGCCCACCACTAAACCATGTCCCTAAGCACCACAGCTACATGTCTTTTAAACATTTCCAGGGACTCAACCAACTCCCTGAGCAGCCTGTTCCAATGCTTGGCCATCCTTTTGGTGAAGAAATATTTCCCAATACCCAATCTAAACCGCCCCTGGTGCAACTTGAAGCTATTTTCTCTTGTGCTGTTAGTTGGGAGAACTGACCGACCCCCACCTGCCTAC
>JAVJGJ010000059.1:78238933-78265253 GCA_035590215.1 Microhierax caerulescens | reverse complement strand
CTGACCAGCCCCCCCAGGCCCTTTCCCCCCAGGCAGCTTCCCAGCCCCCTGCCCCCAGCCTGTAGCGCTGCCTGGGGTCGGTGTGACCCAATAACCCTCAGAACAGAACAAACCCTATCCTCTTGCTAACACAGCAAAGATCACTTCCTTCAGGGACTTTCTGATTAATGAAAAGGACGTCATACTCACTGGCCTTTTGCTGGCCAATGGCACCTGCCATTTTAGGAATTTTACTGTCTATCATTAAGCACTGAATGATGCAACATCTTGTCAGTATGAAAATTCTCAAAATAATTTGCATTTAGTATGGACAAAGCCCTCTGAGTGTGGAAACTGGTAACAGATGCATGAAGTTCTCAGATTTTTGTTCTGTGTTGATATGTAAGTAAATAACAGATGTTTTTGAAGTTTCTCTTCGTTACGAAGAGATGAAAGGGGGAGAGGACATTCTAGATTATCTATTCACTGCCTCATTTTAAATGCCAATCATAAAATCCATTTAAATGCCAGTTAATCAAACCCATTAGAACACCTCTGGAGTTCATAAAAAAATGTTTAATTGCAGAATTTCTGTTTTTCCATGTTTTTCCAAGAGTTGCTAGTTACTCTGAAAAACTTCAGCAAGTTTGTGTCTTAGACTAGGTGAATTCTGTCAGAAAAGTAGCAGAAGCCAATGCACTGAGTGCGCAAGGGATCCTGTCCCTGTCCCGGGGGAAAGGTCTGGGCTTGTCCAGCAGCCTGAGCTCAGCACCGCAGCCTCTCCTTCCAGCAGCTCTGTCTGGGTGGGAGCATCAGCCACCACTGGTGTAGATGGTGCAGACGCCCCAGCTGGAGCCACGGTGGGTCTCTGTGCTCCCCTGGGATATCCCTGGTTCAGGAACCCCACACACCCCCCGATCCCCCGCACCGCTGCAGAACACACCTGCTCCGGATCTGGTTGCCTTGGTGGGTGACAAATACAAAAAATTCATTAGATTGCTAATTAAATGCCAGCCAGGATGAAATGATCAAACATTTATAGGAAATTTTCTAAATATATTCTCCTTCAGAACTCCGTGAGCCAACCTGGATTTGATTTTTGCAGCAATATGAAGTGCCAGTCCCTTAAAAAAGCCCTCCTGCCTTCACCAGGCACTATGTTTGCCCAAGGGCAGAACCTGGCAGCCTGACAGTCATTACAGAGCTTTCCAGCCCATTCTCCTGCTCTTCTTCCCAGAAGATCTCTTTAGTTAACTACTGCAACAGGATCCTGCCGATGCAACTGTGCACGGCCCGAGTGCTGGCTGTGTGCTTTCGCTATGAGGTCTCACAGACACATCAGTGGTACCACGTGTGAGGTCTAGAAGAGTTTATCTCCCAAGACAGCAAATGAGTTCTTGCACAGCTGGTACCAACTGTTCAGCTTTGCCTTGCATCAGTGCACTCCCTAAAATGGATAAAATGCCATGCAGAGATCATCAGTGAGGTTTGCTTGTAAAATACTGATATATCTGCATGAGAGTCCCTTTTAAGCATGAAATACGTTTGCTAATGACACATTTCATTTTTGGTAAAATTCTATTCAGGATATTTGGATCATCAGCGAGGCGGTAGCAACTTTTCAGCTGTGGATAGGGTAAAGATTTTGCTCGGGAGAGCAAGCACTTTTAGTCTTTTTGTAGAATATTCATATGAAATGGTTTTGAAGTGTCAGTAATAACTCTGCAATCCCAGAGCTAATGGGATAGGATAGACAGACATTTGTGCATTACGGACGTATCCCCGAAAGAGTTTCTGCCGCAATCCTAACATGCACTTAGGATAAGTGTATGAGAGCTGCTATTTTTTCTGATATAACAGTAGCTGAATCAGGGATCTGAGGACTAAACAGCACGAGTTATTATTTTTTTGGAGCTGAGGCTGGTTTTGTCTTTCTGGATTAGGGCACAGAATGGATCCTGGGGCACAGACTCTTCAGAGCATTACCTGTACAAAGCTGTTTTCTATATGCTGCACTCTACACTTTGGGTACTTTGACTTTATGGAAACCAGAAGTTCACAGCTTCTGCCTGAAGAAACACACATGCAATGAAGACAAGCTTCCCTTGAGCTGAAGTGCTATGTTGTAAAAAAACATCATCTTTGAAGTACAGCCTTGCTATTAAAATTCACATAGCCACATTACCAGAAGTATTTGGAACTTGAATTACAGGGTATCTTAATATATCACACAGGTCCCAGAAGTGAAGCTGTACAAAAAGTTTCAGATTCGCCTTTTTTTTTTTTTTCCCCAAACAAATGAAGTTTCCATGATATTACATAAAGTTTTCCGAATCTCCAGTTCTTAAAACAACAATAATAATATAATGAGAAAACGTTCACTTTTTTGGGGGGTAACAACTGCCAAAAAGTTTTGGTTTGAAATAGTCTTAATTTTCAGATTTTGTTGGATTTAGCATGGGAGTAATGTCTGAAAATGAAATAACTGAAAAATCCAAAATATTTTTGTTCCTGGATTTTACTTTTCAATTCAACAAAAGCTATCTGAAGGCTTTTGTTTCAGTTCAACCAAAATTTTTCCTTGATCTTCTACTTTCCAAAGGTATCAAGAAACCACAGAAAATAAATGAGTTTTCTACACTGATTGGCTCCGGTGCAATTTCCGACACCTGCAGAACTGAAATACAATCGGTCTTCTTTGTCCCATTTAAAAAACAGCATGTGACTCATTCTCAGCTCTGATTGCCAGGATATCATTTCCACTGCCATTTTCAGTCACCATTATTTAGTCCCAGTAAATTGTAGGCATCTGTACATTCTTATATGCCTTTGATGACGCAAGCATCTTCAGACTGGATGGCACTGAACTGAGCAGGAGTTACCTAGAGTATCCTGGAATTGCCTCGTGCTGCTGAGTGCATGCTCACAGTAGCTGATGGCAAACAGGACAGAAAAAGGAATGAAGACAAGCAATGTAGGAGCTGACAAAAAAATTGAACTGGATTTCCTTCTGTCATATTGATCCTTTTGTGCGTGGGTTTGCTTTTAATGGTCCCTTATCTCTCGTGGATTTTACACAAGGCATTTTCAAAAATCTGGCAGCTCACAGCAAAATCCAGGGAATTCATACTTTTGGCTAAAGACCAATTCTTATCTTTATTTAAGAGAATTGATTATATTGGTTAACATGTATTGTCATAAAATCTATGTGTCCCAAAAAGAATAGGATGAATGTACTGTAGTTGTCTTTGCTTAGATATAATCAAAAGATATTTATTAATCTCTGCTCATAAACTTCATCCAACCTAAAAGCCAGCCGATACATGTAACAATTCCAGGTGGACCTTGAAATGACAGTGAGACTTGAAGAAGAATGGATTAAGCTTGTACTTCATCAATTCCCATTGCTCTGATTTTTGCCAGAGTGCTAGATTAATTTCATGGCACCTTCTTTATTGTTTGAATTCTTATCAGATGAATATGGTGCTGGAATTTTAATGACAAACGTGAACTACAGTTTTGGTCAGTAGTAACTGGAGAGAGTAAAGCTAAACAGTCAATGAGGTACCAGAACTAGAGCTCTGATTCTGCAATACATGATTCTCTGAGGAGAACTGATGCTTAGCTGTGCCCTTGGGAGATCAGTCAGTAAAATCTTTATAGCTTTTGTTGCCTCTCTGATCAGGCTGTAAGACAGAAGTTCAGAGATTTCTATTAAATATGAGCAGAAGTTGCAAAAATAGGCTTGCAAAGGCTACCAGCACTGCTGTTTTCTCATTATATCCTTGCCAAGGTACCTGATCCTACCAATATGTCCATGCACATGCATAATTAGTATCACAGAATTTTTGTCATTGCTCTGGAGCTGCTTACGGGCTGCATTATGTCAGGAATGGGCTTCATGTTGCTGCTGTTCTGTAACAGCCTTGGGAATATTCATACACACCTTCAGGCTGTGGCCTTGCTCTATGCCAGACAGCAGTGACGTTATCCTTTGCACAAGGTACAATGGAGTTTTCACTGATTTCGCTAGAATAGCCCATGCTTTGTGGGCTTTGCCTCTTCCTTGAAGCCCATCTCCAGCGGGATAAAGCAAGGTCGAAGTTAGAGGTCCCTAACTTTGTCAAGTAAGGTCAAGTAGCTGTAACAAACATGCTTGTGCTGTTAGCTGAGCACTTAGGAAAGGCAGTGTATCTAACCTGCCTCTTTGCTTGGCTCTTCGGTAAAGTCCAAGTCAAGCTCCTTTTACCACCCAATCATTTCAAAGAACATTTTGTAATACAGATACCGTACAGCTGAATGCAGCCACTTCTATCTAGGGCAGCCTGATCTTGAAGGGATTTAATGTTCAGATGGAGGGAACACGACCTTCCATTTTTAAGCTTCCATTTCAACACTATTTATAATTAACTGCATGCATAGGGCTTCATGTACTTTCAAAAGCTGAGTTTACGCCCATGTTGCAGAGCCTGGGGAGACAAGCTTGTTGTCCTGATGTACTTAGACCATCAAGCTGCTTTGCAAGGCAGAACCGTAAAAGAGTTTTAGCTAGTTTCTACTCCTGTAACACTTTGAAGTACGCAATGTGACGATCAATTGGCTGGCTGGAATGATTGATGCTACTTTGAATTTTCAAAGTAGACCAGATTCAGTGGTTTGTGATTCTGATTTACTTTGATCCTTACACCCAGAGATGGTAAGCAAATGCCCAAGTAGAGTGCCACCAAAAGAAAATTCCCCAGAAGTTTCTATTGCTAGATTTTTTGTATCTCATTTTTAGAGATTATAAATAGACAAGGAAAGCTGCAAGCCAGTGAAGCATCAGTCCCAATACTGGCTGATTCAGACATACTCACTTTGACAGTCTTCTCTAGATTTATAGATAAATTTCCATGCATGTTTAAATGACACCTTTCCCTTGAGGATCAGCTTTAATTTCTGGAAAACAGAACAGCAGCATTGCAGTTTGCCATGCTAGGAGTGTTTCAAGTACAAGGATCTGACTGCTCATCTGTCTCTGCCCCCTGGGCCAGGGGGAGGAGGTAACTCTAACAATAGTAGCAACTGAATGACTCAATTACAGTAGCCGCAATTTTCCAACCTGATTACTTATGTCAGGTGATAATCTGTGTGCTCTCATGCATGGTGCCACTTGGAAGCAGTCCTTCTTGCAAGACTGGTCCATCACATAGCAGGAATATGGTTGCTCTAGTTCAGCATTTTTTTAAAACCACAAAGTAGTTCCTTAAATATTAGCTGAATGTGCATGCATTATGAATGTTTGGCCTCAAAAGATGGCTCGAGTGACATTAATAAGAGTCCCCACTGAAACCAGCAGACAACAGGTTTTGTCTTGATCAGTCATTAGAGCAGATGGAAGAACTCTAAGGTATGCAAGACTTGTAAAAAATACTGATTTTGTTGATTTGTTGCAAAATCTGGTGAAGTTTCATTGAAAACAGAGAAAAAGTTAAAAGGTTAGTTTTAGCATTTTCAGAAATGAAATATTTTTTAAAATGTACTTCAGATGCATTTTCCAAAGGTTGAAACAATGTTTCAGCTTTTATGAAGAAAACCTTTCTGTTTGCTTCAGCTTAACATTTGGGGTGGATTTTATCTAGTTAGGCAGTTGTTATATAAGACACAGTGCAATCTAGTGGAAAGAGCATTGGCTGAAGAGGGAAAAGTACTTGACTCTGCTCTGGTATTGACATGTGTCAGCCTAAAAAAAATGTTTAATATGTGGGGTTTGCTTTTGGGGAGGCCCAGTCTGGGGGCTGTACTGCCTGATTTTGGGGGTACACAGGCAGGCAAAGAGATTCCTTGCTGTGCAGAGCACAACTCCTGCAGGAAACTTTGGCTAAGGTATTCTCTGCAAGTGCTCACCTCCTCAGAGCCCAGACAATTTGCAGGAGGCATTCAGCAGATCCTTCTCTCTGCACCTCAGCAGAGAAAAATAGTTTCTTAGCTTCATTCTGAGGAGGAGCCATTTCAAGGCTTTTCAGCACTGCAGGCAGGAATGAGGTCAGCTACCTTAGGATGACAAAACTCACTTTCACGGTGACAGCAGACTTGGTTCAGGAAGAGGGGGAGGGCTTACCGCAACTTGGGGGAAAGCACAAGGGTACAGAGCTGAGGGGCATCAGTGAGACCCCAGCAAGCTCAGGGTGGGTTTTGGGTGCTGTATGGGTTTGGTGGGGTCTGAGGCAGTTTAGGTGGGGGAGGAGAGCCTTCCCCTGCTGCTTGCGGTAGCCACTACTGCTGCTGTTGGCAGCTGTCAGAGGAGGTGGCAATGCATCATCCTTTGCCCTGCAGGGTAGAGCAGCCAGTTCTTCCACTCTGCTGCTCCCTGTCTCTGCAGTGCTGGTCTATCGATCTTGGGCTCCTCTGAGTCCTTCATATTGCCCTAGTGCCTTTGATGGGGCTGAGAAGGGGGCCTGATGCTCGCCCCCAGGAAGTCACAGGTGAAAGGTGCTATGGCTGGGCAGAACCTCCTCTTGGGTGGAAAGAACCAGGGAATTTAACAGCTTCAAAACTTAAAAGCCACAATTCCTTGTCTCTGTGGAATGTCCCAGCATAACTATTCTTAAATCTGACCTCCAACATATCAATGGGGGAAGGAAGCTGTTAGTGTGTGTGGAGAAATGCCAAAGGGCTTGTATTTATGACTCCTCCACTGCTTCATGGGTCTGGGAACATTTCCTCAGTGGCACTGTCACCCCTGGCTGTGGTCCCTGTTCTGGTACTGGGGTTTCCTTTAATGACATCGGCACTCCTGGCGGTTTTGTTGTATATATTCCAGTTTTCAGTAACTGGTTTCTGCCAACATGCTTGGATATTTGTGCACTAAATTCACTGTGTGCAGTATATAATCTATATGCTATGCAAACAATATAAGACCTTTTTGGAGTGGCCAACCGTGCTTGTATTTTTGAAAAATGCAAGAGAGAGGATAATAGAATTGGCCAAGTGTAGGAT
Source organism: Microhierax caerulescens (assembly GCA_035590215.1). Lineage (NCBI taxonomy): Eukaryota > Metazoa > Chordata > Aves > Falconiformes > Falconidae > Microhierax > Microhierax caerulescens. Next base: position 78,258,296 of record JAVJGJ010000059.1, on the reverse strand, counting down.
TCAGTGCAATTTAATATCCGGCATAACAGAAGTTCATTCAATCTAAAGAGAAGTTGGAGAGGGAACGAGAGCAGGTGCCAGTGGGTAACTCCAGCACTTCCCTCTCATTAAGCTGTGCTGCTGTGCAGCAATGCCAAGAAAATGCACATCAAAGGGATGGCAGAACTTAGCAGACATATTTCTGGGGAGATAAAAAAAAAAAAAAAAAAAAAAGAAATCAGCATCACCTGAAGTCAGCATCGCCAGAAAATGGAAACAACCTCATGTGATTCCCTGAGGAATCATAGGAGGCTGGAGAATAACGATTTCTCTTGCAGCAAAGAAAGAATTTCAGTTTATAAAAAATATTTCCTTCTGGAGTCAAACTGTTCCGGGATTCAGGTATATAATTTCTTTCTTTGGGAAGCTGGCATTCAGCACATTGACCACCACAGGATAACCCCTGTCTGGGAAGGTTTGCCAGTTCCAGTTCTGCCCTTGTGTTAGCACCTGGTATTAGCATTGCAACAGGGTGCTATAGCCCCACTGTCTGAACCGGGTCCTTCGAGAACTATGGATGAGAGTTTCCTCCTGCCCCAGCCTTTGTGTGGTGGGAAAACCTGGAGTACGTATAATGATCCAGCTCCTCAGGGATCTGGGCACAGGAACAAGGCTGCCTCAGCACTTCCCCACAGAGAGAATAAAACTCCAACCAAATTTTATTGCTCCAAGAATGTCCTGTGGGCTGCTGCTACTATGGGAAGAGGTTGGAGGCAGGGATGCAGACGGCTTTTTAATTGCCACCAGGGAACTGAGGGGAACAGGGACTGACACTGATGCTCTAGGGAAGGAACAGATGCAACCTGATGCTTTTTGAGGCTCTGGAAGAGGCAAGGCAAGGCGCAGAGCTGTGATGGATGTGCAGCTTTGTGAAGGGCTGGCTGCCCAGCCAAGTGGTGTGGATCCATCCTGTACCAGGACCTGAGGCTCCAGGAGAAATTTTGCCCTGCAAGCTCAAGTGTAGACTGAATTTCCTGGCTGGGACATGTAACATGACATGCAGAGGACATTAGCACCATTTTGGCTTTGATGACCCAATTCTGTTACGTGCCAGGTGCTGCCTGAAAGACAGCACAGCATGCTTCCTTGCCCCATGAGTACCTATAATCCAATATGAGAGAAAAAGCAATAAATTTCCTCCAAAAACTACAGCATTTTGGTCATCAAAATGAGGCTGTTGTGCTGGCAGGGCTTGACCGTTGCCTTAATTTTTTGCAGGTGACAGAAGAGAACTCAGAAGGTATGAGAGCAGGCAATGAAGCTGGTGTTTATGGGAACACTCAGCACCACAGGCCAAGCTGAAGGTGTCTGAAAACCAAAGATGATGCTGCTGTCAGAAGCAGTCCTGATGCATTTGTGTTACACCAAATGGAGCATCCCTGGCAGGTGTAGGATAACCTGTCCATGCCTAATGCTTGATGTCTTAGAGAGCAGGAACCCAAAGAGAATCTCAAAAACGAGGATATTGACGCAGCGACAGGAATATTTATCAAACTGTGGGTCTCCATCTCTGTGGCTGGCATTAAAATGGGACACCAAGCATTAAGAAAGATCATTCCCATAAATCCTGGCAGTGTTCAGGGAACAGGGCAGCAGCTCTGCTCCTCCGAGCCAGGGAGCAAGAAATGGCTGCAACTAGCAGCTGCGAGTGTGTACTGGGGAGCGAGAAATGAGCTTCAGGCTTGAACCAGGAAAGGGATTTAGCTCTGGAGATAGGATGGAGGAGAGATAAACTTGCTGCCAATAGGCTTGACAAACACTGGTGTCACAGTACAGTTCAGGGTGAATAAGAGGCAAACAAGAGTGGAGTTGTTTGGAAGGTGGGCAGGAATCGAGACACAGGATAACAAGGACCCAGCTGAGGTTTCTGCTCTGTGAACTGCCAGGAAAGAGACTGCATGCAGAAATAATCTGATATCTTTCACTCGTTCTGTCTATTTGGACCTGGAGATAGGTTAGGTTAACTGTAAAGTCATCCAACAGCCATGAATTTGCAAGTTGCCTTGGGAAACTGTTTCAGTAACTCCCTGAAAATACAAATGCATTCTCCTAACCATTATGGTGTATTATTTTTTTTTTTGTGTTACATTAATGCTCTGGAGCTCCAGGCATGGAATAAGGTTTGTCTGCATTTGTGCCACACAAATATAGGAGTATATGTCTGGAGACTGAAATAAGAGACAGGACTCAGGAGGTGGAAAGCTGTGTCAGGGAGCTATGCTGGGTGCCTCAGAATAACCAAAAAGCATGCCAGGAAAACCATAAAAAATAAGTACAGTGAAGAGAAGCACAAGGAAAAAATAATTCAGGGGGAAAAAACCCCAACCAATAAATATCACAAGAAAAGGGGAAAAAATAAAATAGGAATGGTTAGAAGGTAGAAAAAAAAGAAAAGACCAGGAAAAAAATCAAAGGAACAATATCTGGTTTTAATCTGCGCTGTGCACAGCACAGAGAGTTGGCAACACCTGCGTGTTGCACCATTGGCAGCTACGCAACAGGAGCAGCAAGGGCAGCTCATGTGGTCTTCTCTTACTCCTCTAATGAAGAGGGACATGATGCCTGCTGGAGTACAACAAAGAGCTTTGATTTTTCATGGGTCATTTTATTTTGCTTCTTGCTTTCAGTTTTACTTCTGAAACTTTTCCAGGAGAATTTTTTTTTTCTCTCTCTCCAAAGCTTTCCTTACTTTGCATTTTCCAATGTATTTCTGAAATTATAATTATTTTTTTTTATTTAAACCTTTTGGCTTTATTTTTAGCCTTTATATCCTCCCTTATTTCTTAGTAATAGCGAGAAAATAATACATTAAGAATTGTGATATAGAATGGGAGGGGAGACAGAGTCCCTGTTCTGAATCTGCTGAATATACAAGCTCTAGCTAAGGGGAAAGATATTTCTGAGCTCCCTTAGAAAATGTAATTATAATTTAATTCTCTGGTACATGCTTTGCATGGTGCTGCGGGACTTGGCCAGCTTCGTTCTGAGGCCACTTTCTAGCATCTTTGAAAGGCTGCACCAACTGGGGTTTCCTTGTGGACTGGAAAAAAAAAAAAGATAATTTTTTTCTCCCATCTGCAAAAAGTCAGAGAGGGACTGGCTGGTCAGTCTTGCCTCTTGCCTGGGAGATCTCTGGAGGAATTCTCCAAGGAAGACATCTCCATGCACATGAAGGACATGAAGGTGACTGGAAACAGCTAGACTGGATTTACCAAGGTTAATTCTTGCTTTACCAGCCTAATTGCTTTCTGTGAGGAGAAGATGGGCTCTGAGGATGAGGGAAGAGAAATGGATGGCTTTTACCTTGACTTCAGAAAGTCATTTCACACAGTCTCCTGTGGTGTCCTTGTGGCCAGGCTGAGGGGGCATAGGCTGAATGGTTGCACAGAAAAGTTGCAGATAAACTGGCTGGATTTAGCAAGTTTGTGGATTACAGCAAATTACAACAAGATGGGGGAATAACTGATAACCTGGAGGACAGGGTTGCTATTCAGAGACTGGCAGGCTAGAAAAGAAGCTTTGCAAATAAACAACCTGTAGGTCCTGGAGGGAACAAAATGAAAAAAAAAACCAGTAGTGTGCTGTTGTAGTGATGGCATCGAACCGGATCTGGAGCACCCAATTTATAGGGAGAGACTGAAGGGGCTGGGTTCGTTCAACCAGGAAACAGAAGGTTAAAGGGGGTTTCATTTGCAGTCTTCCATGTCCTAATGAGTGGCTGACAGGAGAAACAGGCAATTCCCAGACACATGCAGTGAAAAGGGACAGCAGGGACAAGTTACAACAAAAGATATTTCAATTACATTTTTGGAAAAAAAGGTTCTTCATAATAAGAGTGGTTAAGCATTAGAACAGCTTCACAAGATTGGAGATTTACAAAAAGCTGAATAACCTCGGGCAAGCTGATCTTACTCTGAAGATAGTTCTTTGAGAAGGAGGTTGGGCTAGACATCCAGACTGGACTAGGCCTCCCAACATCCCTTCCAATCCAGTCATTTTTCCTATGCTTCTGTTGAGTGAAGGACAGGACTTCTATGGCATGTTGACTGTAAAACAAAACTCTAACTGTGTGTGCCTAACACAGCCACTAGAGAGGGGTGGGGAAATGATCTGTTCTCAGTCAGTGCTTGTCAAATCTATATGATCAGTGCACTTTTGGAGAACAGATCATAGAAATGTTGGCTGGAAGAGACCTCTGGATGGACTTCATCCAACACCCAGCCTCAAGTAGAGCTGCTGGTGACAGCAAATGTTGTAAACCATAGCAATGTTTAGCTGAATTTTGAAAACCTCTGAGACTGGAGATTCCACAGCTTGTCTCTTGGCAAGCTATTTCAGGACTGTGCCACACTTCTAATGAAAATGGTTTCCCTAATATCCAAACTCAACCTCCCAAGCTGCACTTTATTGGTATTGCTGAATGTTTTACCACCTGCCATTATTACTAAGCTGAATTTGGCTCCATCACCTTTAAAACCGTCCTCCTTGTAGTCTGCAAGTAGATTCTCCTTTGGATTCCTTCTTCCAGGTTAAACAAACTCAGCTCACCCACCCTTTCTCAAAGGTTGTATGCTCTAAGTCCCAGACAACTTTGTTAGCACTCTGCAAGTGTTTTTCAATACAGCTCTTGAACTAGGAGACCCAAAGCAGATCACAACATTGCAGCTGTGACTTCTTTATAAGCAAGCAGGAGTAGGTTACAACTTCTGATATGCTGGCCATGCTCCTTCTATTGAAGGCAAATATGCAGTTTGAAAGTCCCTTGTGCAGAATTTGGGTTTGTTTAATTTCTGAACGCCATGAGATTTCTGTTGGGCCCAGACTCAAGTTTATCAAGTTCCTTATGACTCGAAGCTTGACTGTCATTTGGCATATTTCCATCCACCCCATCTTCAACTGCAAATTTGCTGAAGATGCATTCTGTGTGATCATTCAGGTCATTGATAAAGATGTAGAATAATATCATCCCAGAATCAACCCCTATTGTACTCCACTTGCTACTGGTTGCCAGCTGGATGCCGAACTGTTCATTACTGCTCTTTAAGCCTGGTAATCCAACTAATATTCAGCCCATTTAAGCCAATTCATCCAAGCTGTACTTTTCTCAATCACAGAAAATGCTTTGCAATCAGATGTCAAAAGCTTTACTCAAGATATTTTACCACTACTGCTTTTCACTAGAGCACTTACTCTGGGTGATGAGACTCAGCTAGAAGCAGAAGTCAGGTAGGGCTTAGACAATGAAGAAGGAATTACTGTTATCAGCCATCATAAAAAAATGATGGATGTTTTCAAAGGGCAGTTAAGGCCTCACTCCACAATCACAGACAATGTTTTCCCAGCCGATGTGACAAAAGCGGCCTTGCCCTGGGATTGTGGCTCCGTACATGACCCTCCTTAATAGCCTTGGTCTGAGCTGTCTGGTTTCCAAACCAAGTCTGGGACTCGTGGGGTCAGTGTGGTCAGAGTTGCTGCACCCCTGTCCACACTTCACTGCGGAGATGCCGCTTGCTTTGGCAATCCCTGTCAGTCCTGAGAGCGGGCTGTGGGATCTCATCTGAGACTTAGCATACCTAGCATTAGCTCTTCAAAAATTAGTTTGAACAGGTTGTTTTGACCATATTTGAAGAGAGAGAGAGGGAGCGCTTCCTCTGAGGAGTCAGTCAGAAATCAATTTTGGCATTCCTCTATGTAGTCTCTGTATGTGGTGTGCAGAAAGCTCTGAGTGTTTTACTCGTGTTTCTGGGGATCATGGTGTTGTTGGCCTTTTTCTCTATGTGAAGAAAACTCACACAAAATAGTGTGTTCCAAGGTGCAGCCATAGACAGGACTTGGCTGTGCCATGCAAGCTTTGCTGCTCTGACTGCTGCTTTTCTGGGCCTTGATACAGTACGAATGCTTTCACCCTGAGCACGGTATTCAGTGTCCTTGGGAGGGAAAAAAAAAACAACAGACAGTTGTAACAATTGACTCATTTATGTGGTGTAAGCACAGGAGAGAAGTGCTGTGGAGTTTTCCAAACTGGTTTTCAGCACCATCAAGTAAATGAGAGGAGATGCTCTTTGCTTTTCCTGCAGCTGTTGAAGGCAATAATTGCCTGGGATGAAGAGGTAGAATGTAACAGACCTACTGCTACATAGTGTTGCCCTTTCTTCATTTGCAGTCACCACATATAATTGGATTCAAAGAAGAGGTTTCCTGTTAAATCAGGTGTATCTGTGTTACTTCTTCACTTCTTGTAAGGAGTCTGGATCCTCAGCTGGTGAAAATTCTTCATATAGGTTGTCTTAGAGTCTGGCCCAGTGTTGTTACAAGCACGTATCAAACCCTTTGTTGTATATTTTGACTAGGTCCCTCCTGAATGCCGAGGCCACAGCTGAAGATGTCCTCCTCATGGACACGTTAACCCACCTATTCATGATGCAGAAGGCTCTGCTTCCTCTGGATAAAAGATAGTGATGTGTCCTGAGCTACTGTGCGTACAAAATTGAAACCTGCTGAGGTTGGATGATGCTCCTTTGAAAGCAAGATTCCCTCAAATCAATGTAATATCCCGAAAGGATTCATCGCTAATCCTACTCCTGCACTTGTATATAGAAAGTACAGCAAGGTCACTGCTTCTCAGCTCTCTTAATTAAAAAGCAGACCTCATGGTAGGCAATTGTCCCTCAGGCCCCAGGATTTGCTTATCTCTTGCAAGCTCAGTAGCCAATACAGCCTTTATCCAGAAGCAGGATGAGAAGAATCGAGGAGCAAGACTCCCCGCCTCTGATAAGCCTTGTAATATGCCTCACAGAAGTAAAAAGACATCTGCAAGATGATTTTTAACATAGTACAGGAAGCACAACAGCATGTGGCATCTTAACAGCACTGAAGCATAAGATCATAAGTTGCCTGAGCTCCAAGTGAGGCCAGGGCCTCCCATCACCTTTTCAATTTGTTAATGCTTGCAGAAATAATAAGCGAGCAGCAGGTAGAGTCAGCTGAGCCCAGGAACTAATAAACTTATCTAAACAAGTGGAGGATATAGCAGGTCTCGGTGTATTTTACTGCCAGCTGCACCATGCTTCAGCTGTATGAACCATAATACATTCCACTGGGATCAATGAACTTGTGTTAGCACATCAGTAACATACTTGAGGATCCAACACTTGTAAATAGTTCCCATGGTACTACAACTCCTTGCTTGGCCTGCCAAAAGATACATCTCAGTACCACAGAAGAAATCTGATAACAATAAAGAAGTCTGATAAAAGCAAGTTAAAACTTTCTATGGCCCCTGCTTCTAATGTGGCTGCCATCCTTCAGTCCGTACTGACTCTCTTTGGGATCCTAATGACATTGTCTTTTAATTTGTCTTTGTGTACAGAGAATGTTAATAGAGAGATCCCTATCTGTATTTATTCCTGTAATAATGGATGTTCAGATCCACCATGTACACGCATACCAAAATCATGAGGGCAGGCAGCTACCTCTCCCTGCATGTGGCAGAGAGAACTGTTTAATGGGGTTATGCAGCAGGGAAGGAGCAAAGAAAATGCGATAAAAAGATACGGAGATTGAGCCAATTAATCCACAGCTCTCGCTAATGTGATTTGCATGGGCAAGGAATATATGGTTTGCCCTGTAATATTTCCTTGAGGCTCTCAGGATCACTTACATGCTCCTTTCCCATGTAAAACAAAGAGAACAACTGCACGTTTTCAAGGAGAAATCTTATCACGTATGTCTCCTCTGCAACTTCTTCCTGTGAACAAAATGTAAAATGGCTGCCAGATGCTCCAGTTATAGCTGTTAAAGATTTATGGTTTCAGACTACAGGCAATGAATAGAAGAAGCAGGTACATTTAAAGACGATTTTATCAGTGTAAACACAGACACATGAAAAAAGAAAGACGTATTCTATGCAAAGAATTAACTTGAAGGGAAAAGACCACTGGGAACTCAAGTAGGAAAATATGAGAACAGGTGGCCTCTCTCAACTTCTTTCAACTACAACAATCGAAATTTTAATATGACAATTCAAAGCCAGAGATGCAGTTTAAGGTGATGTAGCTCACACTCTTTGTGGCAGAGCTTCAACGGCCTGCTTGGCAAATGGCCTGGACAACAGCCCCTGTTTGCCTAGGAGAGGGAGAGCACTTAAGGAGCGTGGGTAAAGCACACATAACTGTCTGAAGGGCACGTGCCTCGAACTCACCGTGTTAGGTAGGAAGATGACCATCAGCCATATTAAACAGTAACTGGCAGATTACAAAAGGGTTTTTGAAATGAAGAATCATTCTAAAAAGAAGTAAAGCAGCAGCATGAAAATTTGTATTGGGAGAGAAAGATCTTGAAGCAGGAAGAGCTGCAGAGTCAGCCTGGTTTGGGGCTGCCAGTAGCTGCCCTGTGACATCACCAGCCTGCCCAGACTGGGCTGAGCATCCTCCCCTGGCATGCTGCAGGGATCTGGTACCCAGCCAGCGAAGGACAGCACATTTAGAAATCCGTAGGTGTTAACATTTGTAAGTGTCTATTGTTGTGATCATCTGTCATGCTACTGATCCTGACCCTGAATGTACAGTTCACCATTTGTCAGTTAATTATATGCTGATAAAAATGAATAAACTGCTTCAAGTCTGATTTAGCTTAGATAGTTTTTCCCCTGTGGTGCCGTCTCAGGCCATTTGTGACTGCTATCATCTTCATACAGCCCAAGTCAGGTATCTTCCACCAAGTTTTAAGTCCTGTGTTCTGCGAGGTAAATAACACATAGACTCCACATTTCTGGACCTCTTTGCCTATAGCACATGCTTACAGACTGATTTTGTTATGGTTTCCACAAACTCTTCCTTCTGCAGTCTGTGCTTCTCCCTCCCAAAACAAAACTGCTACAGACTCTCCTGAAGCCATGATGACTCCCAGAAGGATGATCTCTCAGGGAAAAAAGAGTATGAAAGCAACCAAACCTCTTGTCACCACTGTCTCACAAAAGTCTTTGATTTTGCGTTCTTCCTCTCCTGAGATATGTTATTTCAACTTATTTCAAACTCACAGTCTGGCACTGTGAAAGGTTCTCACACCTTCTGCATTGAACTCCGACCCTTCAAGGTCCTTTTCCATGGGACATAGTTCTTCAGGAGTGGGGTTCTTCCTTTGCTTTTCCAGAAAATACTTTTGATGACCTTGACAAGCTGGAACATAGCATTGTTAAAACCAGTGCCTTGTTGTAATAAATACTGAATTGTAATTTTAGCAAAACAGCAGCATTGATTTACAGACATAATTGAATGCCACAAATACACCTGCACTAGATGAAGAAATATGGCCAACAGAAGCTTTTGTTTTATTTGCTTTCCTCTTCTTATGATTATGTCTCTGAATATGTAGAGTACACACAGTTGCTAATTTCCTGGATCACTGTCACTCAGAAATGTTTAGGACAAGCTGTCTCCTCTGTTCAAACATTAACAGGTATGATCATTTCCCGATTAGCCTTCTGGTATGTTCCTAATTAAAACTGGGAAAATTAACAAAGCCAGGTTGAGAATTTTGATTGATTATATTTTTCCCTAGCAAAAACATTTGGGAGAAATCATCCCATATTTTTGTGTTCTCAGAAATTCTAGTTTTCCAGCTTTTGTCTGTAACTGTTATAGTCCCTTAACACTCCCATGCCCCCCATTTTCAACATTATTCTGCTAGACCTGGCAGTTCTGGGTGGTAGAAGTCATGCATAAAGTTTAAGTTAAGAAAGCAAAGCACTTTGACTCCAAAATTTTGTAAAATTTGCTCACTGCGATTAACAATTTTGGACTCTTGGGCCGTTTTGCCCTATAAAACGTGTGTTGTAGAGAGATATCTGAGCTAGCTGGAAACTGGCTTGGAGACTGCATGGAGTCTAACAGTCCAAACCCAAGGTGCATCCCTGGCTGCTCTGTTACAGTGGCTTACCTACAGCCAGCTTGGGTAATCTGTACCCTATGATCAGTGCAGGCATCCTTAGAGTCATTAAAGGCTCAGAAACCAGTAAGAAGAGCCAAAGTATCTTATTTTCTTGTCACTTTCAATTTTGGTAATAGAATTATGCTAAGAAAGTCTATTTGATTTCTTATGTATATATATATATATATATATATTGATGCAAAATGACCAGGTACTGGTTACAAGCTGAGTAATAATCTTATTTATCGGCTTACTGTTGAGAAATCTTAGTTTTTCAGCCGGCTCCTTAAAACATACATACTTCCCACCTGTCTTCTGATCTCCTCTGCTAGTTGGGATCCGCAGCCTGAAGGAGCTCTTTGCAGGTGTGTGTTTGTTCAGGGTGACACAGCCCGTGTGCATGGGTCTCTCACTCTCTTAAAGATGCACAGTAACGGATGACGGCCCGTACTCCTCTAATAGCATCATTAAAATTAATAGTACATGCAACTTGCTGAACCAAACAAGAATATTCAGGAGCAGAGTTCACATCTCTAAGTAAAAAATGCTTTAACTCTCTCTCTCTCCTTGGGACTGAGTGGAGATTTCCCCATCTGCCTGCAAGTCTGTAGAACAAACCCCTTTGTTTAGGACTCTGCTTAACCAGGTGCTTGTCGCAATGACTTTACACATAGTTGAATCCATAAAATACCTGAACATAAGTAAAAATTATTCCTGAAAATGGAAGTTCCTATTAGAATGAATACCAGCTCTTGCTGCAGTGAAAATATCCATATTTCCCCCCCAAAAAAATGTAAATATTTTCTGTTTCAGGCAAACCTGGAACACATCTTTCAATCATAAATGTGCATTCCTCTACAACAGTTGTATTCCAGTACTAAGCAAGCCTTTAATCTCCTCTCAGATCTTGGAAATAGAATGGGTCATTCATCCCCATTCATGTATCTAGACTCTTTTTACACCCTGAAACAGGCAAGGATGGGAGACGACTTCTTACTTCCAAAGCTGTAGTGGCTGCAGTTCAGCTTACCACTCAGGCTTACAGAGTGTTTCTACATGACAGCACTCCACTGATATAATTGATTTGGGCTGTTTGGAGCAGGTTACAAAAAGGTTTCATGCAGTCTCTGTTCATAAGAGTAACTGGCTTCTGCAAAACAGTGCTGAAATGGGGCAACACTGGCTTAATTTTTCACTCGGAATCAGCTGTGGACCATCAACTGGTGAGCAGTCAGATGTAAGGATGGAGTGACCTTTTTCCCTTTTTTTCCAGCTCTCAAGGTCTTTTTTTTTTTTTTTTTTTTTTTTTTTTAATTCACACCTTGAACTTAGTGATGATCATGTCTATTTTCCCCTGATGAACATGGTAAAGAGATAAGGAATCCTCCGCGTAGCTATAGCTATGAGTTCCAGCCTCTGCTCTCAGCCATTTTTTCCCAGTGACTTCAAAGGACTTTGAACGAGACTGAGATGACACAGAGTCTGTTGAAAAAGCAGAAGCAAAGTGTTGATCCTGCCAGTGCGTGAGACAACCTATGAATCAGCCCACCTATTTTATGACACTGCTGTCTTCCTTCCTCAACCAGTGTACACCGATGCGGGAAATGAGCTGGCCTCGAGCACAAGTACTGTTTGCAGTTACTCTGTTTCTCAGCACCACAGGGCTATGGCTAACATCAAATTTAGCGTATCTACTTGCAGTCAATAAATGGGATGTTTAATCATGGCTAATTTTCAGTCCTCGTTTTTTCTTGGTCTCCTCCGCTTGTGTTTGCTGTAGGTTGATGTGCAGCCAGGGATTTACTTTTTTGTTCTGCCTTTTGGAAAATTCCTCCTGACCCTTCTGTGCACAGGCAGCCTGCCTCTTGTCCGCGCATTCTGCTGGAGTCAGTAAGTGCTCACACGACGCACCTTCTGCTTCCCTTCTCCACTCCTATACATACTGCTTTGTACGGTGCCAGCCTGTGACAGGGTCAAACAAAGGTGGGGACAGCTGGGGGGCATGGAAATGGCACAGATGTTCATTTGCTTTATGAAGTTCCAGACAGCATAATTAGAAACAGGCGAAGTGGATTAGGCAAAGTTAAAGCTGGCTGAGTTGAATGCGAACATTTTATTAAGATATTATTTATTAAAGATACATTCACAGCTTAATGAAGAACCATGTCAAGTTTCCGCTGTAACCTCCAAGCCTCATGCTCCCGGACATTTCTGACAGTCCAAAGGAAGACCATAGGAAACTTGGAGTGCAGTGGCTGGTGGTGGGTTTGATCTGCACCAATGCTTTTTCATTGGGAAGCACTGTCTTCTTCAGCCCCTCTCAGGTCTGTAGATCATGCAACCAACTCTGAAAAAAACCATACCGAAATACACACAGGAGAAACAGTTGAAATCACAGCATGTCCACCGAGGCAGGAGGCTCCTTAAAACCATACAGTTATCTTCCAGCAGTGCATTAACAGCAGCATGAAGATGGCAGTAAAAAATGGGAGTATTTTCAGGCTGGGATGTAGGGTTTGGTCAGGTCATAGCAACTTTACATAGCCTTTGTTAATTTTTTCCATGCTGCCAACGAGAGCTGAGGCCCATTCCTGAGCTCTGGATAGTCTCCAGTCCTCCAGGCTATGCTATCAGCAGCTATAGCGAGGAAGGGGCACAAGCTCAGTGAATGAATCTGTTGTCTGTCTCTAAGCAGGAAAAAATCCAGGGCAATGCAGAGCTCAAACACCTGCTTCTAGGTGGTGTGGGAATGGGTAAAAAAAATACAATAGAAACAAACAGGTAGAGATCAGGTATGACTGCGACTATTTTTTATATCCATGTGTCTACTGCTCTGAATTGTCATAGATACTGAGGTCTGAATGGCTTGGGAAAGTTTTGCATTATCATTTTTAGTTAAGAAATTAATTTTCAGGGAAAATGAGTATTGTATCCATTCAGTATAAAGGGAAACATCTACACTACTCCTAAAACTATCTGTTTTGGTATTTTAGGAGCAAAACGGGATAAAAATGTTTTAGTTTTCCTGTCTACTTCAAATATTTTAAAATTGCATTTTAAAATCTTATGTAGCGTAAAACCAGATAATATTTAAACTATAAAGAATCTAACCAAACTGTCTACATGTATCTCATGCAGAAAAATTTAGTTTGCATTTTTCTCTCCTAACCAGAACAACACAACGCCACTTCCTTGTGGAAGGTGATTTGCTTTGTTCCCTGGTCAATTCTATTTGAGTGCTTTCCCAAGTATTCAGCTGCCTGTAAAGGAAAATATTTGTCTAGCAGACCTACAAATGTTGCTTTCTGTTTCCATTTGCCTCTCCATGTTAACACCTGTGAGCATTGCAAGCTGATTCTGAATAGTTTTACTGTCTTTTTAATTGACTTGTTACTGATTAAGTGTAGAGATGCTCCCTCGGTGGAGTATACTGATTACCTCCCTTCCAAATTATTGGGAGCTTTATGCAAAAACTGTGGTGTTAAACTCTGAGAGCTGAAGTAAATTCAGATGATTTCTGGAAGTATTAAAGTTGCAAAGCACTTTCTGGCTCTGGAAAAATAAATTTAACTGATCTGCAGGTACATGGAGGTTCATGGCAGTGAATGGTGCTGTGTACAGCCCCAAGATGTGAATACGCTGAGTACGACAACAGGCAGTCCTGCGCTTCACAGTAAATGTTACTGGGTGAAATGAAACCTTTGAAGGTTAAAAAAAAAAACAACAACAAAAAAAATCAGATCAGGTGGAACCCGATCTTCTTGGATTGTAAAACACCAATATAGATTTGACATTGGGTGTTTGCAGAGCCAAGTGGTGAAACAGGATCGCTTCCACTATCAGACACCGTGGTTTTGCAAGACAGGCACAAAAGAGACAGAGAAGAGCCTCATGGAGAAAACTACCCCATGAGTTCATTGAGCCCTGCCAATTTTTAATGTGTATCTAACTTTATTCTCATCCATCCATGGATCTAGTTTGGTCTTAATAGAAACAGCCATAATTTCTGCTGAATTCAAGTGTTTAAGAGAAATGATAAGAAGTGATAAAAGCTTGACTGCAAGGTTATGAAAACTAGTGATGCACCATTACACTCCAATTAAAAGATGCTAAAAGTGACATTTGCAATCATTTGAAAGTGAATAGAAACAGGGCTGAAATGCATGGTTTTGTAAGGTAATATTTTTACTTGGCTATAACAAAGGAGTTCACGTTTGAAGAAATACTCATTTGAGGCTACCAACAATTAGATTGCATAGTTGGGGTTTTGGTTTGGGTTTTTTGTTTTTTTTTTTTGTATATGTGGAATAAAAGAGGGGAGAGAAGAAATCCCCTTTAATCAGTGAGCTGAAAAACTAGACTGCTGCACAAATTGTAAGACATTTAATTTGGTTTATTTTGGTATGCAATATAGCAATTCACAAGCCACAGAATCCCTATAAAGATATTTAAAATGCAAATTGCACTGATATTATTTAATCTAATACTTTGGATACCTGAGGGCTTTTCTGCATCCCAGTGCTTCCTACTCTTTGATTATGCACTGTGCTCAGGAAGGACAGCAAAAAATCCTCCCACCAACACCAAAGAAAAGTCAAATATAAGGTCTGACTTCTCTTTCTTCATGCAATCCCTCTCAGCTCCTGTTTCTCGGGTATTTCTGGGCACCTACCTCCATAGTCTTCAAGCTGTGGACCAGGTCCTTCCAAGTACCTGATCATCACAAATGACCATAGCCGCAGCTCCACATGTGGTGCAGACAGAAGACAATCTGTCAGACTTTACATTCTGACAACCATAAATCAAAGGACATCAAAGTGTTCATATTTAATTGCAATTTAATAATTAGTTTGATGTATTGTTTCTGCTTAATTTTAGATATGTGGCGCTCAACTCCATGCTCCAGCTCTTGAATAACACCTCCCATTCACTCTGCTGGCAGGCTACAGCTGCACGCACCCCCCCTCAGTTTGCTACCCCCAACCTTGCTGACCGTAGAGCTGAGCTGTGGGGTCTCCCACCCCTTCAGCACGCAGGCAGAAGGCAGCCCAGCTCCAGCAGCGGCGGCAGCTGCCTGAGGTGGCTTTGTGCTAGAGCAGGTTACAAACTGCAAAGCCAGGACTCTTGCTAACACACGGGTGGGAAAGGATGGTGGAGATCAGTGAGTGTTCCAGCTTTGCAGGACGAGTGTGACTGTTCCCAGAGGCAGACTGGGGGCACTCGCTGCCCTTTGCTCCAGCCACAGCCCGATCAGTGTTGAATCCTTCCCAGGGTCGCTTGTCTCAGGCGACTGTGGCTTTACTCATCAGAATTTTATTTGTCATTTCCAGTCTTCATCACCTAAGTACTGCTTCTCTGGCTGTTACAATTGCAAATGTGTTCACACACATGAGATCACTGAGGCCAAACAGACCACAGTCATGAATAGCATCTGCTGTGAGAAAGGCATAAGAGGTGTTGCACCCGGGGGTTGGATTCTGCTACCACATGGAAACTGAATAGTATCTCCCTCCGCCAGCAATCTCACTGAAATAAATGTTATTTCTAACAAAGCAAGCCCTACTTACTAAGCTTGAGCCAGACAAGGAGTATATTCTCTGCAGTATAAAAGGAAGTCAAAGCAAAATATTCCAGCTGAACAACCTGGTGTTCTTAACTCCTCGGGGCTCAGCACCTGGGTCTGCTTTGCCAGTCCTGGAGTCCAAGATAAGTCTTTCTTTTACTTACTTTGAAAATTAATAGGGCTGAAGTGAGTAATTATTGAGAATTCTCTCCCTAGGGAGATCAAAGCTCTCTAGTCATTTGCAATTGGCTTGAGGAGGGCCATCAGTATTCAACACAAGCTCATCTCTGTAATGCTAAAGACTTCATCTAGCTGAGATCTTCAGGATGGAATATCCCATTGGAAAAAGAAAACCACCAAAAGTCAGAATGAAAATTTTAAATTTAAGCCCATCTTTAGAGACTGTTGACTGACAGAGACTTGAAATGAGGACAGTTAGAAGATGAAAAGGTACAGCTCAAGGAATGGCCAAGTCAGCAGCAGCTGGAAAAACGCTGGTAAACTGGGAGCCAAAAGAGAAAAACTGTTTTCTAAAAGAAGCTCAATATTTTCTAAGGATGCAAATGGATTCTTTGATTATTGCGGTTTCATTATAGTGAGAAATAATATCAGCTCTACTGTATAGCTGTACTGAATTTGTGCAAATATTACTTTGTTTCACAAGTTTAAGAGTAGTTAGACCTTGGTATGAGAAAACTCAGCCACTGTCAACATTGATAACTTCAAGACATATCTATATATAACATATATATATAATATTTATAACACAAGATGCAATAACATCTTGTGGGTGGATTTTGGCCATATTTATTTATTTTCCAGAATCTGTGAGAGACGCGGAGCACTACATCGTGCTTAGAATTTCACTGGGTTTCTTGTAATTGCTGGCTAGCCACAGTGGTAACACCAACGTGCCTTCCATAGGACTCATCTAGGATCCAAGGAATGTATGCATTGTAGCAAGCACATTTTTATGCTCTGTTAACGGTATATTTGCAGAGAGGGGATTGTGTTATACCTAAGCACCTAATGTCATCTGTGCATTTCAGCTGGCTGACAGGAAAGCTTGGGAACAGAAATAGCAGAAAGAAGCAAACAACTAGTTTAGGCAGGAGGATGGCCTCTGATTTGAACAGAAATTATGGAGGACAGACTGGAAAGGTGTTCACTGGGGATATTGCACAAATTGTTAGAAAGGAAAATAAGATATGAATGGGATGACATGGAGAAGAACAAAGAAATAGGAACACTGACATCATCAAAAAAGAAGTAAAGGAAATTGTTAGTGCATGAAAAAGAGGAGCATTGGTGCATATTCAGCCCCAGGTGAAGTCAGGAAGTTTGAAGTGTAGTTTGAGATCATCTGAGACTCGTGATGCATTGTAGAAATAAAACAAATTAGTAAACAAACAAACCAAAAAAGTACAACCTCAAAAACATGCTAGGTTGCAAATGAGTATACTGGGAAACTGTGCAACTTCTTCCCAGAGAGCCTTCCAAGGTCACAGCAGTACAGTAACATGTGCTGTCTGATGAAAAGGATTGTCCTGTGGTCAGAACTAGAGATATGGTGTTTATAACAATTGTCTGGTTTTAATATAGATGTTCTGAGGTGGTCACGGTGCAGCTGCACTGAATATAGTTGTCTAGTGCTACCTGAGATGGTTGGGGTTGTACTGCCTGGCCCAAAGTTGACATCCCAAAACACACAGGTCTTGTGTAGGTTCAATGTCACATCTGCCAGTTCCGTCTTGTTATCTTTGGACACCCTAGTGCATCTCAGAGGGCATTAGACACTTTTGTGTATATGACTAAATTGAGCCCTGATGTGTCACTTCACTCCAAATTCCTGAAACAGATCTAGGATTTGAAAGACTTTCTCTTCTGGAATTTAACCCATGAGATCTTTAGTGTGCTTGATGGCCTTTGTGAGCAGGATTTAGAAAACACAATGCAAGGGTCCACATGTGAATGTCTACATGCAAACCAAGTGCCTAAGTCAGCAGAGGGGTAATCAATTTAGCCAACATTGCTTAGAGAGTAATTCAGCAGATCACTCACTAGATGCCTCCTTTTGGGAGATCTGAATCACCCTCTGCGTGCCATTGACTGTATAGATTAGATATCCACTGACTGTAATGGGAGCTGAGACAGCTGCATGCCTTTAAACACCACTCTCAATTTAGTTGTCTTATTTTACAGTGATTGCAACTTAGTGACTGTGATCTAATCTGGTCCCATAAACAGAGGTGCCATCTGAGACATCCTAAAGTACCAAAGGCATCCTACATGGATGGGGCTGGCAGACAAGCCGTGGGGCAGAAGGGAGAGCAGGTGTGGAGTGTCCAGGGGCATCTTGGATCACACTGGATGTCTGTGTAAAGGCAGCTTGACCTCAACTATGGAAGGCTTAGTTTTTACCTTCTCTGGGTCTTCTGTATATGGTATAAAAGGTGTTTGATAATGCAGGCTTGACTCAGTTGCCTAAACTTAGACATGGGACACAAGTGAAGGCACCACTGAACATCTCAGACACCTGCACAGGGCTGGCAGATAGGACACAGGCCTTAAAAGAAACCAGCAGTCTTCTGAAGCAGAAGCTGGAGTCAGGTGAGCTGTCCTACCGCACTCAAAATGAGGAGTGCTGGAGATATAGTTTGTATCTTTGTCTTTAGTTGAGTTCTTTCCCCTAGAGAAATTTTCTGTTCTTCTATTTCTTATTAGCAGAATTGTATTTTTCTATTAGCATCTCTACAGAGAAAGGCTTTTTTTTCTGAATGGCAAAATGCAGCATTTTTAATAGGTGAACAGATGTTGATGGGAGCGTTTCAAATAGACACTTGAAAATGGTACACTTGGAAATGAAGTCTGATAGCTCTAAAAGGAAAACCTAGGATTGTTAATAAATTAGGAAAAAAAGACCTAGCTGCACAAGGAACCTTGCAAGATGCTGTGAGGACAAATATTGCTGCAAAGCTGGAAGGAAGCCAGGAGAACACAGTAAGCCAGGAAGACAGAAGAGAAGCTAAATAAGGGAGAGAAAAAATAAGACGCAAGACAAGACAGCTGATAGAAACACAAAAAAAAAAAACAACAGGCAATGTACAAACACAAACTTGAGGAAAGATATAGAAACTGTAGATGTCACACACGAGGATGGTGAGAAAAAGAACAGACCCCAAACCTGGTGTGCTGTAGCACCAGCTGGTTGAATGGAATGCTTAAGGAGAGGGTGGATTCTCAAAATTCTACTTTTGATAGTGAAACTGGAGTCAGAAATACATGCCTTCTCCTTCTGCTCCCACACAGCAGTTTCTGCATAGATCACACATATTCCCACTTCCTCGGTGTGCAGAACTTCATTCTATTTTCCTTCTTATTTTAAAGGGTTATATTTAATTTATGTCCCACCCGTATGCCTGCAACCCTGGTTACAGAGCAGCCTCACAAAGAGTGGCAGCGTGGCAATCTCGTGCTGGAGAGCAGGAGAGCAAGCAAATCCCTGCCTGCACCGAAGGCCAGGGACTTTGCTAGTTGCCATGGTTTCACCATCATAGACAACCAATCCAAACCCACACCCTGACCCAGCGACTTTTGGGTTGCCTCACTCTGTTTCTCTTTCCCCAAAGCTGTTCCACCTGGGGAAAAGCTTGTGAATCCACTCTAATTCCTGGCTAATTCCTGTTCCCCACAGCAGCCCTCCTTGCCATGTATGCTAGGTCAGCAGGCACTGTGGTTCCAGAAACCTAAAATAATGGAATCTCTTTTTTTTTTGTTTATTTGGTTGGGGTTTTTAACACGGCCATCTAAAAAGATTACTTCAATCCACGGGGG
>JAVJGJ010000059.1:78211027-78225778 GCA_035590215.1 Microhierax caerulescens | reverse complement strand
GTATCTGTGCAGGCTACAAGGTTAAGCTTGTAACAGAATTCATTAACAACCTGATTCTGTTCCAGTGCAAGGGACAAACTTTGCTCTGAGCTGCAATGGTATAAATCAGGGTCATCTTCCTCTGAGTCAGTGAAAAAGCAGCATTGTAACATCTGAGCAGGTGAAATCAGTATCAAGCCCAAGGCATTTTACCTGTCGAATGGTGTATTGTGTAATGGATGTCCAGGGTCTTAGAAACCACTCTGCTCGTTATTCCATGGAACAGTTTCCCAAGTCTTTCTGCATCTCCCTCCTATTGTTTCAGGCTATGTTTCTGAAGTGTCCCACCTCCCAGATCCCGAGTCCCTAACAGATGTGTGTTGTGTGCAGATTAAGAATATTTTTTTACAATATTGGCTGGCTGACAACCAGACTTTTTCTGAACACTGTTTTTTCTTCCATGGAATTCTCCTTTGCACTGCTGCTTTACATTCATTGTAACTTAGCAATATATAATCAAACAGAAATATGCAGTCTTTAAAATGGATGGAAAAACCTGGGACAAACTAATGAAGTCTCAAAAAGAATCAGCTTAAACGTTTTTGTGTTTTCACTGCTGTAAAGGAAGAAATACAATGTCACAAAGGAGATGACAAGAATACACAGAGGTCACAGTCTTGCAGAACAAATGCACTAGTAGTGTATTTTAGGATGGGGACAGAATAAGTCTAAGTTAACTATTCACTTCTTGTCTCTCACCGCTATTTTAAGCTGTACAGGTTTTATAAGCTAAGTCAGGAAAGGCAGTGGAGAATATACAGTAAAGAACAACACAGTTATATGACAGGGAGATGGATTAGGTAAACCTAATATACCTCTTCCAGCTTTAAAATGTATGATTATATAAAATAATGTATTTGAGCACAGTTGGGGTCTATTGATTTCTATCTCCATTGACTTAAAACAGCAGAGAAAATTTTCCTTCAGCCCCAACAATTCTTTTCTTCTATATCCCCCTTTTTACTATAAAAATGTAGATATTTGCATATGTATGGGCCATCATTTTTTGTCACTGTGATATTTTTGTTTTGTTTTTAATATTTTTGTTTGATAAACAAGGCACCTGGACTCTGCAGCACTTGAACAACCAGGTTGTGAAGTGACAAGATAGACTGAAATAAAATATATATGCAGCTGGAGTCATGATGGCTGGACAGAGGTCAAAGTTAATGGCTGGGATACATGTTCCAACAGAGGTGGAGGAAGCTCAGTGTGTCTTCTGCAGGAGAGGAGAGCAGATCACTCACAGTAAAATGCAGAATTCCAATAGAAAATTCATCAACACAGAAAAATATTTGGCATCTGCCTACATATGCAGGACAGATGCTATATATTTGTAGAACACTTAAGTAATAATTAAGATTTCTTCCTAAAGAATGTATAGTTCCTCCTGCCAAAATTAACTGGGAAGGCACTAAAGGAGCTGCAGCTAATTGCACAAATACCTGGAAATATTTCTATTCTGTTCCTGTGCTGTTTTGGAGCACTACTGAACTATCTGCAAGCAGGACGCCTGTCTTAATGTTGGAAATCCACTTTAAAATCAGTGGACATTCAGAAAGTCTAATACTCTGATGGGAATGATTTGCCTGCCTTCAGCCAGAGACCCAAACCTTCATACTGCAGATGTTCACTAGCACAACAAACAACAGAAAACATCAGTGAAGTAATTACTTGTTTCCTAGTTTATATGCGGAAACTGAGAGCTGTGGCACTGATACATATGTTGATGTAAGGCCCAAGACACGGACAGTGCTGGGGGTGTATTTCCCTTGGTCTGATTTGTCAATGAATTCCCTGAGAAGGAATCAGTCTTTCTCTAAATTGACCCATACAATCACCCACCCACTCCGGGCTGCAGATATCTTTCAGCTGCATCACCTTAATCACTACTGCACTTTATTCCGCCACAGTGATTTCTTACATTGTGTTCATTTTTCCTCTCATGAAATCTTGCAATACAAAGCTAGCAGGAGGTGAAATATTTTGTTCTGATCCTATGCTCTGTTTCAATAATTCTGTGGAGTTGATTTTCTCATCAGACAGGAGCTTTTATGTTAGTTGGACTTTGGTTTTGTTTTGTCATTTTCCAGTCTTTGCTGCCGTTAACATTAAACTTTGACAGCACGATATGTTAATACCTGAATTAAGAGTACTTCTGCCTCAGGTTCCACAGAAAGTCTGTGTCTGCTGAGGAGGTGGTGTTAGACCTGCTGAAATTCAAATGTGCCCTTTCCCTAAGTAGATCCGCGCAGGTGTTGGGTGAACTCCAAAGGCTCCCAGTGCCTCGGGGCAGACTGCAGCCCAAGTGTGCATCCATAAGTCTCACCTCTGTTTGCACACTGAGCAGTGCCAGGGTTATTCCCTGGCCCCGAGGCCAGGCATGCAACAGCCATTCTCCAAGCTATTAAACTCCTCGGTCTCCAAGGCAGGATGGCCACATACATACATACTGCTTGTTGGGAGCAGTTCCTTGCTCACACTGGCTCCCAGCCATGCCCAGGGTTGGTCTGGGACAGCGCTCACTGGGGGGAAGCAAAGCCAGGCCAGGAGCACCCTTAAAATTTATTAGCAAACAGGCTGAAATTGTGGGCCCCCAACCAATGTCCTTGGCTCTCTCCAGCTTACTAAAATAGGTAGCCTTAAATTTGGTATAGGCATAGCCTTGAGTGCTTGATTGTGATCTACTGTATACGAACTTCTAAGAGTGTGTAGATGTCCTAGATCAGAGGTCCTCAAACTACAGCCCATGGGCTGGATACAGCCCCCCAGGGTCCTCAATCCGGCCCCCTGGTATTTACAGACACACACCCCCGACAGGGGTTGGGGGGGAAACCAAGCAGCCACAGATGACTGCCTGCCACTGAATCTGCGTGCTGGCCCCTGGTTAAAAAGTCTGAGGACCCCTGGACTAGACTAATGCTACAGGAAGCCAGTCCTGCATACAGCAAGGCACGGTCAGCTAGGTAGGATGGCAGAGGTCAGTCTGACCTGCGGACTCTGTGTGCTCCTCACTGGAGGTGAGACCTTCCAGCTCTGGAGGTCTTCTGCTAACCCCAGAAGCCCTTTGGAGAGGTGCATTTGCCATGGGAAAGGGCTGGGCCAAGAGGTGCAGAAAGGCAACTGAGCTCACCAGGCAAGACAGCTCTGTTGATATGTGAAAGGCAAGGGCAGCTAACTCCTACTGAGCTTGCAGCCAGGCTGGCAGCAAGTTTCCTCCAGAGCTGGAAGGATGCAGTGAACTATGAAATACTCAGGAGTCATTTTTCTCTGCTACCAATGGAGACTGAATTAGGGTAAAAATCCCTGTTAATTGGATCAGCCTCTTAAAATCACTAATAAGGGAAGCACAGTGCCCAGCCTCTATTGGATTATATATTAGGCACAATGACTGCCATGCAGCAAGTAAATTCCTATTTTTATCACGAAACAGGCAGTGAGGACTCCCATTTTTTTTTTCTCTTTATGGAACTTTTTCGATGCCAGCTTTATAAACTTCATTTGGAGCCAAAGAACAGTTTAAAAATCTAGTAATGGTAAAGAAAGAGTTTTCAAAGAGAAATTCCCTGCAAGTACAGTGCTGTTGTTGTGCTACATTTTCTTTTGAAATGCCAGCAAGAAACAATTAAGGAGCAGCACTTGTAATGTATAATTGATGGTTTGCAGGTATCTAGAAACTTAGAGCAATTAGGCCCAGGGTGCAACATTACTTATTCATCACCATCTGGAACTTATAACTTTATAAGCCCTGCTATGGTTTATGTTTGTCTGGCAGAAATGGCAAGTTTAGAATTTAAGTGCTGCATTATGCTGCAGAAGGTAAATATTTAATAGTGTCCCGACATAATGCAGCTGACTGGGGTAAGATGAACATGTTGTGTGGTCAGAGCATAGCAGCATGTAGATATTGCAAAATATAAGGGACAGAATGCCCTTCTGAGAGCAAGAGGACAGAGAATACTTCCAAATAAATCTGCAGCATTTCTATTGCATCAACAGAAAGCTGTGGCATTGATCCTTGGGTCACAGCATGCATTGTGTAGTAACAGCTGTGATCCAATTTTATGATTCAGATGGGTGAAAGAACTGTTTCTATGAAAATCTGAGAATCTCCCACTTGCTTTTTTGATGTAAAGTAGAGGTACACTAAAGATGGGTAGGAAATTTTGGGGAACATCTTTTCTTTTTTTAAAAAAATATCATTTCATCAAGCATCAAATCTATTACTGTTTTGACAAATTTCCCACTGGAAAAAAACAAACCTGACCAAACCTCAACCAAAAACACACATAAAAAAAAGGCAACATCAAGCCACAAATAAATCTTCAACTTTTTCTAAAGGCTGAAGTTCCTCCTTGGGAACAGAACTAATTTTTCTTTGTATTACACCCACCTAAAACCAAAGAGCAAAACTGGGTGAAATGTTCTGTCTGGATCTATTCCAATGTTCTCAAGATCCTGAGATCAAAGGCATGTTCAAGAGATTGGCTTGATTCGTGACTGGAAACTTTCTTACAGCATCGAAATTCGTATAGTTCTGGAAGAGCAGTTTCTACTCTGCTTTGGTCCAGCAACCCACCCTGATTCAGCTGAGGTGCCTGGCAGTGGACTGATCTGCTCCACCTCCAACCTGCACATAGAGAGGAATCCTGCAGTTAACCACTACCTTTTAAAGAAGCTTGATAAAATTCATTTATTTTTCTGCAGTGTTGCCTATCTCACAAATCCTGACAAGTACTGTCAAACAGCTTTAAATATTTTGTATGTACTTGGAAGGTGATAATGTTACGTCTTAATGGCTGGTCTACATTCATTCAGTGCCCACTGGTGCAAAACATTTGTAGTGGTAAGATAAAGGTCCAATTTCAGTTCTTCATATTAAACAGGTCCATGCAGGTGATACCCTACCTGGGAACATGAAGTACTTTGACAGTAGGTGCTTACAATAAGCTTCCTTGGGAGGAAAAGATGCAAAACAACTGAGTCTTGGGGGCTGACTGCAAGTGGGTAACTTGCTCTCATTAACCTTTTGGAGGTAAGTATATCAACCTTTTGAAGACTCATACAGGACGGCTGTGGCAGAGAAGTACCATGCAAACTCTTTCCTTGTTCTCCTAGCGACACAACTGCAAGGAATGTCACAGCGCAGTAGATTATACTGACTCACAGAGTGATTGAGAAAGGGGCTGTGCTGTTCTGATCCTCACAGGCCAACAAATATGGCATTGACCACACTGGATTGGTATTGTCTTATCTGCAAGATCAAATTGAATGAAATGATTGTTCCCTTTTCTATCCCAGTCTGCTATTTCTACTTGGCTTAATTACCATCTTGAATGTATTCTTTTTCATCCATTTTGTTGATTTATTTGATGTGTTTCAAATGTCCACATCTAAATCCACAGTTGTGCAAACAAGCTGGGTCACCTTCTGCAACTAGGTTAATACAGCAGGACTTCGGTTCATTCAAATAGTTCTGACTCTTGGTTCAGCCTACACAGGAATAGAGCATGATATTGTCAGCCTGAGTTCCCAAATATTCTCTGGTTTTGTTATAGCTCCAGTTCCTGGAATCCACTGATAACGATAATGTTTTATTTTTAATAGGTACATAGAAAACAAAAAAAATTCTGACCTATAAATGCTCAACATTCACCTGAAAGTGAATGAAAACAGCAATTTTACTTAGGTTGTTATTGCTATAATCTCATAATTTATTGGGAAGCCCAATTCATGATGTGTAACAGTTTGAGGATAACAATAATTAGACTGTTCAGTTTTTGACATTTTATCAAATAATATTGCAAAGCCAGCTAAAACCTTAAGCAAATGAGCAATTTGTCTTTGCTTTTTCATATACTCTTGTAGAAGAGATTAAAAGTATTATTAGTATAACAGCATGGATTGTTATTCTCTCTAAAGTGCCTTAAACATCATTTATTAACATCACCAAAACATTTAACAACACTTTTAAAAAAAAGTTACAGGCAAGGAGAATCAGTTTTATTTCAAGTCTAATTTTCACCAGGTAGATGGTCATGTTCAACGCAGGACTGACTTACATTAGTATCTTACATTTTCAAATGTTTTGTGTGCATTGACTGAGCACAGAGGCGTACATCATGTGAAGATAGAGGGTAGCATCACAGCAGGCTCAGCAGTTTATTAAGGTCTCTCCATCCCTGACACTAGGTAGCAGCTGCCAAGATCTCTATTATCCTTTAGAATCTTCTTTCTTTTTTTTTGACTTTTTTTTTTTTTTTTTTTAAAGTCTGTGGCCATAGTTTTTGTACAGGAGAGTGCTGTCATGAATCAGGTGCAGTGCTGTACTGATGTCCAGGCTGAGTCTGCTGAGTCTGAAACAGTCTGATACAGACTGACATCAGCACCATCCTGGAAAAAAACCCCTCTGTGGAGCAGGAAAAGCATAACAGACCACTTTGCTGCTCAAACACAGCAGCTCTCTCTCCATTTTCAGAGAAGCCAGAGGCATCTACTGCAGAGATTACCATCCCACAGGGAAGAGAAAATAGAACTTTTCCTCCATCAGTCCAGAAAAGGCAGGACCATGAAGCACAGCGCAGTCCGGTGTCCCTAGGACCCAAAATCTATGTCACAGCTACACTGCATAGGGAACCATGGGTGTGCCTGAGTCCAATGCGATAATTGCTTTTGAGGGGAAGACCAACACTTCCCAGAGCTGCAGAAATCAAAGGACAAGCATGAACATCTAAATTGTCATAGGGGGTTCATTCTGCTTCTGCCCTCACTCAGGATTCTTATGTGATCAGGTGCATCTGAGGAGATGCAGATTTCTGATTACTTCCCACCACTCTTAGGGACGGAAAACCTCCCTAAAAACTACATAGCACACTGCTGACCATCTTAGAGACAGCAGAGATGAGCGAGCAGCTCTGTGTTCCTGTTTTCCCATGTGGCTGCATGCCAGCTGGGATGGATCAAAGCATTTGACACTGGGAACTGCAGCATGGGAAGTTGACCATAAAGGAAAGAAACTGTGAGGCAATTGCAGCTGCTGAGGATGAGCTGCAACAGAACTTCATTTAGACTTTGCTTCAAGAAAGGGCAAAATTATGGTTTTTAATATAGTCTTAGAGTATGCAGGATGGACACTCCCCTATCCCAGAATAGCCCTTGCCATAGACAGTGAGCAAAAAAAGAAAAAACAGTAATCTGTAAACATCTCCCAAGCTTGTATTATTTATGTAGAAGAGCTTGAATGGAAACATTAAAATTAAAGGTGTTTTGTCCACAGTGATTATTTGTCTGTCACAGACAAAAATAGGAACAATTTCCAACCTATTCATGAACTAAACTTCTACAGTGGGAGTGAAAACCAGGCAAAGTGCTGTGTGCTTACACCAGAGACCTGCACTCCTGAACAGCAGCGACAACCTCCTACCAACATAACGACAAAGCTTCTCCCTTTGGAAGTGGCAGCAGCCAGGGTCAGGTTTGATCTTTCCCACTCACGCTTTCTCTGCTGCAGTGACTGTATTGGCTGCCAGTTACCCCATTGCTGCCCTGGCTTGTCCCTTACTATGGACCATAGTAAATGTAGGGGAAGTACAGTGCTGATTGAGAGCAGGCAAGGAAAAGCACTCCAACAAAACTTAGCAGGGACATTTGATTTATTTTCTTTTTTTTGTTGTTAGAAAATAATGACATTTACTGTCAAGAAATGTCCTGAGGTCATCAGCTGCCCATCTCCTCCATTGGGTGGCCCCTAGCTATTTTTGATTCGATTCCCTTTCATCAGGATCTAGAGATCTGTGCTGTCCTCTAAAGTTCAGCTATTGCATCACTTTTCCTTGTGCAGCATTCGTTACACAACATTTTTTTTTCCCCCAGCCTAGATTTATTTGTGAAGGTCACAGAGGACTGGCTGCGATAAGAGCCCAAAAGCCTTCACTTTGCTTCTGAATTGTTCTTGTTAATTCAGTGCTGATTGAAGATTGATACAGCCCTGGAGATCAAAGTCTCCTATTCCCCATGACAGCTCAAGCTTCTCCTCAGGGCACTTTTGGCTTGACCTAGAGGTAGTACAGGTTCCAAATCCATTAAGTCCCTCACCCTTTTCAGATGAATCTCATTGCTGTAAGTTTTGGTAATGGTTTTGTGCTGTGAACGTCTGTTCTCCTGAAATTAAACTGTCATACAACTCCTTCTGGTCACTTGGCTGAACTCAAATCACAACTGAGAGCACTCTGGAAGCCAGTTCTATTATTTTTCATAATCATCCAGTTGCTGAACTGCCTTTTGAGTCTTCAGGCACAGGCACTGTCACATTTGCCACCTACAAGAAAAGTGGCACCCCCTTTCAGTTCATCTGTGTGCAAGTAATATCACTTGTTTAAAGCTACTCAGGGCCTGGAATACTTCAAAATCTATATACAGGGATTTCGATGAATAATACCTTTGAAAAAGGAAGGTCAGGCCGCCTCAGATCTTCACATGTACAAATCAGGTAGTAATAGAGCATAGTAATAGACTATTTACATGGCCACAGCAAGTCTTGCTGGGTCAGTCTGTAGTTTATCACAGAAACATCGCTTCCCTTTGAGTACTTCTAATTACAGAAGTTTTTTTTATAATTAAAATGCATTTATTTTATGTGTATACAGCTACACACAAATACATAACATAGTAAGACAATACCTGTCTGTTACAGACTATGTACACAAGGAAATCTGTGTGAATTGAAACCCTTCTTCTACATTTGCATAGGTGAGCACAAGTTATCTGTGCAATTTTGTGCTTTAATTTTAAAACAATAATGCTACTGTTAGTATTTAGACCCAGATCTATCTAAATTTTTTTAAAAATATATTTAGTTGTGTAGAAATATGTCATTTTACACTGTGAACTAGATTTCTTCCGGTCTTTTCCTGGTTCTCCAAGACCTCTAAAGCACTTGTGGAGCAGGTTTTCAATAGTTTTTAGGCATTGGAAGAAGTATTATCTTTTGCTTGGTTTTGTTGGAATCCAAGGGACAGCAGGGCTACTTGGCACCTGTGAAAAAAAAGTGTTAAAGAAAATAGCTTCCCATACTTTGCTGCATAGGCAGGGGCCATCATCCGAATGTGGCTGAGAGGCGCATAGGCCCGGTTCACGGGGTTTGCAGCAGGCATGCATTTGATGGGTGCCGTCTTGGGTGACACATGAACAGCACAACGGACTACAGGATGCTGAAAGCTAAATCTGAAGGCAGGAATGGGAGCTTATGAGGACCTTTCTACGAATTGGGTACAGGGAAGAGGCCAGATGAATAACACAAATGCTCCCTCAGGGACTTACCTTTTTATCAACAAGTACATAGTGATACAAGAATTTTAATAACTTAATTTTGAACCCACCTTTGGGGCAACTTTTCTTTCCTTCAAATAATGTTGCTGAATGTCCCTATGGCCAGAATGGATCCTCTGTCCACACATCTGTAAAAAATAAAGTCTCTGTCAGCTGATTCTGATTCTTGAGATCTTAGTTATGGAAAGAACTACAGAGAAAAAAGTGTATTTTCTGTGCTTACGGTTATAGCAAAAGTACATCTGTTTCTTATTTCCTAAGTTGTCATGAGCCTGCTTATGCAGCTGTGACAAAAGGGACTTTGGTTGTCACTTTTGCTCTTAAAACAGAAATAAGTAAGAAATCATTGGGCTGAGGCTGGGGTGGTGCAGGAGACACAGTACCTAATAAATCTACAAACAGATGACCAAACCTGGGGACAGAGCAGCCAGAAATAAAACCCAGTGCACAAGCCGTGTCCTGTGCTGCATATCAAGGAGGGTGGCCAGCAGGTTGAGGGAGGTGGTTTTCCCCCTCTACTCCGCTCTCATGAGTCCCCACCTGCAGTGCTGTGTTCAACTCTGGGGCCCCAACATCAGAAGGACATGGACTTGTTGGAATGAGTCCAGAGAAGGCCATGAAGATGATCTGAGGGCTGGAGCACCTCCGTTATGAAGACAGGCTAAGAGTTGGGACTGTTCTGCCTAGAGGAGGGAAGGTGCTGGGGAGACCTTATAGCAGCCTGCCAGAACCTAAAGGGGACAAACAAGAAAGCTGCAGAGGGACTTTTTACTTGTTTTTACTTTACAGACTTTTTAGGTCTGCAAGCAATGGCTTTAAACTGAAAGAGTGTATATTTAAATTAGATATAAGGAAGAAATTCTTTACTGTGAGGGTGGTGGGACACTGGCCCAGGCTGCCCAGAGCAGCTGCGGGTGCCCCATCCCTGGCAGTGCTCAGCCTGGGAGCAGCCTGGGCTGGTGGGAGGGGGCCCTGTCCATGGCAGGGGAGTTGGAAGTAGATGATCTTTAAGGTCCCTTCCAACACAAACCATTCTATGATTCTATGATTAATGCTTTTATTCCCTCTTTGCCTTTGTAAACACAAAGCTTTTCTCTTAACCCCTCTGGTTTTAGCTTCATCTCTGAAACACAAGTTTGTAAGGCAGGCTGTGAGGAGGTCTCAGCAGAACCAAAGGCTGCAAACACACACAATTATAAGAATGTGCTTGGGTCTGTCCCTATTCAGCAGTGTTAGGTACCTGCTCATGTTCAGCTGTCTTGACGCCTTATTAACAAATGTACAGATTTATACCGAGGCTCTCCTTTCTAATGAAAGTGCATGCCCCTGGCTTTCTGCAACCTTATCCAATCTAGACTGACTGAGCTTTTTGTGTGATGAGGAGTAAAAGGCTTTCTAGTCATTCCTTATCTGAATTAGCATTGTTCCAGTTTTGATTAGAGTATGTAGTTTCATCGTTGTTCCTTCCAAGTTCATGGATGTTTTTTTCTTAACTTCTGTTTTTATGATTTCTATTCTGGAAATACAGTATAGTTACAATAAAATAAAATAAATATATATTTGGGAAGTGTCCTGATATCCTGATATTTAGTAACTGATTATAAAGACATGGTTTCTGTTTAGGAGGAATATTAAGATATTTGCATTCAAAATTGAAACATAAAAATGTTGGAACCGTCCAGCAACACTTCTTTTCCTGCCCAGACAGCATTCTCCTCTTTTATCTATCTGTGAGTATACTACAGGGAAAAATTCTGAGCAAGATCTAGAGACTGCCATTGTGTTTCTCAGTCTATTTGTGCTGGCAGCTAAAAGTGCTGAAAGTTAAATTTTATTTTTTATGGATAACTGGTACCAAAGCTTCCTGGGACACCATAGTGAAACCTGTGTATTAGAGCTGTATTTGCATTGATGTGTACATCTAAGTATGAGCATTAGCAGTCTGACACCTCCTTTGTTGCAAACCTAATGCTATTTCACACTTAGTAGGATTTGAAAATTGAAATGAGAATAGCTTAAGTAAATAGTTCATTGTTGGGCTCTCTCAGTGGCAGGTAGACATGCAGACACTTACTGGCAGGTAAGACACCCAGACTTGCTGGTGACAGGTGTCCTGATCCTGCCATCAGATGTCCCTCCTTCACCTGGCAGTTTTCTTAGGCAATGGCAATTGTTTTTTTTTCCCAGACCACAACCAGTTTCCATCTCTCAAGAAAATGTAAGTGGCTCCTCTATCAGGAGGCCATAGGTAGGCAGAGGTACCTCATCATAAGGTATGAAGCTAAGTTCTGTATTTTAACCATACCAAACATTTCTAAATAATTCCAGAGACTGTAATTCCAAAGACAAGGCTGGAGAAGCATAATGTTCTTTTCTGACTGCTTTTCTTAGCTACTTTTATTAAATATAGGCTGTTGTAACAGATGCAGGCATTCAGATTGACATTTAATTTATCCTCTGAATTAAAAAAGGATGATAGAGTTTAGTCCTAGTTAAAAAAAGCCAGTGCACTGTCACTAACCCTTACTTCTATCAAAGTCACATTAGTATTCAGCTGTTTACAATTAGTTGAGCTTCCATGCAAGCTACCTCAATAAATAGTTTAATAGCAATGAAAATAACATGTGCCAAGAAGAGTCTACCCTTCTTGGGGAAAAACAATTAATTATGTAGAGAAATTAAGCTGCAAACAGATTACTGGAACATTATATTTCTCTTGATTTTAAGCAACGAGCTGTAAAATCTAATCAATATGCCTCCAAGGAGCAATAGTCTTGGGGTAGAGCTAACACCACTTGGTCCATCTACCTGGAAGATTTCTGACTGATGGGCATTGTGCTGTTAGCTGGCTATGCTTAATTAGGGATGTCATAGCTATACATACATAGTCTGTAGAGGAATTATAGAGGAGTGAAGGCAAGTTAATTAACATTGATACTATAAAGCTGTGGGCTGGCTTCAGGGGCCGTGGGTTGACTTACATCGATAACGTGCTGTGGCTGGTTCCTGCTAAGTAGTTAAATAGCTCTAAGAGGTATGAAGAGGAGCACTGGGGGAAGAGAGACTCAGAAGAAGCAGATGTAGGTGAGACAAGCAGATGCAAGAAGCAGGGTGGACTAGCCTGAAGAGGATGGAGAAAGAGTACAGACAGTAGATGAACTTTTGAAACTTTGTGGGGGATTGGTGGCCATGCTGGGGCAAGGTGTGGGAGCTACTTATTGAAGTTGACCTGGTATGGGGTGGTAAAAGCCTTGTTGCAGCTGGTTTGTTTGGATAGTGCTGTGACGATAGTCTACTAAACATTGAGGACATGTATAAATAAAAAAACCTTGCAATAAGCATGTGCCCATCATACTGAATGTAACCAAAATAGAGTGGTGGGTAGAAAAAGGAGAAAGAAGCTGATGTGAAAATAAATTGTTTATGTTCTTATCTCACAATGTGTTTCTGGGATAATATTTTATTTTGTTTTTAAAAAGAAAAAAACACAAACAAAAAACAACACCACAAACTCACTCAAACAACAAATAAGCTTATCCCAGAGATAATAGAAAGGTTGCAGAATTTAGAGGGGAAATAAAGATTAGTGTTCAGTTAACTTGAATGTGTGCTCTTGATATGTGCCTCCTGTGAGATCCCACTAGTGCTCAAACTGTTTTGTCACCTTCAGTGTTTCTCATGAACTATTACGGAAGTTTTTAATCAGAGACAGTATGCTTAGCTTTTTGATGATGTTTCACAAATCACACATGCAGACTGCTTAACGTGGCATGATGGCTGACAAGGGATGTGTTATGGGCTGATTCTGCTAAATAGTATTTTTTGCGCAGCCCCCGCTAGTCCCATGCAACATTCATTGTGTGCGGTTATCTGCCCATGTCCGATGGCTGTGGGCTTTCAGTAAAAGCACCATGCTTTTCCTCACCGGGAGAGTAATGCATGATCGGGGCTACTACAGATGGGCTGTTTGTTACAGTGGTAAAAAAATATTCAATATCTGATGTTAAAGCTCTGGAGTCAGAAGCTGTGACGATACATACCATAAGAGGATAATCTTATGGCTGTGAACTCCTGGTAATCCACAGGATGACAAGGAGGCAAGAAGGACATAAGACATTTTCATATTTTAATTGATAGGAAAATCTGCCTACTACAATGATGATGGTCATATATTCACTAAATAAACTGTCTTTTGATTTCCTAAGGGTGTTCTCCCAGGACAGTGAATGGTCCATGCTAAACTCTCAGGCACTCAGACTCTAAAAAAAGGATGAGACGCAGATTTATGTGTAAGCTGGGGATCAAAATTTGGCCTAGTCACTGAAATGGAGCATATCTAAATTGAAGTAGATGACATTTTCACTGCATTTCACACCTGTTTTTCAAACTGCTGCCCTCAGAAAGCTTATTTATTGGTCAGGAAATTCTGTTTGTCAGGAACAAGAAGCCCAGCAGTGGCTGAGAAGACAGAAAAAGAGTGTGCCACATGAATAATTATTCTTTGATGCTACAAAGAGCTGTAAAAGAGTTCATGGAGAGAAATGGAATGAGGAAATTCAAGGAAAAAATCATGGTGAAGGGAGAATTGGTATTAAAGCTATTGCTCTCTCCGTGCATATTAAATATGCACAATGAAGACAGATTGCTCATAGCACGGTTCTGGTACTAGAATATTACCATATAATATGTTCAAATGAAAACATGTAACTCAGAGAGGTAGTTTTATAAGGTTTCTCCTTGCTTATTTTTTCCTTCTCCCCCAAGAACACTTTATTTTTCCTACAGCTAATCTGGAAGACATATGGAGGTCAGGTTTCCAGAAAAAACTTTTCTCTCTTTGCAGGCATCCTTAATAAACTGAAAATAATGACATTTGTGGCAGTACAAATGCACTAAGGGTAGAACACATATTAATTAAGGCAGGTTCACAGAGTGGCAGTTTTTGCTGAAGCTGGCCATTTTTGTATGCTTTTATCCCTTATAACTGCCTGTTTTCCCAGGAGACATCTTATCAGGCAAACATTGTTCTGGCATCCCAGAACATGACAGACTGTCATTAGATAAAGGAGAAGGTTAATAAAATAGAAATCCAGGTTACAAGCAATGTTTTAGCCAGAGGCATCCCATGGGTTGTGGTGATGCAAACAGCAGACTAGTCAAATGCAGCAAATTACAGTCAGCAGAAGAGTGCCAAATATCCAGCTCTTATTCTGTAATTCGCACATGCCAGCAGAATCTCAAATAATTCTTTTTGTTGAGATATTTAGAATGAGTTTCCTTTGGTCCACAGATCCCCATTTCGATATCGTGATACTCTGGTGAGTGGAGTGGTGTAGTAAAGTGTCCCTCAAATATTATTATGTGAGGATAACATAAGCAGGGAGG
>JAVJGJ010000059.1:78196899-78210927 GCA_035590215.1 Microhierax caerulescens | reverse complement strand
TAGATAAGGTGCAGCTGTGGCTGGTTCTGTTAAGGGGTTGAGAGCCAGTGGAGAGAGAGCAGCTGAGGAGGAAGAGGAGGGGTGAAGAAAAAGAAGACTGAGCATGCTCTGAGTGAGGAGGAGAGATGAGGAGAAGGTAGTAGAGGGACTGGGATGGAGAGTGTGTTGGTATGAGATGGTAAAAGACCTTGTTGCAGCTTGATGGTTTGGAGAGTGCTGTGACACATTGCCCCCAGGGTTTTGGGTGAGATGGAAGTCTTATAATTTTTTGAATGCATCAAAATTATAAGGAAAGGACATAGCTTAGTGGTTTGGAAGGTAAGTTTTGCATTTTTGTCTTTTTCAGAGATGTTGGAGGAAGATTAGGATGGGGGAAAAGAAACAATTCCAGCTGTTATCTGTAAAACCTGAGCAACGCGCTACATTTTCTGCTCTTTGTAGCAATATCAAGTCTTCAAAATATCTTTGAAGAAAGCAGTGATTACTTAGATTTTATAAGACCATTTGCTCCTCTTTTGAGAAAGAAAGAGGGGAGTTAATGTCATGAGTGCTTATAGTGAGTTAGCTTTAAACTGAAGACTCCTAAGGAGAAGACATGGAAAGATTATTGCAGAGGTGAAGGAAGACCTTTGAGTGGATCATAGATGTGTTTAGTGTCAGTGTTGATTTACACTAACTGAGGATTTGTCCTTCCACCTCTGTCCTGTCAGATTTGTCTTAACTCTTCTGCAGGATGTTTCCTGATTCTTTACTCAGTGTGCTTGTGTGACTTGAGTTTGCAGCCCTTATTGTACAGGAGCTGTGGCAGCTGCCATGTGTGGCTGTTAATAGGCCCCTTTAGTAACGTTCAGAAAATCTCTCCTCCCTTCTGACATATGAGGAAACGTCCTCTGCCAAAGTCAGCTGCAAGGCTAACTTTTCTGGGGTTGTAAGAAGCTGGTGCATCTATGGATGGGATTTCAAAAGAGCTAATACAGCTGAACTTTGCTCCCTTCAAACTCCCTGGCAAAACTTGCACCGAGTTTTTTAAAAGCAGAGTTGGGTTCACGTGAGGCTTTCCTGAAGGTCCCGTTTAACTTCTGAGGTGCACTGGGAAGAAGAAAAGAGCAGAAAGTAGCCAAAGGACATGCTGGAGAAAACTACTCCACATACAAATTGTATCTTTATTTCCTAAAATAAGGAGGATAGATATGATTCTAGCGTGTGACTGGTAAGAGAAGACAGGAGGTGAATGGCTACAAGGAGGGGAGAAACTGAAATGACAAGGAGGCAACAAGGTTTTAAAAAATCGCAGCTTTATCTGTCAGAACGTTTTTTAGTCTCCCCAGGATGGCACAGTAAAATCATTCTTATATCAAACCTAGATGACAGTGACATAACTGTCCTGTACAGAGAAAACATGCAACACTTCTCTCCCAGGAGACCGATGTTGAAGACTTACTGCCAAGATTAACAGTCTGCATGTGTGCTCTAACCCATTCTTTCTCTAATTTTACACCTGTTTGGTGTCTACACTTTTCAAATGTATGGACTTCCCTTTCTCACCTTGTACTGTAGCTAATGAATTATTTTAACCCCTGTCTTGCCAGTTTTTCTCCATTGCTTACAATGTGTCACATCTTTGAGGCTGCCCTGTACCTCACTTCTAAACTGATGAAAATCTTAGAAATTTATTAGCCCATATTTTCCACAGGTAGCATGTTGGTATTGCCTAGCTGCTTGGATGCATTAAGGCAGGAGGAAGGTGAGTGTGAAAGATCGCCAGGATGATGGCTGTAATGCTTATATCAATATCTTATCTAAACCCAGGGAAGTACTGGGTACTATGTACGCTGTGTACAGCTATGGGGAGAGAAGAGTTAACATTACTCTTTTGCTGACTGCTATACAAAAGAAACAGGAATTCAAACAGAAGAAATATCTAAACCCCAGCAGACTAAACACTCCCTCCAAGTATAACTCTTATAAAACTATCAAGTTTCTCTGTAAGTTAAAGTTTTAATGGCAGTCTATTCAGCAGAGTGTTTAGGCATGTATTAGCCTTCTGGGTGTACTTACGGCTCTTGATAAGGCCCCTTTATCTCTAAACAGGAATTAAGTAAAGCTTAAAGTGTTTCTCTTAATCAGAACTTCAGCATATTCTGGAAGGTCTGTGTAAAGACTTTGTTGTCTTGTCATAGCCTACCTTATTCCCTCTATCATTTCCTGGCATTGCTTCTTCTCAGAAGAAAGAAAAACCCTATATTTTGCTACTCCAAAATCATTTAGATAGGATATGCTTGTAGAAACTGGATATAAACAATTATATGTTTATAAAATCTTTCACAAAGGCAGTGAGGATCCATCTATATGGAATTTTCTTCTCTCAGTGTAAGCGCTAATTGACATTTCCTTGTTGCTGCTGCATTATCAGCAGTCTGCAAAAGAGAAAAAGTACTGTCACGCAGATTTGCTGCAGCATGAGGACACTGCCCAGTAATTTTTGCTTTATTTTTCTGTTATCACTGATTATTAGACATGGAATAGCTCTTGGATGATGTAAGCATTTCCACTGTGAAGGGTTCAGTTAAACCCCAGTGCTTTCACCAGAGACTTACTGCACTGGCCTGTGACATATAGGCAGATGAACAGGTTACTAGGTGGGAACCTGTAGTTCAGCAGCTACTCCACAGTCACTGGCCTTACAGACACTGTTACTTACTCTACAGCAACCCAGAATATAGGCAAAGCAGCTTAGTGTGCGTGCATACTCCTACTTAGTTCTTATTTTGAAGTAAAAGAAGGCATATAGACAGCTACGGCAGCTATCACAATGGCAATATACCATAGCTTGCATTTTCACTTGCCTGCATCTCAGGTTTAATGCTTAAATTAAGTTAGCTCTTCTTAAACAAAAAACGTTTTTTAAAACTTTGAATCCTGTACACCACAGAAGAAAAAAAACCCCACCCATATAGCTACTCAGTACTACCTACCTATGTGGGAGCACTTTTTCTCTGGGACAAACTAGCTTTTCTGTTAGCTAATTTCAGAGGAGTTAAGCAGTGATTTGGTCACCATCTCTAATACCTACAAATGGAGAATATTTCTTATGATTGCAGATGTTTCATTATAATGGCAGAATGTTTAAGAGGATGCAACACCTTGAACTGAAGCTAGACAAGTAGGAATAACTGACCTTATGTTAGGGGGAAAAGCACAGTGCATTCTTTATGTGCACTGCTTGTCATAGCCTATGAAAATAGCTTGAAAATCTTTCACAAACTGAAAGCTTTGCAAGACTAAAATACAGGCCTTAGTCTCAACTAGATAAATTACTTCATGCAGAAATGATAGTAAGACCCTAAGATCCTGTGTCTAGTGCTATATGGGAAGTCAGAGAATGATTATTATTTTTGTCTTTCCCTCTCTTTAAGGTATGTTTTAGTGAAATTATTTAGTGAACAAGGTTTAGAAATATTTTACATTTGTAATAACCATTTTTGCATGATTCTTTAAATATCGAATGACTTTCATAGAGATTTCAAGCCCCTTGACTTAAGGATGTGCTTTGCTGAGGAGGTGTATTTGCCCAGTATGAAACAGATATCTTTTCCTTTGAAGACATTTTATTTTAGCATTAATACAGTAATTTCAAAACATGAGGCCAGGTTTAAGATTTTGACTGTTTTCTATCTCTCTCTAGTACCAGTAACTGCCCTTTAATTGCACTCAAATCTTCTTTTTCAACTTCACTTTACTATAATACTTTTAATCTTTTGAGATTATTAGGGCATACTTACTGGCATACCACATCATACTTTGATAGATGTTCTGAAGTGTCTAACATTATTTTGGAAAATTGGATCTTAAGAATTATTTTAGCTAGAGAGACCCAGAAAAACAAAATATTCTGCTCCCATTGCTTGCTAAATTAGTGTATTAGCTGGAAAGCTGTATGTTGCTATAAAATGAAGTGCTATGTACACATATTCAAACTAGCTCTAAGGAAATTAACTTGTGAAGCAGTAAGGCCACATCAGCTAAGTAGCGTGTTTTAGCACAGCAGAGAACTGAGTAAAATGTGTTGTTTAATTCCTCTGATGCCCAGTCTAGTCCACTGACAGTTTTTAAGACTGCTCAGAAAGCACATCATTTGAATATCTAGCAACTGTTGTACAACCTTTTCAGACTTATATCATCCAGTCATGTTCCACAGTTACAGCTGTCAAAAGTTCAATAACCGCAAGTACAGCATATTGTGAAATCTGGGCTTTGTACTGATAGCCAACAAAACCTTGATACAGACTGCCTGTCATTGTATTCCCTTCTGATTCAAAATGTACCATACTTTTTGTTTCTAAAGAAGAAAACATGGTAATGCAAATTGAGAACTTTATCAAAGCTATTCTTTTGTTCAAACTGTTGCTCAGATCAACAAAATTTTGTTGCTGTTTTCCATCAGGAAATGTCATTTGAATTAAAACATTTTTTTTGCTGGTGTGTAATTTAGAGACAAAAAATCCCAACCTCGAGCATTTATAAGTATTTGTTCACAAAGTTCTCATAAAATTAAAACAACACTATTAGGACAGAGTAAAAGGATACTTCAGATTAGATACTACTCAATTCCAAGATTCTGTTTTATCTGTAAGTGCAGCCTGCAGGCTTAAAATGCTTGCAGAAAATAATTCTTAATGGAATAGCTTTCTATGTGAATCTTATCACTGGCTACACTATTTCATATGCCTAACTATTTTGGCAAGAAACCTTTTTAAAAGCCTTGGCATTGTCATAACACTGATAAAAATGAATGATTTACAAAATCATATGAACATTCATAAAGAAGAAATGAGGAAAGTTCTTTATTAAAAAGCTGTTTTTAATTAACTAGGGTCTAAATATTAGCTTAAAGCATGCTGATACATTTATGAACATTACCAGAGTACTGATGAAGATAATACTGATGTTTAGGGTGGGAATCAACTTCAGAGACCTAGGGCTCGATGCATTTGCCTAAACAGAAGCATGTCATGTCATATGAGATTACTTGAAATTTCCTACATGGCAGAATGACATAGCATCTCAATACGGATGTCTTGAACACTCTAGGTCTTCTCAGGTGGCTCTATGTTTAGACAAATCAGTTACTTTCCTAAATGCAGTGGCTTGATTCAGCTGACAAAGTATGTGCATGTAGTATTATTACCTGACATTCCACAGGGTGTTGATTCCACTTCTAGCTGATTCTCCAAAAGGATGTGGTTTTCCTATAAACACCATGGGATATCATACACCCCTGTGCAGATGCTTCACATATGTTAGGATGTCCCTGATGGTGACTAGATGCCTACATATGGCCATCTGTGTCTAAATGTCTTCAGTGTAGGGATACACTGCTGAGCCAGATGTTTCAACTGCCTGAGCAATCACTTAACCCTATTCCTTTGTTGCAAAGAGCAGGATACTGGGGCTGTGACCTAATTAAAATTTCTACACCTGGTTATATGGCCTGAGAAGATAGGACAATATGAAATTTTGTCCAACATCTTTTAGACACCATCACTTTGCGATCTAATATTTATTTTTAACCAGTGGTTAATATAAATATACTTGAGGGTGGTAAGACACTGGCCCAGGCTACCCAGAGCAGCTGTGGGTGCCCCATCCCTGGCAGTGCTCAAGACGAAGCTGGACGGGGCTGGTAGCAACCTGGACTGCTGGGAGGGGGCTCTGCCCATGGCATGGGGCTGGAACTAGGTGATCTTTAAAGGTTCCCTTCAACCCAAACCATTCTGTGATTCCATGATTCTATGATACTGTATATTGGAATCCTTTGGTAGAATACTACATACAGCAACACTCAGGTGTAACATAAAACTGCAGACCTGTTTAGAAGAAATAGGTATGTGGACTATTATAGCAAATGTATAAAACTGGGCCCAGGCAAATGTAAAGGTGAGGAGGAAATTGGTATCATGAAGTTCTGCAGTTCCTTGGGAGGATACAGAATCTGACATCCTGCTGTGACAGCCCACCTAAGGACAAATGACCCTGGAAGTCCTTGTGCAGTCAATGAGCAGGACACCAGAGAAAGTGATATACCACTTCTTTAAAGTACGAGCTATTGTAATTACAGTTAATTATTTATATTTATTGCCATTTGATTCTGACTAAGAAAGGGGAAAGACGGAAGATGGTTTGAGTAAGCATTGCCAATACATGATAAAATCATTATTCTAAAAAAAAAACCAAGCAAAAGCAGAAACACAAGTCTAGTGAACTTTGGAAAGAAGTCATTCATACCTAGAGAGAGGAGGAAGGCATCTTGGAAGAACTGAAAAAAAGCATTATAAGCTTGCATGCAAGATATCAGTCAAAAGATCATCAGAGACCTGACAGCAAACTATCTTAATGGGGAGGATAAGAAACAGGCAGAGGCAATGTGGAATTTGATTGAAAATTTGAAATGAGATTCAATTGAAATGAGAGTCCATGGCTACTTGAGAACCCTAGATTATCTGAGATGTCCCAAAGGGCTGGCAGACATGGCACAGTGCCAGTGGGAACTGGCATGAGTTGCAGACCAGGTGAAATAGCCCAGGTGTCTCAGTGATACTAGATGTATAAGTTCAGGCCATCAAGCTGTGCCACAAAACACCTGAATGTAAATGCTCACAGGTAGGTGTCAACCCCTGAGGCAGGCTATAGTCTTCTGTTGCGGTCAGTGAAGATCTCGGGTTCAGTTCAGTTGCTCACATGGAAGGCATTTGGCTGTATTCAAAAGGAACAAGGGCTACAACTGGCTGACACAGGACCAGTAGAACCTTAGAATGGAAGTGATCTCTGGAGATCATCAGGAGTCCAATCCTCTGCTAAACCAGGTTCACCTAGAGCAGGTTGTACAGAGTTGATTCCAAGCAGGTTTTGAATGTCCCCAGAGAAGGAGACTCTACAGTCTCTCTGGGCAGCCTGTTCCAGAGCTCTGTCACCCTCAGAGGAAAGAAGTTCTTATATTCAGGTGGAGCTGCCTGCATTTCAGTTCATGCTTGTTGCCCCTTGTTCTGTCACTGGGCACTACTGAAAAGAGCCTGGAGCTATCCTTTTGGCACTTGCCCTTAAGGTATTTGTAGACATTGAGAAGGTCTCCTCTCAGTCTTCTCCAGCCTAAACAGGCCTAGCTCTTTCAGCCTTTCCTCATCATGGAGATGCTCCGCTCCCCTCATCATCTTGGTAGCCCTTTCCTGGACCCTCTCTGTTGAGGACTGAAGGCAGTGGGTTGATTAGCATTGATAATGTGCAGCTGTGGCCGTGCCTCGAGGGCAGTGGTTTGATTGACATGGATAATGTGCAGCTGTAGCTCGTTCCTGTTTAGTCAAATAGCACTGAGGAGTGTGGAAGAGGGGGTTGGATGGAGGAGGAGTAGTGTGGTCTGACCTCTGGAGGAAGGAGAAACGGCATGAACAGTAGAATATGACTGATGGTAAAAGCCTTGTTACAGCCTACTAGTTTGTTTGTGCTACAACACCTCTCCAGTAGTTCCCTGTCTCTCTTGAACTGGGGAGCCCAGAACTGGGCATGGCACTCCAGACCCAGCCTCAACAGGGCAGAGAAGAATGGGGGGGACATCCTCCCTCAACCTGCTGGCCGTGCTCCTCCTCATGCCCCCCAGGATCCCATGGCCTTGCTGCCCACCAGGGCACACTGCTGGCCCGTGGGCAACTTGCTGCCTACCAGCACTCCCAGGTCCTTCCCTGCAGAGCTGCCCCCCAGCAGGTCACCCCAGCCTGGGCTGGTGCGTGGGGCTGTCCCTCCCCAGGTGCAAGACCTTGCACTTGCCTTTATTTCATTAATTTCCTCTCCACCCAACTCTCTAGGCTGTCCAGGTCTTGCTGAATGTCAGCACAGCCTTCTGGTGAATCAGCCACTCCTCACAGAAGACCTGTGTCCTTCTGAAAAGGCATCTGGAGATCTGAGGTAGTAACCATACTTAGACAACTAGTTAATGGAGGCTGTAGGAAGGTGGAGGTTGGTCTCTTCTCCCATGTAACAAGTGACAGGGCAAGAGGAAATGACTTCGAGTTACGCCAGGGGAGGTTTAGATTGGATATTAGGAAAAAGTCTTCACTGAAAGGGTGGTGAAAAATTGGACCAGGCTACCCAGGGAGGTGGTGGAATCACCATCCCTGGAAGTGTTTAAAAATCATGTAGATACAGTGCTCTAGGGGCATGGTTTAGTGATTAACTTGGCATTCCTGGCTTAATGGTTGGACTTGATGATCTCAGAGGTCTTTTCCAACCTAAATTATTCTTTTTCTATGATAATGCAGTCTATGGAGCCTAGATGGCCATTCAACTTTTCCTGAAGAAAATGCCTTGGGCAAAATTATTCTACAAAAACATAGACATCTCATGCACTTTGAGATGCATTGAAGTATCCTACTCACCTTCAGAGGCGGCTTTATTTTAGCACGAATGCTTCAGAACAGAATTCCTGTTCACATCTGCTTTTGAAAATTACTTTGATATTTTAGGATGGTATCATGATTTAACCCCAGCTGGCAGCTAAGCACCACACAGCTGCTCATTCACTCACGTCCCACTGGCAGGATGGGAGAGAGAACTGGAAGAGTAAAATTGAGAAAACTCATAGGCTGTGATAAAGACAGTTTAATAAGTAAAGAAAAAGCTGCCCACAAGCAAAGCAAACCAAGGAATTCATTCACCACTTCCCATCAGTAGGCAGGTGCTCAGCCATCCCCAGGAAAGCCGGGCTCCATTGTGCATAACAGTTACTCGAGAAGACAGATGCCATCACTCTGAATGTCCTTCCTTTCCTTCTTCTTCCCCCAGCTTTATATGCTGAGCATGACATCATATGGTATGGAACATCTCTTGGGCCAGTTTGGGTCACCTGTCTTGGCTGTCTCCCCTCCCAACTTCTTGTGCTCGTCTGCACACACACACACCCTCCCCCACCCCCCGCAGCCTGCTCACTGCTGGGGTGGGGTGAGGAGCAGAAAAGGCTTTGGCTCTGTGTCAGCACTGCTCAGCAATAATGAAATCATCCCTGTGTTATCAACACTGTTTTCAGCACAGATCCCAAACAACCCCATATTAGCTACTGTGAAGAAAAATAACTCTATCCTAGCCAAAACCAGCACAGGTGGCCAGGCACCTATGTCTTAATTAACTAATGCAGCCTATAATGGATTTTATCAGGACATCCAGAAGGACCTGAAAACCAGATATAATGTACATAGAAAGCCAAAGCAAGGACAATTCATAGCAAAAACCTGCCTCTCCTGAGGTTCCTCCAGTCCTGGACATTTTTATGCCCCTATGATAATTAACAAGATACTGCAACTGATATGCAGCTCTAACTTTACGTGTGGTTAAAACCATTTCCTTACTTTTCCCAAAGTCTTGTGGCAAAATGCCAGTTCAGGCTGGGTGAGAAAGGTGCTCCTACTGACAAGGATGCAACTTTAAGAATTGGCACGTTTGTCTCGCTGGTAAGATTAGCAATACATTACTGCTCAATGTAGAGCAAGTTAATGAGCCTGGAGCTCCCTGGAGGCTATTGTTAGATGATGCATATCCTTAGCATAACTTTAAAGATGTGTATCTTTATTCTAACAGGACTGAAGTTTT
Source organism: Microhierax caerulescens (assembly GCA_035590215.1). NCBI lineage: Eukaryota > Metazoa > Chordata > Aves > Falconiformes > Falconidae > Microhierax > Microhierax caerulescens. The sequence continues at coordinate 78,201,294 of JAVJGJ010000059.1, read as the reverse complement.
ATAACATAGACTGAACACAAATATGACCTGGACTATACAGGCACATGTTATTACTGACAGCTGATGTTACTAAAACAAAATTACTCCATTTTAATGTTGTCTTCCTTTATTTTGTCACATGAAAGCTCTAATTTAGCTTCCTTAACATATGCAATTATCTGCACTTAAGGTGTACTTTCTCAGTCCAGGCCTTTTCAGCACAGAGGTCTGTAGTTTGATGTGTTGTATAAACACAGATTCTATTTCTTTGGAAGAGTTAACCACAGTTGGTTTGTTTCCTGTTCTACAAAGCAGTTAAGCACAAACTGAAGGTTCAATGAAATCAAACTAAGCATACATTTAAGTGCTTTATTGAACCGCATCACATTTTAATTTCTCAGGCTTTGATGTGTCATGATGCACTAGCCTTTTGATCCATAACAAAGGCTATTTTACACAAGACTTTATACAAATGAATGCACACACAAAAGTGCCTAGGAAAAGTTATAGGAATAGACTAAGCATGAATGGTATGTTTTTAATGAATATATTCTCAGGCTTCAATATTTCCTGAGAATTGTATGGTCCTTGTGTATTTAGTAACTTTAGTGTAAAATTGTCTTGCCTAGTTTACATTTGAGCATGTGTAAAACCTTTTTGTTCACAACATCCATTGGTCAAAACTCTCCATAGCTAATTGTGTTTGCTGAGAAAAAATCTCTTTTGGCTTTAATTTGAACCTGCCACCCAATAGTTTTAGCAAGTGATCGCTAGTTCTTCCTGTGCTGGAGGAGGTAGTAAACAATAATCTCTTACTCATTCTATCCTTATCAGTGTTTTATTTTTTTTCTTTCAAGAGTAACCTTTTCCAGGCTGAAAATTTAACTTTAACTTAGTCCTACATAACTTAGTTACTCTTAGCAGGAAAGTCAGTCCACACCAGGATTCATTTGTTTCAGCCTTATCTGTATTTTCTTGGCATTGTTATATTCTCTCTGAGGTACTACACCCAAAAGTCACTCTCTGTTTTAGGACAATCAACTAAAGACAAAATATAAATAAGTACTATTATCAATGTTTGGCATACAGTCCTACCGAAAGATTGCTTTAGGATTCTTTTAAAAATCTGGTAGCAGGAAAAAGTTTGTTATAGCTTTTCAGTTGCATACAGTTAACATCCTACCAAGTTCTTGCCCATTCTAATTCCTGAAGTATTTGAGGTGCACCTGCTGCTACTAAACCCTAGCCTTCACACTATGTGCAGAACCATATCTGCATTTCTGCTGTCAATTTGAAAGGTCTGACTATGCACATCCATTACTAGAGCCAGTCAGTCAGGCATTGACTCTGTTCCCAAGTATAATGCTGTCCGATTTGTCTTATCAGAGACATTCCCGTGCATCTGATAGATATTACAAAAATCACAGGTATTGCAGAATGCAATGCACACTGGGGCATCTCAAAAGCACTGGATCATGCAACTTCAGTATTTTTCTCCTGAAAATGTAGCTGGGAAAAGGAACCACTATGCTCATTCACTCTTTTGGGGTGGAGGATAATTTAGTCCTCATCATCATTTAGTTATAGCTGAGAGTTGTGATGCAGTTTTGGGTTTTGAACAAGTATTTTTTCCCCCTTCTCTCCCTGTTTATTTTTCAGCACTAAACCAAAATCAAGCCAAAATAAAAATCCAAATTCCTCCTGGAAACACATTTTCAAGATCATGAAAAAGCTGAAATTTATGGACACTGTTCCCTGCTAAATTTCCTCGAGACCAGAATATTAACTAGGATTTTTTAGGGTATTGAATAGCTATCACACAGAAAGAGAAGGAACTGCATCCTAGTGTGGGGAATACTGAAAAGGATGTAGGGTCAGTAGAGATAAGTGATTGAATATGACCTCCCATTGCAGTTATGGGGGAGAAAGAGTAAGAATCTTGAATGCGTTAATGAAATTAAAGCAAGATGGTGGTTTTCATCAGGGTCATGGCATTGGTGAGACTAGTTCTGGAATATGATATAAAATACTAATATAAAATGAGTTTTAAAGTAGTTCTGAAATCCCAGACAACATGCAGCAGAGCTGCAACTTTTTTCCAAGCTGAAAAATAATATTTTATGGTAGAAGTTGTTTCTCTGGTGAATAAAAAGGACTGTTATTGCATCTAATTTACCTGCTGGGAGAAGAAGATCCCATGGAGTTCAGATTTTTCTGGTAGTCTAGACCCAGGAACTCAAGGTTTCTATGCAGTTTGGAAACCAGAATTTTGTTTACAAAGAAGTCAGAGTGTAGGTGATGGGAGAGGAATGACATGTGCCTTAGTCTCACTCTGATAAGGAGCTGGGATGGTGCTAGAGTGCCATATAGACAGAGCTTAAAGATTGGCTTCGTCACAAAATACATAAACCTCTGCTGGGAGGAAATACCAGATATAAAACGGCTCTTTAATCTTGCAGACAAATTCCAATTAAAAATGCACTACACACTTTTTACACTAGGCCTGATTAATCACTGGAACAAACTACCAGTAGAATTGATGAATTCACCATTTCTTAATGCCTTCAAGTCAAGACTGGATGCACCCCTAGAATTTATGTGATAGCCAAACACATGTTATAGTCAAGTACAGTACTTGTTTTTTGGGTTAATATTGTGGATAATAGAATTTTATTTTATTTTTTTTTTCATGTAGTGAAGGTCTGACTAGTGGTCTTTTCTGGTTTAAAACTCTCTAAAGCTGGTAAAGACTCTTACTATGAACAACTTTGCTTTGGTCTACATGTGATCACACTTCCCACATTCTTATGCCCTCTCCCTGCATTGTATGTGTCACAGCTCCCATCTGAAATTGAAGCTCCTGAAATCTGTTTAAGTTCCTTCATTCCCATATATAAGAATTATTGAATCTAATGGGAATTTAGTATATTAATAAGAAAAGAGATGCTAAACACTTTATTGGATTTGGGTCCAAACACTTCCCAACAAGCAACCAACAAAAAGTGAGAAAAAAATACCTAGTATTAATCAATAAGACTCATTTTACTCAGCCTTTGTTTTGTAGCAGATAGCTCCTCACAGGAGCACAGACTGGAAAGAAATTCTTGGGTCACCAAATCCAATTTCTTGATATCTTCAAGAGGTAGTTGAATAAATAGCTCCTTTCATAAACTGATCAAATTCCATTTTAAGAAGGCCAACACCGTTGTCCTACCTCTAAGTTCTCTTATTCCAAAATCTGTGCCATTGTCCTACCTCTGATTTATCTTATGCCAAAATCTGATTACTATATACTCACCTTGCTATTTTCAGTCCTCAAAGTCTGTAAATAATGTTCACTCTTTCCCTGCCTTTAGCCTACTTGTATCTTTCTGGAGTGTAGATGCCAATATATTTAGGCCAAGTAACCATATTACATCTAGGCTTTATTTTCCTAAGCCAAACTCTTTTACTTGCTTCATTTAAAGACAGGTTCTCCATTTATAACATTACCATATTTGTCTTTGTTATTCTTTCAGTTAGAAATTGGCCTTTTTTTTTATTCTTCCAAGTTAGAATTGGTCTTTCTTAATTGTGGGTGACAGTGATGCTCTAACGGAGGTCTCAGGAGGGATGTAGATGATGGCAGTATCTCTCCATGTCTGAAAGCAGACAAGTTTTATGTTAGCCTTTTTCACACTTATATCACATTAGTGGCTTGCAGCCATCCAGTGACTATGTAAGACAGCCAAGTCCTTTTACTTTTCATTATTTGTGACTGATAAATTTCTAGCTAAATGTAGAAATTCATCTTATTGGTCCCTAAGGGCACGAGACTGCCCTTTTTTGGTACTCCAGTTCTCACAATCACACAGTTCTCCCAATAGTGTATCCTTGGTATGGGCAATGTTGCCTATCTTCTTTGTATTACCAAATTTCAATAGTGGACTTCTTTTGTTCTAAACTTGTTAATGTTCAATGCTCTGTATTATTGGTTCTGAATCCCCATTCAATGGAATGAATGATGATCAGTGTCAATAAAACTATTACCTGAAAAAATGCACATGTAATAATCTCTACTGTAATAGTAACTATTGACTGATAGTGTTTGAACAATACACATAGAAGGATTGTCCCTACAAGAGATGAGACATGAGAATAACTGGCTTCCATTCCTATCCTAGCACTGACAGTAAGTGTGGCTCAGCACAGTGGAGAGCAGACAGTGTGTTGTCCATGTGGTTGCAGCAGGGCACACGAAGCCTGGCCAGGTATTAGCACATCCTGTAGGATAGGATGCTAGGATTCCATCTTAGCAACAAAAACTGAGCCTTCTGCAAAGAAATTGTAATTCTGTGCATGTATGTATGAAAGACAGGTTTTGCTTTTAGTTACTACTTTAAATGCCCAGGCTTTCCAATTAAGTGATCAGCAACA
>JAVJGJ010000059.1:78172983-78196893 GCA_035590215.1 Microhierax caerulescens | reverse complement strand
ACTTCAAGTTCCACCTGTGGGTAACTCACCATGCTAATTGCATATCTTCCTGGAGGTTTAGAGGAGTCACAAATAGAGGCAATATACACAGTACTATATTTTCAGATTACATTTCCTCTTTATAATCTGGTAATGTATGTTGATGTTATGTTTCCTAATTTATTTCCATAATTACTAAAATACTGGGTGAATGTTGTAAACATGGGACAATGCATATAAATTACAATATAGCTGTGGCTTTGGTAAATATAGCTACTACTGATTATCACTCCTGGACAGGTAATATAAAGCATACGAGTACACACTAAAAAACAATGATTGTATAATCATCATTTTAACACAAAGAGGGTGCCCTTATGATGTCTAACTGCAGCTAAATGCTACCTACATTACATATCACAGCATATAGATAGTGCATTTCTTAATTTCCTTGGAGACTATAGAACGTAAATATGAAGACTCACTACTAGTTTCATTAAAAGCACTGAAATATTTGATTTCAATGACTGGATCTTTGTCACAAGGTGAATTATTAATGGTTATTTGGCATCTAATTATTTCTAAATGTTTTTATTGCTATATATTAAATTAGGGGAGACTAGAAAGGAGAGAATACCATTTGAAATTGACTGCCAACTTTTAAATGAGATTGTTTCTCCTGAGACTATGGTGACTGCAATTTATATTAGTAGCTCGTTGAAGCACATATATTTCTTCTGACCATAGGTAGATATGTCATGTCATAGGTAGATCTTTTTATTGATGCCAAAATGCTTTTCTGTTTTAAAGTACCACCATGGAAGACTCCTCTCTAGAAACTGTTTATGTTGTATTTACGCATTTTGCATATTTGCACTCTAAATACATATATTGTTGCATTTATTGGGTATAACATCAGCTGGTATTATTCTGTGGCTTTTGTTCCATTGTTATTTGTTTTACAAAAATAGAACTGTATTATATGTGATTTTCTTTCCTCTTACAGAATATTTCATTATTTAGCAGAATAATGAATAACAATCTCTTTCAATATTTCTGTTTCTATACCAAACTGCACTGTTATGGTAATTCTTGCTTATTGTCCTCCGCAGAACAAAGCTGCAAATATTTGACCTTGACTTACAGATTTGGGTGGAATAAATACAAACTACTGCCTGATGAAGAAAATCTATATTATATATAAGAAGGATGAGATTCATATCTTAAAAGGCCTTAAAATACCTCATTAATATTTTAATTTCTGTTTTCAAGGAAGAATAGAGCACGTAACTATGTAACTTAATTTGTGTTGATATTACCCCTAAAGAATTGCAAGTTAGAAAGATCAAGAGAGGATCTTTCGTTCTAAGAATATAACCTTGAGAAGAACTTCAGCCAGTACTTTTGCATGGAACCTAAGACTGGAGTTTGAAGTTATTTATTTTTTGGTACATCTAGATAATACCTGTTTCAGTTTGAACTGGCACTCTCTGTGGGCAAAGGACCTGGGTGTAAGCCAGCTCAAACAGCAAGTCTTAGGACTGTGTTAGCACAGTGCTGCTTCTCCCTTCATTGTCAATCAGAAGAGAATATTAGTCCTAAATAAAGACTGCAGTAAAAATGTTGGCTATGTTTCTGTTTTGAAGCTGTTTACACCAGCCTATCTTGGAGCAAAGGAGTGAGCTCCTAACTGCCTGCAAAATCTTGAGGGTTTGTGCCTTTAGAAGATAAACTTGATTCATATAGGATGGCTTGAAAATGAGATACAAATCAACATGACTAAAAGTGTTGGATTCGTTTTACCTAATCCCAGATGTCCATTCTGTACTTGTATGCCTTTGAGGTATTCTTATAGACTCTTGACATAGACAGTGGTGACAAATGACATTTCTGGGCTGCAAACAAGCTCATCCAAAAATAGCCAGTCAAAATAGGTTAGATGAATTCTACAGTTGCCAATTTTTCTTCGTTGACTATAAAGGGAGAAAGAGGAACGTTCCTCTGAGGAACATTTAGTGATGTCCAACATCTGTGGGCAAATCTCAAACTAAGACCCTCCTAGCTGTCCACTGAATTGCTCTCTAGGCTCCACAGACAGTATTGACAAGATCTCTCCTGTTAACAGAAGTTTATGCTTTTAGCATCAATAAACCCTCCCAGTTTAGTCTCCTAAATTTAGGTGTCTTAATCTTGGAAAGTTTAGGTGTCTTAATCTTGAACTCAGTTGGCATCTGGTACCATTTGAGGTATGCTGGAGTATCCCAGAAATCTGCACGGGACTAGCAGGAGAGATAAAAGGCCTGCAGAAGGACCTGTGTCCCATCAGGTGGCATAGACCATAACATTTCAAATGGCAGCAGATGCTACAGTTTAAGGTACACTGGGTATCAGAATCTCACCCAACCATAGCTGGTGAGAACAATTGCTACAGTGACTGCCTGTATATATAAAGGCATAGAAAAAGGCAGAAACTTTCTAATGTTGGGAAAGAAGGAGTAGTGAAAGACCAAAGTCTAGAAAACAAGAGAACTGCTGGTATTGAACAGTCACCTCAGATGATTCAGAATGTTTAAGAAATAACATTATAGTTGGGTTGGTCTTATGTATGGGTCTTGATTGTTTTTAATATCTTTACTGGACCCTGTTTGTTCATCCTTTATTTCTCACTTGTAAGATTGGAAATGTGTATCTTGAATGAAACAATGTCTAATGGCACGCCTCCAGCAAGTGACACTTAGGGGAAAACACACCAAGAGTTCCCTAAAAAAATCAAAATATCAAGATTAACTTCTACTTCACAGATTTAATTTCTGTTGCAATTACTTTAATGGCTGTTTCCACCTGGTCAAGACAAGGTACAGGCACAAGTCTTTCTAAGATGTCGACTCCCAGTTTGTGCACCTCTAGTTTGGCTAAAAAGCTGTGTGTTTTCCAGTGTCAGCCCAGGACAGCCTCCAGCGCTGTCAGCCATGCTCCCTCTCAGGACAAGGAATCAATGGCTGCTGCAAGCAGAGACCTGCCAACTCTCTTCGTATGAGTCTTTTGCCTGCTTTTATCCTTGCACAGCCTGTATTAATTTCAGCTGGGGAAGTGTAGCCTGATATAAAACTTTCCATTCAGATAAGCAGATCTGACAGATTTGTCTCCTTATTAATAGACTAAGTTCAGCAGAATTTAAGATGCAAATTTATTCTTGGCCTATTTTCCTTTTTGCATTTTCAGTCTCTGTTTTCTCCCCTGTGCTTTTTCCCTAGCTGTTTACATTTCCTCATCTCCTCTGGTCTGTATTGATAAAATTACAAATTGTAATCTTTTAATCTCCTGTAATTCACTAGATTACCTTTTAAGTGAGGGAAGGTGACAATGCGGGTTTGTGGCCTTTCTGCCCCACCTCATCCATGTGGGAGAATTAGTAATGGTACCCCAAAGGGGAGAGCCAGGCATGCCTCCTCTTCGACAGGCAAGCAGACAGAGGCCAAGGCATGGCAGCAGAAAGAATGAGATCCTGGCATAAAGAAGGGTGAAATAGTAACAAACCAGCTGAACCTTGGCAGTTTCTAGCAGCTACTGGCAGCCATTTTGCAATGAGGACGGGTCACCATGGCGGACATTTTGTGAGGAGCAGTGGCCACACCAGCAGCCATCTTGTCCTTGCTGAGGGGAATAAATTTAATACTGCTAGAAGTGGAGGGTGACTCTGTCCTGGTGCCACCAAAGCTTTTTGTCCACTAAGCAAAGCACTGCAAATACATCTGTTTTGTCTACATTTGGTCATCATTTTTTGTGTTAGGGTGAGAGTGCCTAAAGCCTGAGAGATACAGGAACGTACATCAGCCTGGTAAGTGACAAGCACTGCAAATACCTCTGTTTTGTCTATGTTTGGTCATCTTTTGGGGTATAGTGAGGGTACCAAAAGCCTGAGAGATACTGGAATGTCCTTCAGCCTGGTGAGTGAGTGGCATGGGCTGCTGCTTTCCTTCAAAGGTAAGATCTTAGTGATCTTAAAGAGAGAGATCTACCCTGCCAGCCTCTGCCGTTCCCTGAACTCCCATGCAGGAGGCTGGCAATTTCTTCCATGCCAAGGGATCTGAAGGCTGATGGGGATTACAGGTACCTGCTTTGTGGGACCCTTTGTTGCTGGAGTCCTCCAGACATGGCAAGTGGATCAGTGCTTTGTTGTGGCAGGGCAGGGGAGGGGTGAGGCCTCCTCCTGCCCTTGTCCCCTCAGCTGCATGGGGAGTGCAATAGGCTGAGCTCTGCTGTCCCCGCTCTGCCAGAGAGGTGCTGCTGAACCCATCAGGATGGACCTCAAGGGTCAGAGTCTGAGCTAGTCTGGCTGGTTTTGCTGATTCATGGATCAGAAGGCCATAGGGAGTCATTACGGACATTCAGCTTTATCTGTTAGGGAGCACTGACTGTAGCACTTGCCACTCTCCCCATTTGCTTTTTAATGAGATGGAACGTATATATTTTTAGGAAATAATCAAACATCCAAGCTCAGTTTAAAAAGTAATTATGGCTGGGAAGCAATGGGAAGCTGCTGTTGCTGTAAGGCCTGGACAGGGCATTGGCAGGGAAATGCCAGGGTGCTTGATCCACCCAGGCATGTGCAGTCCTGGTAGTCAGGAGGATCTCCCAGCCTTCCTGAGCCCAGAGACAGGATTGAGTCCAGTGGTACAGTCAGGAGGAGGGATTTGGTTTATCACCTGACAACTTTTGCCAAATTAAAAAAAAGCAACAAACAAAACAAAACCTGAAACAGGACTATGGTCTGAAACATTACAATACAATTCTAAGGAAGAGGGGACTTTGGCATCAACCTTTTCCTAAAGACTCTTTATACATATCTATGTTTTTTTTTTTTTCTCAGACACCTTGCTTCTGTGTTCAGCATGTAATATACATCTTTAGCCAAGCAAGGAAACAGGATTTGATTGAGCAAGCATGTTACTGCAATTCAAAATTACAAGATTTTCCTTTGTTTCTCCTTTTGTTTGGTTCTGTGCTGCTACTGATTTTATTTAGCATGTTAACTCTTGTAAGGTCTTTTGAGACAAATAAACCTTTTGCTGCAATATGGTCTCAAAATACGTAGAGATGCGTGTGTTCTCTACTATCATGATATGGTATCAGCAATATGTAAAGTTTGATTATTTTTATTTCTGTCAGGGAGTTGACAATGTCAGATTTACTTGTATGGATTCCTCCTCGAGATGTAATTTTACAACAGCTTCTGCAGTTTTTCTTTGAATGTTTTTTGATGCTCCAAGGTGCTCCAGCTGCTCATATGATACAGAGCCAGCCAGGTTCAGTCTATTATGGGACTTGCCCCCTCCACTTAGCCAGCTACAGGGTTGAAGCTGAAGATGACGACTTGTCTGATTTAATGTAGTTTCCATGGTGGTAGCAGCACTGTGATGTAGAAACTGCCACTCTAGTATGCAGCTAAAGTAATTTTCAAAATGCTTTTTCACACTTCCAAGCTATTTCCTGCAGACTAGTGAAAACCAATGATTGCATTTAAGGAAGAAAACAATATACAACTAGTTTTTGCTGAAATTCTGCAAGTCAGGGTAGTTGCCTGCCACTACTCTGGTTGTCAGGGGTACATGCTCACTTAGTACTACTGTTGTAAAATCTAAGGGTCACCTAAGATACTCTCCAAAGGTTTTTTTTATCATTCATACTTCCTGAAGAATGCAAATGATTCCTAATAAGCAGAGTATTTTAGCTTCAGTGTTCTTTCCTGGCTAAATAATGAGATCAAGGAAACTTTGTCCTTAGTGGACTGATTTTTTTATGCCTCATTTATGCTCTGAGATGGATCAACTTAAAATGGAGCATACATGTTGTTATTGCCCTTCCTTCACTCATTTGTAATCACTTTTTAGCACTTATGAGGGCTTGAGGTATATTTTCCAAATTGCAGGAAAAGGGATTTAATTGTTTGCTCATTTTTTTTGATACGTCAGATCATGTATTTGCTGTTAACTAGGAACACATGTGTATGCAGTCATATAAATAAACAGCACTTTTAAAAATCTTCCACTCCTCCAGTTTTTTAATCAGACATCAAAAAGCAATACATTTTGAGGGGCTTTTTTTAATATCTCTTACCTTTGTGTTTTTCTTTGTATTCTGTGAAATGTTACCTTTTTTAAAAAATTGCATTGAAAAGAAATGTAACCTTCTCTTTCAGTTCCCCAAACCTTCCTTCTACCCATCAAACATAGGCACCACTATTTTCTTTCACATGCTAGTCAAAAAGGGGGGACAAAGCAAAACTGCTCAGTTTTGAAAGTTTGCCAGGCTTTGAAATCTTCTAAAAAATATTTTCCACTTTAAATAAAAATCCTGGGGTTTTCCCCCTGAAACTTTGCTATTTAAACATGATTGCAGAAATATTTTTCAGACTTCATTTTTGACACAAGCCAAGCTGTTGGCATAAGAATGCAATTTTGCATTTTTTGGTTAAGTAGTGGTAAATCAAATATAATTTTTCTTTCATTTGAATCTTTTGGTCTGCATTAGCTCACATTTGTTCTTGTCCTGGGGAAAGTAAAACATAATTCTGGAATTCAAATCTTGATCTGCCAGAGGGAGGAATTTGCCTTCAGGTGAGTGGAAATGTTATGGTGGTTCATGGTTCTCGTTTTCACTTTATGATCCTTAATAAAATCCAAATCAACCAAAGCAAAAGGAAGTTTTTATTCTTGACTGAGCATTTTAGCTTAAGCAAAGTGGGAACAGTCAAAGGATAAATTTAAATACCATTTACAGACTGATAAATTTCTTTTACTTACAGTAACTAGGGGTCTCCTACAGGAAGTGGGAAGTCCTGTGACAGAAGGGGTTTTCCTTGTCTCAGGTGAGCAAACTGATGCCCCTGACACTGGAAGGGAGTTTCCTAAGCAGTATGATCTGGGCTGAGGTGTGGGAAAAGCTGAAAGTTATGTCTGCCTTTCAGCTACTTTTGGGGACTTTCTTCTCACATAGAAATGATTTAAGGGGGAAAGCACTATACCTCCACCTCAGACTCTGTTTCTGAATTATTATTTCTTTTGAGCAAATATTTTCAATATTTTCAAATGAAATTGAGTAATAAGTCAGGACAACCAAAACTATTAATTTACTGAAAGTAGTTTTTTAAAAATTGCTTGGACTGTTCTGTCTCTTTTTTTTTTTGTTGTTGTTGTTTGTTTGTTGAATCTTATTTTCTCCCTCCTGACAATTTGGAGGAGCTTGCTTTTGTGTCATTCTAAGGTATTTGTTTCCTCAGGTGGTAAACATTAAAGTTTAAAAACTCACTGTGGTCCTTAGTCTTGTGAATAAAGAGCTGAAATAGCCTGACTATAAAGGCATGGTGCCCTCACTATTAGCTAAACTGACAGGTACTGAAAACAGACGCGCTTCTGTGGAGAACAGGAAGATTTTGAATAATTTGTCAGTTTAACTGCAAGCATAATGAAAGCATTGTGACAAGGATTTTGGAGTACCAAGACTAAGAAGAAAAGAAGAAATGAATACATGAATTCTATAGTGTGCTATGGCCTCCAAATCTATAGTGTTCATAATGCCTAACTCAAAGATCCTACCTAAGAACAAATCTGTAAAATGGGTGAGGTCATTCATGGTGAATTTTTTCTTTTTAAATGAAAAAGAGAAAACAACAACCCCCCACCCCCAATTCTCATTTCTTAGTTGCATGTGCAGTGTGCACACTGGGGAAAATAAATAGATCCCTGTAATAGCTGAAATAGAAAAAGGGAGGAGGTGATGGTGGGATAGAAGAGACAAAGTGATACATAAGACATGACATGAAAGCCAAAGTCAGATAAAGTGAAAGGCCAAAATAAGAAAGAACAGTGACACAAAGTCATAGCACAATCTTAACAAGCCAATGTCAGGACACAGGATCATGGATGTTTTCAATCTGTCTGCCATTTTCTTCAATAAATTGCCTTTACAGATTTTATAGTATTTCCCTCAGGAAGGTCCACAGTCCTATTAAGATGTATTGTATTGGCTAGCCACAGGTTCCAAGTCCCACTATAATGTCATTTTCAGTTCAGAGTAAAGGATTTCTTCTATTAGAAATTATCATTAATAAGAAGATGTCTGTCAGCTGACCTTTCTCAGCAAAAATATCACTGGTAAAATCTTTCTAAAAATCTGTCATATGTCTCAAATAAATCATTTGAATCTTCAATTGGGGGCCAAAACCTCATCTTCAGCTATATGTTCATAATTCTCATTAACATCAGTGAAGCTTAGCTCAAATCCAAGGGCAAAATTTGTCCTCTATTCCTCAAAAGGGCCTGAAGATGTAAGTGAAAGTTTAGGTTTCTGTAGATCATAGAATCATAGAGATGTTTGTTGGAAATGACCCCTGGAAGTCTCTAATCCAACTTTTGACTCAAGGAAGGAGTATTGCTGACACTGGATCAGATCATACATGGCTTTATCTAAGTCTTGAAAACTTCCAAGGATGGAGACTGCATAAACTGTCAAACCTTTTCAGTTTTTTCACTGCCCTACCAGTGAAGAAAAGCCTCCCCTCCCCTCCCCCCCTTTTTTTTTTTGTTGTTGTTCCCACACACCCCCACCACACTTTTGATTAGCAATGACTATGGGGAAATGGAATGTGGAATATTGGAATATCAGGCCCTAAACAGCTGACATATTTGGTTCCCAATTCAAGAAAATAAATTACTGTTGAGTTAACCTTAAGCATATGTTTCCATGTATTGAAAGAGATTAAAATCACTTAATATAATTCCGACTATGTATTTTGACATCCAGGACAATTTTGTGGCTGTCTGACACTTAGTAGAGTTAAGAAAGAGCTTAAAATTTAACTACTTGTTTAGATTGTGTAGCAGTGTAATCTTCCTTTGCTAGTAATATGAACAAGAGTTTATTCTAGAAACCACAAATTTTAACTGAGCTGGGATGTTGACACTGTGAAAGCCAATGGAACTGTAAGACATGATCCTTTAAAATCTGCTCTGTAAAGCATTTGAAAGGCTTGGTTTGTAGTTTTAGCATACATTTCAAAGATGTAACTCTGAGATAAAAGACCTGAATTTAGTTGTCAACATGCAATTATTTATAGGTGCGCTATGAATGAGGTTTAGCTGTCTAAGCGTAGATGTTTTGTGCACTTGTGATGCCTGAGTTTATCCAAGGCATCTACACAGGGCTGCACATTACAAAGGTCCTAGGGAAGATTTGAGCTAGTGGGTAGGTTTCCCTCAGATACCTCAGAATCGGAGCCTCTCAATCTTACTAATATACTGGAAGGAACCCATAGAGGGATTTAGCCCAGTGTAAGGCAAAAATCATATTTCCATAGGTAAGTGTCTACAGGTACAACAGCTGTCTTAACTCTTGTGTAGTCAGCGGAGCTTTTAAAGATCAAGTTCAGCTGTAAGCCATCGTTGTGTAGTGCATTTGAGATGCCCAGGGATGCCTGAGCTGTCTGCATGAGGTTGGAAGATACAGCAAAGAATTTATAGGAAACCCATAACCTTATATTTCAGATGGAGACCAGGTGGAATATCCAAGGGCATCTAGTATAAGCAGAAGCCTGCTGATTTTAGCAAGGTGTGGGAAGGGAGGAGGACGATGTGGGTGTTAGACAGACGTACTGAAATCCTGTCAGTAGCCAGCTCGTCACTGTCTCTGTATCATAGAAACAGTTGACAGCACATATTGACACTTCCCAGTGTAAAAATTGTCTCAGTGTCAATGTTTCCCAACAGTTTAAAGTGTTGACACCCTAAATGATGGATCTCAAAGAGTGGTGGTGGTGGTGTGTGTGTGTAAAAAAAGGATGCTGTGAAGGAAGAGGGGGACAAAATGTATAAGGGAATGAGAATTTGGGCATAGTCTCTGGCACATAAGGGAATGGAGAGTACTCAGACCAGAATGAACTCTGGATGGCGGAGGGCAGGGATAGGGCTATGAAGGTGGTTCTCTGAGCCCTGAGGAACAGCAGGGCAGATGATATGTGAGGAACCTGAGGAAAAGACATACAGCAAATGGCAGTCCGATAGAGGCTGGAGAGGAGAGGTCTGTGCTAGCTATACTTCCAATAAGCTGGTTCACTGGCTCCAAAGCCAGCTGGCAGATTTTGGACACAGTCTTGCTGCTAAACACTCCCTGCTTCCAAACAAGAAAAAATACGCCCAAAATTCCTATTGGGAATGCTTCTGGCCAGGACTAATGCCTGTATCCAGGCAGCACTGGAGCAATGCTAGCCGACCAGTGAAAACACCAAGAGGGACTGTTTTAATGACAGCTGTGTGACAGGGCTCAGATCTCTGTCCTGGCTCTATTTGATTTAGTAAACAATGTTTGCAGTATCCATTCCCAAAAGCTTTTCCCAATGGCTACTTTGGATGCAGCCCTGTTTTGGGTGCCAAGTGAACCTAGCTATATAGATATGAGCCATTCTTGCTGGTTGCCCTTGAGGCTGCAGAACTTTTCCCACTTTATTTGCTAATACAACAACAGCCTTCCCAAAATGGGCAGGAGGAGAAGAAATAGGACAGGGGTATGTTGATAAAGAGGAAATTTGGGGATAGGAAATCCCCTGGTCCCTTGAAAAATGATGGAAACCAGCATGAGGGACAATGATACCTTGATTTTGGGAAGGACGGGGAGGCAGATGTAGGAAATACCTCCCTGACATCAAGGGAATGTAGAGACATGGGAACCTTTGTCTAAAGCATCGGTGTGATCCTCAGATCACACATCAGCTTCCTACTCACTTATGCTTGATACACAGTGTTAATTCCTGGCTGAAGCACTGGCCATTTAGGTCTTTGTAGGCTATGAAAAGCCCTGAACAGAGTGAAAGTCAGAACTGCAGTGTCTGAAAGTGGGAACAATAAACACCGTTATGACCTACTTGTAACCTTCAAAGAGAGCATACCAAACCATCCCCTAAAGCATTACAATTTCATACAAAAAAGCCAAAAAGTTAACTGTCCCAGATCCTCCTTTATTGTTTTCCATAAAATTGATCTGTGCAGAGTTTAGTGAAGAATTTTTTTAAAAAAAGAATTTAAATGTTTTTTAAATATATTCTTTTTTTTTCTTTTTTTTTTTTTTGATTCAGAACAAAACCTCCAGAATCTGTAAAGTCTGATTCCATTAATTGACCTCAGATCTTTGGACCTGAAAAGATCTGGGTTTTTTAGGAGAGGCTGGCGTCCAAGGTCTGAGTCAATCAGATGATCGATCTGAATGTTTGGTCTGTGACAGTCCTGGAGAAAGGGCTTGACAGGAAACCAAACAAGCTTTCATCAAAACATTGCCAGATTTCCAGAGCAACATTGTCTGAGCTGAACAGTCCCTACAAATGGTTTGATTGTGATCAAATGACAAATGAAGTCAGAATATCTGAGTATTTCTAAGCAGTTCTGCTTCTGATTTAATCCACTCTTGTCCTTCCCAGGTCCATCATTTCACTCCTGACATTTCCTGGACAGAAACAGCAAAGTACTAACTTCCCACCACTTTGTTTTACCTCTCCCTGGCTTTCCAAATTCTTTTTCCTCCGATAATTTTATGGATATTTTTTCAACCCCTTTATTTGTCCACAGATCTACTGTCACCTGAATTCTTAATTTGTCTAGGAAGAGCCCACAATGAAATCTCAATTCCTTTAAGCAAATTCAAGGGTATATGAATTTTCAGCATACAGAAGTCATCTGTATGGTCCTAGGTAAAGAACAGGGTTCCTGATCCTCTTCTGGATCATTTATTTGTTATCCTTCGAAGTAAGAATAATAACATGAGGGAATATTCTATAAGCAAGGAAGTTACTCACGTGAGACCTCTTCAGTTAAAAAAAAAAAAAAAAGTGTCCTAAATATCTCATCAGTGTATTATTTATTTATTCTTGCAGTTATGATTAATGATACCAATTGTAGACAAAGATGGCACTGCCTAGATATGACGTGAACACAGAACAAGGTGATTGTAAAGCTGGAGGACAGGGAAGCACATAGCCTGACAAAGACTGGAGATAGTGTGTGGGCATAATGAACCAGGAAGCTCAGGCAAACAGCTGGACACTTTCCTTTTGCAATGAACCCACCTGGGTCAGATAAGGGATTTATAGCCTCTCATCTGACTGAATTTTATCTTGTTTTTTCCTGAAGAAGACAGTTTCCCTATTTAAGCAGCAACCCAGGAGATCATTGGGATGTTTATAAGGGCGTATAATTTGTAAAAGCAAAGCCAAATTTTCTCTGACTTTTTCTCAAGGTATCTTGGAAGCTTATTACTTTTGTTCAGACCCGAAGAAAGGTTTAAGCATCTGAAAGTTTCTCCATTTCACATCAGTTAATTAAATAGAAAATACACTCTCCCCCTACCATTCTCACCTCTCACATTCTCACAAATAACATCTGGAATAATGATTTAACACACCACCACTCACCACCACCCCCAAAGAACCCAAAGCATTTTATATTCGATCTAGTTCAGAATTAACATATGTCCTCACAATGTGCCAAATTTCCTCTGGAGTTGTTACTTCATTCTTAGTATCCTTGTTCTCGTACTGAGTTTTCTGTTAGATTGCGAATCTACAGTAAAACTAGTTTCCCTAGTCTCAGCCAAAGGTCTGTTCAGTGATTGTCACCTAATAGCAGTGTTTTTGAGAGACACCATCCAAGCAAGGAGCATTACCAAAAGGAGAAAGTGAATGGCACCCTGACTTCTGCTCCTAAAAAGCCTGTAGTAGTTGAAGGGATGACTAAACTAATGAAGAGATGCTTGGACTTAGTTCAATAAACTGAAGGGAAACATTTGATTTTCAGAAGACTAACATTTTGGAAAAAACAGATCCAGAAAAGTGATTCAGTATCTCATATTTTCCAGAAATTTCTACTTGATGGAAATGTCAATATTGTTTCTGAATCAGAACATGAAAAGGCAGTGGAGGATTTGTCCACAATCAAATTTCCCAGTATCTTAACTAGTCTATGATCATGAAGCTCACTTTTCTCCCCTGAAGTGTTTTCTTATGAAGTTCAATACTAGTTGCCCTTTGGCAGTTTTGTCCAGGCAGGCCTTTATGTATACACAAATGTTTGCTTCATTTCTGCAGCAAAACTAAAGCACTGCAAGCATTTAATGTTTACATGAAAACTTATTGCTGTAGTAAGAATCCTGTAGTTGTACAAACTGTAGCCCAAGACATAAGTTCACACCCTATCTTTTACAATGGACAGAACTGACGTAGCATCTGCTATGTGCTTGACACTCCTGGTATCAAACACAACTCAAACCCCTACTTCAGAGGGCATTCAAGCAGGCCTTGGAAAAATGTTCTAATTTCACTAGTTGCCTTATTATTTGTAACACATTTTTCTTAGTTTTTTTTAATACATAAGAACCTTGAAGTATAGCTAAGTAGATCAGATCACTAATTCCTGTGAGCTAAGAAAATGAATTATTTTCTCCTGTATTTTCTAACTTGAGCTCCTTGTGGCCTACATAAAATTTTTGCCTGTATTTTTTTATAGTCAAGAAGGTCAGGTATAACTGTAGCCAATAAACAAAGAAGCAAACAGTAATGCAACAATAATACTTACAAAGATTAATGCTAGTACCTGAATGCTCAGTGTTCCCAGGAAAATTAATTTTCCTGAAAACATTAATTATTCTCTTTCCTAGGTCTAATGCAAGTTGAGTAAATGCTATGCTGAATGACCTTGAAGGTTACAGAGGTTGATGGAGCTCTCTGATACGTTTCTGAGTCTCAGGCTTTGAGCAGTTCACACATACCCTGAAGTGTTCCTCAGTAGAAGCTGTTGCTGTTGTGGCTCCTAAGATCTTTACAGCCCTTTAGATGGTGATACTCTCCTCTACTTCCCATGGATTCATTTTTTTCCCAGAGGGTGGATTTCTTTCATCTGAAGCTGGATGACTACCACATAGCTGCCTATATCTGAGCAACTCTCCTTGGATCCTCTTTACAGACATGAAGAAGTGGGTGCTTTTAGCACGCTGTTCATCTGACCTGCCTTAGAAGGAGCCACATACATGGTCCAGCTCTCCTCTGCTTGCAAAGAGAGCCTGTGCTGTCTGCCACAGACATAGATATCTACCTTGAGCCAGGTGAACTTTGCCACAATGTAGGACCAGAAGGGTGGGCAGCAGACTGCTCACAGGCTGTACAGAGCCAGGCCATGCTGTCCATGAATCAATTCTGCAAAAAGAGCAGGGGTCCAGCTGATAAGACAGATCTGATCTGGCCAGTTTGCACAGTGCTGCATCATGTGTGATCTTAATGGTTCAGAGACCAGCTGGAACACCTCCTCACTGTGCTGCAGGCTGCCCAGTGTCCATTTTGGCCCAGTATACATGCATTTGGGAACACTCTTACTATGTGCAAGCACTCTTCTATTTTGCCAGTGCTATCAGCTTATCAGCTTTTGTGATTTTACAACAAACTTCCTGGTATTTACTGTTTTCCTTTTGTTTTCCTGAAGGTCCCATTCTTTGATGCCCTGCTGTGTAAATGACTGAACTCTCTTTTTGAGAGACAGTGCAGTCTTCTGACATGGGGAAACATTTGAAAATTCAGTTCCACAGAGCAGCAGTCAAATTAAAAATCAAACAATCTAACAAATGACACAACAACAAAAATCACTGATAAAGTTTCAAATAATAGATAATAGTGATTCTTATTTTTAGGTGGAGCTAGATCACGTTTCTTCCTCAGCAGTATTGGTTTTGACTAGTGATATGTTGCTCTTTTGATCTTTTTTTTTTTTTCCCCTCTAGTAATTACAGGAAAAAAAAAAAGAAAAAAAAAAAAGCTGCTCTTCTTTCTGTGACTGACCAGAAATCCTGGTGTAACATTCCCTTCCAAGGTTAGATTCAGCAGTTCTTCTCTCTGTGATTTTCCTTGCATGCAGCCAAGGGCACACAGTTCCTTAGAGATGGAACTGGCTGGGTTGTGTTTTCCTGCACTGCTGTCCTTCATGGGTTTTCCCTGTTTAGCCCCCCAGCACCCCCCACCCCCGCTGTACTCTGATGGTCTCAAGAGATCTTTCTGGCAGTTGCAGGAGGTTTGGTGCCCAGCAGTGTGCAGGGGCAAGATAAAAGCAAAAAGACCATCTGCTTTCGGAAGCTTTGGTCACTTTAAGCAATGGTAAGCATCCCTCCCTCCTGGCTAATCTCAAAAGGAAAGCGTGGGAGCTGGAATGGGTGAGGGATGCTATTTTGTCAGTGTTAGGTACTGAACGTGTGATCAGCTACCAGGACAGATGGTAATTACTTCCTGCAGCTCAAATTACTTACATGAATCTTCACTGGGCTATAACCACTGATTTTTTTAACCCTTCCCATCAAGGGAAATAAAGGAGAAGATCACTTAGCAGCTGCTCTATTCAGTCTCTATCCAAATGAAGGTTGCAACTAGGTAAGTTTACCTTGCCAAAATGCTTTTGAGCATGGAAGTCACTGCTGCCAGTATTTTGCTGGCAGCACATGAGCTTCACCCCACTATGCTGGGTATTTCACACCTCTGTCATGGTAGTTTGAATAAAGGTATTTATCAGTTGGCAGAAGAACTTTTAAGCTTTCTGGTTTTGTTTTGTTTTTTAACTTTAATGGTAGTATTAATTTTTTGCTTGCTTCCTTCCTTTCCTTTCTTCCACATAGATAAACCTGTGATGTATATTGTTGAATTTAATATATCTCATAAAACATAAATCTATGTCTTTTAAACTATGCAGCCTGACAGTTCGTAATTTCACACAGGTATCATGTCTTCTCCTTCTGTTATGTTCCAAATTTAAAGAACTTTAACTGATGGAAAGGACCAAGTCTCTATTCCATGTGATACCTTTTAAAATGTTAATTTGAAAAGGACAGAGAACTCTCAATTACAAACAGTGCCATTGCCCTTTGGGTATGATCCCCTAATTAAAGTTTGCTCTGATGACATTGTTCTTCATATTTTGTGACTGGATCTGATGCTGAAAGTTTTCAAATAGGGTGGAGATCCTGATGAACAGGGCAGAACTGAAATTATCTTACTGCATTTGCAATTTAAATAAATCTCAACAGAATTAATTGCTTGTGGTACAAATACTTTGTTTCTAAGCAGTAACTGGATTCATCAAGGCTGATTCCCTTCTCAGTTGCACACTTTTTCCGGTAAATGAATCTCTATTAAATCACAAAAACTCATGATGTGTACCAATGAAATGAGCAAAATAGACTTTTTCTTTTATACTTTAGAAGTTTTTTTAAAAAAATACTTTAAAAGTTTTAAGATTTTTTTATTATTTTCCATCTTTGGAAACTCTGAAGCTTCTCTTCACACATTTTAGCATTGCCTCACCTGTTGCATGGAATCCTGTAAGAGGCTTGGAGGATTCCCATCTGAGCCTGTCTGATAGTTTAGCAGAGGAAAAAATACAGGGTAATGTACCAAATGCCCCATTAGTGACTAGCCTAGGTCAGCAGCTTCAATAAACAGTTTAATCTCATTGTTAAAAGAAATAGCAGTGCTGTTGTAATACAAATAAGCGTTAAGTGCTTTAGTGCTCATCAGAGGGTGTTAACTGGAAGAACATTGATGGAAAAAGAACCAGGTTGTGAGTGTTATGAGCCAACTGAAAGCAAAAATAACTGCAAAGATGAAAGAGATACAGGAGTAACTGTGCCCCAACAAATAATTCAATTATTTTTCAAGTAGGTGCTGAATTTTTTTACATGTCTTCCTAGTATCTATAGTCATGGCCCTTCTTTCCAGCCTGCCTGGCTTTCGTCAGAGAGAAATTTATCTTACTTTTGCATCTGCATCAGATGGAGTGGTGACTAGCCTCAGACCACTCCCAGCTGTTCCTCACCAGCAAAGTTACTTTACCTTCCTACCAAACAGCTCGGCAGCTTGTAATCATATTTATTAACCTGACTGAGACAAAACAGATAGAAATGTTTGACAGAAATGGCACTCTTGCTTGCTGCTGAGCAGGAACTGAACAGGAAAATAATAATCATCAGGAAGTAAAGGATGAAGACCTGAGGATGGGCTGGAGTTGGTGACTTCAGTCAAGGCAGTGGTGAGAAGCAATAAGCTGGCTGTTTATGTCCCAAATTACAATTTGTACCACATTTTAAGCTGCAGTTGGGAGTCTGTAGGTGCCCCGTTACACACCCTCTCTTGTGTCCACTCCCTATTCTACTTCTCTCAGCTTCCCTGTGTATCTCAACACACATCTACAACTACTAATGTCAGACTTTTCTCCTCTGAGGCTCCAGTCTTTTGGAACACCCCTCCCCAGTCTCTTAGAGTTGGAAAAAGCAGATGGATGGTAAAAAGCTTTAATTTATGTTCCTGCAGAATTCCAGACGTGTTTCTGTGGAGCTAGTACGTACTTTTCCATGCTGTAGAAATTGGCAAAAAAAACATAAAATGTTTTCTGGGCATTGCATGTGTTTCATTTCACCACATGTAGACTCCAACATTTATGACAGAGGAGTCACCCTGGGGTCCCTCTGTATTGAGACATTTTTAGAGCAATATCCATGCCATTCTAAAGTAAAATAAGTCTGATTGTTTCCTAAAAGTGCATTTCCTATTTCTTCAGTTTGACTGTAAGAAGAGACCATGTTGACTTACACCAGTTTGCACATCTACCCTGTAGACCGCTAGCCTTAAGTGTCCTACCCACAGTACGTTTTTGTGAAAGAAATGCATGGTTTACTGCACTATCTCACTTTTCAGAGCAAACATCATTATGGGGAATAGAAAGAAATATGAGGAGAAAGGAATATCTGTTCTAAGGATATATAGCTCCTTAAAATAAAAGCTGAGAAGTATCTAGGAGACTGATGGATTGGACATGCTGAACTAAGTATAAGGGCAGTGACATCTTCTCTGTAAAAGCTTTGTTTGCATAGCTCAGCAAGAGCAGTATCTACCTGAGTCCCACACGGGATGCATTATGGACTGTGAATTTTGGCTTCTGGCTTTCTTTTCTGAGAGATAATGAGGAAGACAAGATGCAATGAGATTACATAAAAAAAGGCTAGAAACCCATGTGGCCTGATTCATATTTCTAATACAAGGCATGCATGCTATTGTAGAAGTCCTGATTAATTACATGTTTTCATCTAACTAGCAACAAAAACTTCATGCTGGGGTGAAAAATAGGAAGAAAAATCTCATCAGTAAAGCTCTGGACAAATTTAGCACATGCAGTTAAAGTCAAATTTGCATTCCATTGAGCTCAGTGGAAAAAAACCTCCAATAATTTACTAGGCCCCTAGTCTTTCCACCCTCTGCTTAATTACGTTACCCTTTACTTAATTATGTCCTGGTAGTATTAAAATGCTTAGAAACTTCTTCAGCCTCTAGATGCATCTTCCCGTATTGGATTTTGCTTTTTTATATTTTCTTCTGATACAATTCTGAATCAGGGCTTAAAAGCTGCAGCCACAGATTCTCCTGAAGGATATGACAGAACGCTACAAAAGAGCACTTGATTTTGTCTTTATTGCACCACACATGAGTGCCTCCATCTCGTTAATGTAGGAAATGTGTTATCTGAGGGAGAGGAACTTGGAAGCTTGGAATGTCAGTGGTGTGTTTTAGAGCCTCTGTTTTTTCATTTTATCTATTAGATGGCAAGGCAAATTAAATGTCTCATCATGATGAAATAGCAGCTTTTTCAAATGTGTCTATTTGGCAAGGAAACTGTATTTTTGTCAGCACACTAACCTCAGTCCCATAAGGGGACCGATTGGCTTCCAAGCTGTAATAAAGTAAATGGCAGGCTGGGTTAGTAGTTGCAGGGCTGTCTTTTTATACCGAAAGCATTTATTTGTTTGCTTTCACAGGGGATCCTTCCCTGAAAACTTTTTCATCTAGAAGCCTACTTCATTCACAGAATTTTTAGCTGTGAAAAGGAGGTCTAGGAGCATCTGCATTGCTTCCTACCCCTTCGGCAAAACTGCTCTTGTCTGAGTCTGTGCTTTCCTCTCCTCATTGCCTTATTCTCTTTGCAGCCTCTGTCACAGTTAAGCATACTGCAACTGCTAATCAATGATTTTCTAACACTGCTACTATTTGCTAATGCCCATGCCTTACTGCAGTACCTTTTCAACTCTTGAATCTGATAACTGGCAAAATCCCAGAGTGATATTATCCCAGTTTGTAGGATACTTTTTTCCATAACCATATCTTCCCTTGATCTATTTCTTTCCTCTGAGATCACATTTTTCACTTCCAATAAATTAGGCTGCCTCTTAAACCAGGAGATCTTTACAAGACCCACCCACAGAAGAAGTAGGATGTGAAACTACAGGAGGGGACTGCTGTTCTGTGGGGTCTGGATATTTGCCCATGCAGCATGATCTGCCCCTACCCCTCTGTTCAGCAGGAGGCAAAGTCACTGGTAAAGGCTGAGCTAGTGCAGAAGCTGTATGAGGGGTATGTTGGGAACAGATTAGGTGGAGGAATGTGGAGGAATCATGAGCCCTAGGGCAGCCAAACCCAGTGACATCGTGTGATAGAAACACAAATATTTCAGGCTCTGTGCACTTTGATACAGTTCTTGCATAGCTACTGTGACAGGCTATCTCTAGCTTAGGGGTGACTTCATCTCTGTCGATATCATGATCAGTTCTTGTCCCAGTCAGGAAGATCTTTTTCCTGAGGGTTCTAAACTGAGGAACTAAAATTAAAGTCATTACTTTGACCTTCGCTCTCTTTTTCTCCCTCTAATATTTGGAGTACTTTTTAACAGCACCTGTGTTATATGTTGGATGGACAAGAGCAACAGCATGTGCCAAACCCCCTGTAGCCCCTAAGAAATGCCACCTCAAGCAGTTTCATGCAGCAGCAGTGAACATAACCACAGGTTTAACAGACCTGCTTTCAACTAGCTGCTTTGTCCCGTGGGGACTAGTATATCAATTTCAAACATCTTGCTCTTTATCACTGAGATAATTAGGGCATGCCTGCCCTGTGGATGTAAAGAAACTTGAACCAGTTCTGCAGCTAACTCTGGATATAGAAATACTGTTTGTCAACTGAATGCTTAGATCTTCAACAGCTTTGGCACCTCTGCACCTTGTTCCAAACTACAGGGTAAATCAGCCCTTAATGAGAGGGAAGAAAAGACATTTATAAGACTGCAAAGGAATCTTAACAGAGTTTTTCAACCCTGCTTCTCTGGTAAAGGGGCTTCAGCACCCCTGGAAGCTCTCAAGAATCAGTATAACACCATGGACATAAAAATGACCCAATACACTTAGCTCTGACAGGCTTCAGGAAGAAATGCAGGTTGCTTTTAAAAATCTCAAAAGCAAAAATATACCTGTTCTGTAACAACAGCAACACGGACTCATGTTTTCTCCTGCTTTGTGAGGGGAAAGCAATGAGTTCAGGCTCAAAGTGATCAGACCTGTCACATGAAGATGGAAATCTTTAATTGGAAAGACAGGAATGGACTTGAACAAGAGGTCACACAGAAAGGCACCATGAGAAGACTGGAACAGGAGGTCAAGGTGAGATTTGAGCTTTGGTAAAAGAGAATTAAGATCTTCCAGTGTGCCCTTTTTCTTCCCAAAGCGTACTTTTCCTTCTCTAACTTGCATCAGAAGATTATCTGGTAGAAAAGCAGACCCAAGAATAAATGACATACTTATCCATAACACCGTTGTACTATGTCACATTCATCTACATGCAGTCTTTCTGTCTTATCTACATACAATTTTTACAGTGCTAACAAAGGTGTGTTTTTTCAGGCTTCATGAAAAAAGGGCCCAGAAAAGCTGCATAGGCCAATGGAGGGGTTTTATTGCTCCTTGATGCATTTTTAATGTTCTCCTGGGTAGATCTACTCCTGGCTTCCCTCACAAATTTCAAAACAGCCTAATAATTATGATTACAAATTAGCATAATTTTTATACGTTTATTTTCAATTCCAGTGAGTCTCATGATATAGAAGGTAACAAAGAAATCCAGGTGAGAAGGATGGGTGATAGAAATATGTTAAAAGTATCATTAGGGGAAAAGTTACCTGTACCCTGAGGTACTTAGGTAGGCAATGATACAGCTAGAAGGGTTATATGTACTGACTACTTAGTGTCTCCTTTTTGCATTACGAAGTGCTAAATTCTGTTTTCTGGCTTATCCATTTAGAATTATTATGTTGGATGGATGCAACTTAAATCGGGGGTTGGACTGATCCTATTCTTTGAAGGAAATACACATTATCACAGAATCTTAGGATCATTTAGGTTGGAAAAGACCTTTGAGATCATCAAGTCCAACTGTTAACCCAGGACTACAAAGTCTATCACTAAACCATGTCCCATTATCTAAATAAACCATTGTTTATGGTTTATTTATCTATAAATTTATTTTTATTATATATATATATATATATATAATTTTAATCTATAAATTTAGCTGAATTCCATCCTCCAAAACATTTGCTAAGATTTTAATTTAGATGAATTGGTTTCAACACAATTGATAATTATCAGCTTTGTGGAAGATGCATTTTGTCCATAGGCAAGGAGAGAAGGTCCATCTCTTGGAAATGCTTTTAATAGATGCAAGCAAACACTTGAAAGCATGTGTTAGAATATGATATTTCACTAAGAACAGAACAGTGTTTGGCTATTTAAACCAGGCCATGTCTGTTTTCTACTATTCCATTAGATTATATACTGTCTTTATTAGATCAGTCCAGTAATATTTACACAAAATGTAATTTTTTAAAAAGGACATAAATCTTCAGAGGTTACAGAAACTTGGTGAATGGAGTAAAACATGCAAGTTGCTTTTATTGAATGAAATTGAAGTCCTTGCTTCTCTGTCCTTTAAGAGGATAGTAAAGTGGTTGGGGGCATTGACGCATGTGAAGCTTTTACTAGTTTATAATGCGCTTCCTTATTTATTGTGATGCCAACTTTTTAATTTTGGAAGAACTATCATCTTTTATGATACTATTGACCATCATTTTTAAAAACTTGGCCTTATAAATCCTGGTGAAGTTTTTATATAAATCTAGTTAGAAATTTTAATGACATATAAAGCTTCAATGGTGAAAGAAGCATTCAGTGCATTTAATATTACTGAACACAAGGATGCAACCATTAATTCATTCTCTTGAGCTGTCTTCTGTAGTATTTTTTTGAAAGTGGGGGAATAAAGTTATTCTTTAACAAGATAACATTGACAGCCAAAATGAATCGCAGTTATAGTCATGTATGATGACTCCAGCAACCCTCTTCTTCTGCCCAATGCTATTGTCTTCCACCTTAGCTTGCCTCATAGAGTGTTTGCCATGAAGTCATCTGCATTTCAGAGTTAAATAACTTATACCAGTTTAAAATGGTTCCCAAGCTGCATTATGAAAGTGGCAATACTAAAACTCCAATTGTATATATATCCATTCCTTCCCAGAGACGTGTTCTGGTCACTGACTTCACTGAAATGTTGGTCCAACAGTGCGTTAAACGATCTAATTGGTCTGACTTCATCTTGTTAAGGTTCTTAATTACTAGACAACTATTTTTACTGGTAAGGAAGCAAAATAGCATGTTAGGAAATTGACTGAAACCTAGAAAAAGTGTCCAAAAGTATTTATTTAGTTAAAAAGTGGAAACTTTTGAATGAGATGAAAAATAACATTTTAAGAAGGAGAGACTTTGTTTTTTTAAAATAAGAAAACACTAGGGTAAGCAATGGCTCCTTTGATCACGGCTTTTGTCATTCCAAGAGCTGAGCGTATACTCTCCATCTGCAGAATTTCCATTCCATACTGAGGACCAGAAAATAAACCTGAATGAGCCATAAAGTAAGTTTATTCCCTATGAGACAGTTTGTGATCCTTTATTTCTGCAGAGTACAACATCATCTATTCAAAACCACTGGATTCTTATTGCAGAACCACTTTGTAAGCGTACATAGAAGATGTTAAAAACAAATTAAGGTAAAATTTTTCTCCCAGAGACTTTATCAAAATGCATCTTAGCAATTTGGATTCATAAATCCCACTTGCCCTTGTTGGAACTTGTTTTTCTAGTTTATGGAGGCTGGTTCCCCTGTGAATCTCTGCAGCAGATTTTTTGAAATCTAAGTATACTTCAGGAATTAACCAATCCATTGTAAAGCATATTTTTGTGGTAAGAAAAATTTAATTATGCCACAACAGTGAGGTCAAATAATGTTGGGGTTTTTCTTTCTTCTATAGATGAAGCAACATGGAATTAAAAGATGACCACAAGGGAAGGGAAGGGAGTGGAGGAAGCCTGTGTCAGAGCACATATTGAAAGAGTGAGATAGGAGGATGAGTGAGGTCTGTCTGGTATGGAGGAGCCATGGTGGAAAAGAGGGACTGAGTGGGGTGATTCAAGTGGTTGTGGCAAAGGTATTTATCTTGGGTTTTTTTTCTCCATATTTTCCATGTCATCTTCTCTAGTACAATGTCTAAGAGCACTTTCAGTGTAACAACCTCTCCCCACCCTATTGTGAGTAAATCTCTTTTAGCATATAATGTAACTAACTGATTTATCTCCTTTTCTCCCCCTCTCAGCAACCTCCAGGAGTCAGACTTTTTCAGTATTCTCTAGCTCCTGGTGTCGCTATGAAAGTGAAAAGGGGGAAGAGGAAAGAAGGTAGTAGGCTGGGCTAGGGGGCTGCGTTGTTCCAAAATAGTGGGGAAGGCACAAGAGCTTGTTCCTCTTGCTACTGCTGCTTGGGGTGAAGAAGCAGGAAGGGCTGTGCCTAGAGGACAACACTAGAAAAGTTTCCCCTTAGCTTTGGCAGAGAGACCTTGGCCACCGTGACATGGTCTGGGGGAGGGTTCCTCAAACTTTTTAACCAGGGGCCCAGCCCGTGGATTAAGTGGCAGGCAGTCATCTGTGGCTGCTTGG
>JAVJGJ010000059.1:78152750-78168197 GCA_035590215.1 Microhierax caerulescens | reverse complement strand
GCTGAGTATATAAACTGGGGGAAGAAGAAGGAACGGGGGGACATTCAGAGCGATGGCGTTTGTCTTCCCAAGTCACCATTACACGTGATGGAGCCCTGCTGTCCTGGGGATGGCTGAGCACCTGCCTGCCTGTGGGAAGTGGGGAATGAATCCCTTGTGCTGCTTTGCTTGCATGCATGGCTTTTGCTTTACCTATTAAACTGTCTATCTTAACCCATAAGTTTTCTAACTTTTACCCTCCCGATCCTCTCCCCCATCCTACTGTGGGGGGAGTGAGCAAGTGGCTGCGTGGGGCTTAGTCACTGGCAGGGTTTAAGCCACCACAGGCTTTTACTCCTCTGTCAAATTTGCTGGTAACTTGTCCTGAATATCAATGAAGTTTAAAAGGGTGGGACAAGCAAACACATATACAGTGACAGCATGACTGCCTTAACCTCTTCTTCCCTCTAAGAAAGGAAGCTAACAATCAAACCACAACCTTTAATCTCAAATGCAGAAAAAATGCCTCCAGCTACAGGGAAGAGCAGGACATTAGTTACCAGCACTGGCAATTGAAGGCAGGCTTGCCTCAATTCCCACTGACACAGTGTAGTAGATTGTAAAACAGTAATGTCAATGGCTGAAAAGGCTTGCATGGGTTTGCTTTAGAACTTGCTGAGTGTGGCAGAACTTGGATACTAATTCAGTGTTCCTTGAGCAGAAGTGTGGAAATGGTTAGGCCAAAGCAATGATGTCCTCCAAGTTGTAGGGTAGCTGAGTGGTTTAGCATCAACAGAAAAGTTGCACCCTAGATGTGATAGAAGAACCAGACTCTCTGTAATTCAAGAGCCCATGTAATTCAGGAAGTTAAGAGACTCATCAGCGGTCCCAGCTGTAAGGTACTGGTCTGGAGATGAAGAAACAAAAAGAAAGGACTGTTAGGAACTCCCTGAAAAGAGTTTAACAACCAACTTCACCTTGAGAGGCCTGAGATAATAGTTCAAGGGGGTATTGTCATTCGGGACTAAGTGGTGTTTGTTAGAGCTCAATGGGGAAACAACACTGAGAATATTCTAGTTATGTTCTTGAGTCCATCCGCTTCTGCAGATGTAGAAAATAGAATACAACCAAACACTAGCTATTTTCTATGTTGCTGTACCATGAAAGCATCCCATTCGGGGCCTTTCACTGTGCTGTGCTGTACATGCTGGGGGCGAACACACCCACCCCTCTTTTCTTAACTTGAGAGTTTGCAGGTGAAGCAGAAGGTGGTAAATATTTAGGGCACTGCTAACTGGAGAATGTAGAAATATGACAGAACTGGTTTGCGGATAGAAACAAAGTAAACAGAAGAAAGACAAGGGTGGCCAGATGTGTGAAGTTTTATGGTTCTTATGATTAAAGAAAGTAAGGAGATCAATGAAGCTATGTGAATATTTACAGTCAGTTCCTCCTGAGAGGGACTGTCGTGACCTAGAATGTAAGAAATCTAAAAGAAGCTTTTCTTAAACGTATGACACAATTTTGTTTTGCTGCCCATCAGAAAACAGTCAGGTGGACTGTGTTAGTTATGGAGATATTAAGCTCTTTGTAGATATTTGAAATGAATATCATTACAAACTCCAAGTAGTCTAAGTCACAGATAGTCAGGTTTATGTATTTATATGGATACAAAATGCAGAAACGGCAATGTGATTTTGAAGTCTTACAGAAGAAAAAACATAAAGAGCAAAAGAACAACAGCAGATGTAGAAAAAGCACCAAAAATGCATTGCCTTATAACGTTTAAATTCTTCTTAGCACTCTGCATGCCACTAAACTTCTTGCTCCTCAAATTGTTCAGGTATTGACATTCTTAGAGAAACAATTCACATCTGATAGAATGAGGTCACTTCTGTTAGGATGTTTGCAGACAGACTGCTCAAACTTTCTGGGAAAAACTGGGTATCCCATGGATTTGTAGAGCATTCTGCAGTTTTTTTCCTCACAGCCCAGGCAGCTCCCTGATCCTTCAGTGTAACAAGCGAACTATAACAAATGCTACAGGAAGGAGAAGTTACTGCAAGAAGCCCACACACTTACTTCAGACTTTGCTTGAATTTGGCAAAGACCTTTTCTATGCAGTTGTTTCCACCCTAAAACTTTTGTGAAAAGGGAAAGTAGTATATACTTCAAAGAATTGTACTCACATGGGTATCGTTATCAGAAATCTTTGTGCAGCCATCTGGAAAATTCAGGCAAGGATTGTGAATCCTTACACTGAGCAGCAAAAGCTATGCTGTGCTGGGATAAGGAACCAACAGCATATTAAGAATGAATGTTTGAAACAGTAGCTGCATCAAATAATTTTCAAGTAGTCCCTGGGGTGAAAAATATTGTCACAAGCCACTCACTGAGTAAGAAATAAAATATGAAAATTGATCTGCATAACTTATGAAGAAGGACCTAGTTCATTAAGTGTTCACTGGCAATGACTTGCTCACTCCTTGTCCTTCCATAAGCCATTCACTCAATAAATATGCAGTCCTGGTCTCCTGCGAGGAGATGGAAGTTTTGAACATGGGGTATGTAATGAAGTGCTGTGGGCACCAGAGGAAATAGTTTTGCTCTTTCTATGCCTCTCTCCCATCCAAATCCTGTCTCTGATGCACTCTTTTTTCATTTCATCAACTGCAGGCACCTGTCTGGTGTCAGGGCCCTGAAGTGCATCCCCCATTCTTTGGGGGTTTGGCTGCTAGGGCTCAGGGCCACGAGAACAGAGCTGGTAGCTGTGGGGAGATCTCCTCCAGAGTAATTGGGGGGGGGGGCACCAATGAGGGCTGACCCCTGGCTGGAGGTCTCTTGTCCTGCTGGCCAGGTTTCTGAGATCGGCTCCTGGTGGGAGGGGACAACAGGGAATGGATTTACTCTTTTTGGTAGCAGCTCAAAACCAATCACAGCATATAGCACTTACAAAAGGGGGAATGCAAAAATTGCAAAAGTCATATAAATTTTAAATCCTCCTGTGTCATATGATAACCCAGCACAGTCTCTGCTTCAGACTACCTTAAGCATTTCTGAAATTGGTTAGCTGTAAAATAATTGTATTTCATGGTACAGAGCAAAGATGTGATTAAACTACCTTTGGGACTGTGGTGTCTTAGAAGGCTCACCAGTTATTCTGCCGTATGAGATACTGGTCTCATTTTGAATTCCCATGTAAAATCTTCCCTGCAAAATGTATGCACATGTATGTGAATGGAGTTGGAGAGAGAGACTATGTTGTGGATTTGTGACTGGTTTGATGGGTGCCTAGTCAGCCATGACAAGGTAGCTGAAAGGCCAGTTGTCACAACAGGTAATATTAATACTCATTATGGTTAAAAAAAAAAAAAAAAAAAGGAGAAAAAGAAAAAAAAAGAGAAAACCCTGAATGGAAATTTCTGCAGTAGCTAAAATCAAGTGGTTGAGTATAAATGAGGGATAAACA
Organism: Microhierax caerulescens; assembly: GCA_035590215.1. Lineage (NCBI taxonomy): Eukaryota > Metazoa > Chordata > Aves > Falconiformes > Falconidae > Microhierax > Microhierax caerulescens. Next base: position 78,164,749 of record JAVJGJ010000059.1, on the reverse strand, counting down.
ACCAAATTTAAATGCAAATAACAGTGAACTTATTTGGAGCTTGAGCCTGATAGCTAAAGTAATAGCTATCTTCATATGCTAAGAAATGTAAATCACTTGATAGACAAGGTATAAAACTCAACCAACCAAACAGAAACCACCAGTTTGATCCGTATTTCCTCTCTGGATCCAGGATCTCCAGCTGCTATTTTACCACCGGTGGACTGGTTTGTGATATGCTCTGAGCGGACCAACACCCACACCAGCTGCAGGTTAGCCTTGCAGCCCAGCTTTCATCTCATGACTGGTGTGACATCCAGGATATTGTCCGATGGCATATTGTCCTTTTATCACTTCTTGGGAAAGATGCTTCCCTGGAGGTCTGGAGATGCCTTCTGTCGCTATGATGAAATTGGGGTCTGGGTTGTTACTCTAATGCTTTTAATCAGTAGATACCACACTAGCTTTTGTGAGCAAGGCTGTCAACGTGATGCCTGTAGTTCACTAAAGAGAGCTGGAAACAAAAGCTAATCACAGGAATCTATGCATCTAATTGGGGTGCCTGAGACATACGGGCCTAACAGTTGAACATGTGGATTTTACCTATTCCAGTAATTTGAACAGTGCCAGGGAACAGGCACAGCCTCCACAGCTCAGTTTAGCATGAAATTGTCAGAGCAGCCCCTGGAAGTGTTTTGGCTGAACAAACCAGAATTATTTCAGACAAATCCCAGACAACTCCTGAGACTTGGAACAGGCCAGAGTCCATTTCAGAAAGCCCAGCTGGGTCTTGGTTTAAAAGCTAAGAAAGTTTAGCTCTGCAGAAGTGGCCAGAACATATTAGTTGGCCTTCAGGCTAGGGAATGTCCCTCAACTTTGTTTAGTTTACAGGTACAGCTGTGGCCCAGTTGCCCAGATCACCAAGTGATGGTTCATCTTTTACATTATTACTTCTAGCTCTTGGAGTAATCCTTACGTAAGTCACATGGGGCAGGTGTGACACACAATCCACAAGGTATCATGGAGTTGCAGCTAAGACAACCATAAAGTTACGCTAGAGACCTCTCCTCTGGCCACTGAGTCCTGCTTCAGTGTACACCTTAGGTACCAACGTTAGGATGAACTAGGTCACCCTCTAAGCGACACTGACTACATTATACCAGTTTGTACTGACTAGATACCCATTGACCGATGGGAGGTGAGTTGCACGGTTCACATATGGGTTTATCCCTTTAGACACACAGAATTATGGGTCTTCATCTGAAGAAGAATCCCATCCTCTGTGGCTGAAAATATACTGCAACTGGGACATGTAATTGCACAGGACCTTGGGAGCATTCAGAATACTTTATAGGACTATCAACCCTTCTTCTAGGATGCAATTTGCTGCTAATGTGCAACTCCCATTTCTGAAAGAGGATCAGGACACAGAGCTAGGAAAAGGTGTGTTTGCCTTTTGATGGTGAAAAGTGTTCACCATCTCTTCTCGTGGGCATTATTTGCTACTGATGACGGGCACAAGATTTGTTCTAATTCATTTTGAGAATCTAAGCATGTTAAGTGGTTTTGGAAACAATGATCTTCTAGTTTCACTTCACCAGCCACACTTGTACAAGGCAGTATTTTGGGCCAGATTTCCCTGCTGTTTATTGCAAAATCTCAACCTAAATTTGTATGGAGTATTTTCATAAAAATACCAACAGATTGGATTAATATATAAGCACATTTGTCTTAAGGACCGTCAATATTCATTGACCTCAGTGTTAAGTATTACCTGAGGAAAAGACAGGGTCATTATTTATTTAGTGGCACAATCGGTCTTCATACATTTGGATGGGAGTGAGTCAATGTATCCTATGTCATTTCACACATTCACTGTTATAATTACTCAGCTAATCCCAACCAATGACACAGGTTGCTAGCAAAATTTTAATTTTTGATTTAATACTTGAAAGGAGCAATTACATTAGTAGCCTGAAGGGTAGTAAGGATGTAAAAACTGAGGAGAAAGAAAAACTTTTATTCACTGAACTAAAATCAGGATATGTTTATTTGCCTATGTCCTTCACTGTTTAACACATCTCAAAATACCAGTTTTGCTGACCTTCAGGAACAAAAACTGACTGGGTCTTAAACCAGACTTAATTTCAAATATAAATTTCGTATAAATACATTTTATCTCTGTGTGTACGAAATTATGTGCTGAATTTCATAAGTGTACTCTTGTGCTATACAAGAATTAATTGGAAGTTGTAGAGAAAGAGTCAAGGGAACTGAACTGAACTGGGACAGATTTGAGGTCTAATTCTGGTCTGGCAATGTTTATCTGTATACGTTTTCATGAATGCCTTCATTTTCCTGTTTCTCTTTTTTTCTATCTTTGCCCATCCTATCTAACTGGTAAATTAATCTGGGATTCATATCACCTATCTTACTGCCTATAATGTTGATATTTATATCTGAGCTAACCCTTCAGGCTTCCTCTCTAATCAATGGAGAAAGACGGGTTCTTTTAGTCTGCATTTCATTTGAGCTATTTTAGACATCAGCTAAAGCTGATGAGATAAATTCTCTCCTAAATATGCTTGTTTCTCTCAGTTGACTATGAAGGAATCCTGGGGTAACGGTTGTGGGTGGAAATGTCTACATTTAATAGAATAAAATTAACGCCTTTGGAGCCAACATTGCGCAGTATCAGCATGCAGCAAAACAAAAAGGACTGTCCCTGGCAAAGGATGATACAGAGGCAGTATGAGGGACAGCTTAATTTCATTTACAGCATGTGCAAAGAACAGGAAAAGGGAGAGACGTTAATTTTTTGGAGGACTGCTTTAAACAAATGGTGGTGTGGAAACCAACGACATCACAGGAACTGATTTCAGAAATGTTGAATCAGACCATACAACTGCACCAAGCAACGTGAGCTCAGTCACAAACCAAAGTCTAGTCACAGAAAGCGCTTTCACTGCCTTTGCTCGAATCTTCCCAGTCGAGGATCTGTTGTAACTCATCACTGTTCCTGCATGAGCTTATTCATCTTCAAGCATGTTCAGATGAGGTGACATCCTCTATGCAGCTTGTACTGTGGAACTGCATTTCTTCGTGTTCATTTTAATGTTTTAAGTCAGTCATTGATGTTCAAAGTTAATCGAGTCAGGCAATGTTTGAGTGGTCTGACACTGGTGTGAGAAGTGTAATTGAGGAGGGATCAGCCTCGGTAAGGTATTGGATGTAACACACATCAGTACTTGCCTAGCAGCTAAGGAAGGAGATTGCTCTAAGCACAAGCATCTGAATTCTGCTGGAAATCATGTCTACCTGGCAGTGTTCTGTGCAGAGCACAGGTTCTTCTGTGTTCTGCCATCAGTCAGCCTTAGTCCCAGAGGTCTCATTTCTGTGGCAGTGCTTTTAAAGATGCTGTGCATGAGGAAAAAACTAAGTGTGAGTGGCATAAATTTAGATCAGCTATATTTCTCGTGTATAAAGGAAGTAGTGACTTTCTAAAAAGCTACGCACTGCAGCACACAAAATGAAAGAAAGGAACTAGACCACAAGGTGCTGTAGGCTATATAGTTCAGCCTAGTACTGCTCTCCTTTCCCATGTCCCTTGCTTCCTCTCAAGTACAATTTAGGGGCTAGATTGATAGCACAGCTAGCTGAAGGATTTGATTTTAGACACATAAAAGGCTTTAGCTGGCTGTATGCAGTGATGGAGTGTATATCCCTGGGCTGCATGTTCCACCTGTGCTCTACAAGCAGCAGAGAGAATGGGGAGTCAGTCAAAATAGCTAAAAAGCTGGGGACGGGGCGTGCGTCCTGTTTTCCTGATGTTATTCCTTCTCTTTTCCTAGGAGAACTAAATGAAGCTACTTGTATTAAGACATTTTTGGTAATCTAAAATTAAGCAGATTAAAGATTAAAGCACCCTAAATAGGAAACATAAAAGTGCTTCTGTACCCCTAAATCTGAGGGAGAAAGCTGGTTGCATCTCATCCTCCCTATTAAGATGGCATCAAATATACCACACATCCATTTAAGCCCAAACTTTCATTAAAAAGAAGAAATCTGGAGTCACAGACTAGATAGGAGACACAGCCAGTCCAAATCCCATTCCCCTTCATACCTGCTCAGCTCATATGCAAAGGTCAAATAAGATGCAGCCATAAAGAGTAAGGATGGAAGTGTGAGACCAGGATGGTTAAATCACTCATCAAAGAGGGAATTAGTCAGGTTTGTGTTTCCCACACCGAGGAAAATCTCCCAGTGATTTCAAGTATGTTGCACAAATATTTTTATTTGTAAGGTTTTATTTTCTCCACATAGAATGAGCCTCCTGACACCACAGGTGTCCTGTGACTCAGACTGGCAAAAGGTAACTCTTTAATAAACTCAGTATTTTTATGCACTAACTTCCCTGCTCTGATTTTTAATACAACATGGTTCTGATTATGCCTTGGGAAAGAGGGAAGGAAAGGCTAAACGCTGAGCCCTTTTAGGTGTGAGAGAGGTTCCTTTCTATTCACAAGGCGAACTCTGCTTACATGATGTTTGTTATGAGGAAAAGGAGATGTTTCAATTGTATTGGGGAAGGAAGGGAGAAGTCTTTTTTCAAAACTATGGGATAACCCACCCCCTCACCCCCCATTCTAAATAATGAAGATTAATGCAATTCATCAGAATATAAGGCCTGGGAGACTCCAAGAGTCTATTACTAATTTTATCAAGTGTTCAAGACCAGGCTGGACGGAGGTTGAGCAACCTGGTCTAGTGGAAGGTGTCCCTGCCCATGGTGTGTGTGGGGGGGAGCTAGATGAGCTTTAAGGTCCCTTCCAACCCAAACCATTCTGTGATTCTATGATTAACCGGCTATAAACAACAACACTTTCACTGCTTTAGCTTTCTTGTTTTAAAATTATTATTATGAAACCTTCTGCATGGAGACTGTTTAATTAATTGACATTTGTAGAGAAATTTCAGATGCTTAGAGGAAAAGGACTGGAGGAGAGCTAAGCCTTATGGCAACAAATAGCTTGCAAAACTCAAGATAGTTTCCAAATAACTCTATGCTGATGGAAAAAAAAATGGCCATACTGAAGTAGTGTATATCATTGTCATATGTTTCTCTCCCTCCTTCCCCTGCCCTTTAATGGTACATAGAGTAAACCAGACAGAAAGACACAAATAAAGCTGGAGAGGCTGTGGAGTATCAGGTGAAGAAGAAAAATAAAAAGTTCTTTTCACAAGGTCAAGAGACTAGGTTTAGAAGAAGGAAAAAATCAATTAATGAGGGCAGAAAAACAAATAAAAGATTGTGAAATGAATTTAACATAAACCTGTGGTGTACCTATGCTTTGTACTTCAAGCAACCAATCTATGTATATAGGTACCAGCCAATGTATAGATTCCTAAGCATGGGGAAACAGGACGAGAGTAGGGAAGCTAAAACTGACTCACTATTTCTCCAGGATCACATGCCTTCCTATTTTATCAGAAGGGGAAGCTTCTGGAAAAGAGGAAAAGAAAAAAGCAGGTTGAACTGTTTCCTCTGATCTGTGAATCATTGGTTCACTCTTCACAGGGATGTTGCAGCTGTTTTCACTAACAGCAAGAGGAACAGACTGGAGTGACAATAGACAGTACACCACCTCACTAGCTTCTTGTTTGCTTGGCTTTATGAGACAGACTCTCTTGTGTCTTTGGCTAAGCTGCAACAACAGTTTCTTCTTTACGAAACGAGCTGTGACACCAGGTGCAACCGATCAGCATGACAAGAACTTTGTTAAATGGCTGATCTGATGGATAATCAAGGAGGCTGCAGAACTGTGCTGAAAAGCCGGTGAGAGGTGGGTTCTTTCTGTAGCACAACATGAAGTGGGATCAGATTCTGACAAACTTCCTCTCTGTTCATGAATTATCAAAGACTTTCCAGAGCAGTAAAGAGCAGCACTCTGCTGCCCACAGGGCAGTACCTGGGAAGCTACATCCAGTTCTAGCAGCAACCTCCTTCATTCTAAGACCTTAAGGAAGTCAGTACTGCTAATGGACCGGTGTTGATTTTTCCTGGCACTGCTAGATCTACACCAGGCACTGCTGTGTCACGCAGGAGTTCAGAAAACTGAGTGTAGACACCCTTCCATCCTCACAATCTGCTCATCTGTTACAAGGAAGCCAGCTTTGGTGAACTGCTCTCTTAAAAAAAGCTTTCCTTGATTTTGCTGTGAGGAAAAATGGGCAGAACTGGACTAGCAGAAAATTTGACATCAACTGGGATGGTGTGAACCATGATTTCCTCCTGCTGTACAAACAACTGTTGCTGCTCAGTGCCGCAGAGTGGTGCTTTTCCTCCCACTCTCTGGGAAGACAGGATCAGGAACAGTGAACACACTTTGTATCTCTGCCAGGAATGAAGAAACCAAGGGGAGTAATAATAAATCTGTATCCTTTCAGCACTGCAGCTTCTTGTCTCTGTTCATCAAGTATGTTGTCTGTGGTATCAGATAAGATGTTGCTTATCTGCCTTTTGAGGTTAAACAGTTTCAGGGGATGCAGAACATGTAATCTTTACCCCTTTAAGCTTCAGCAGTCCCAGTGTTTTAGGAGTTAATAATTCCAGCAGCCTTTTCTTTGCTCCGTGGTAGTGCAAACTATTGTGATAGCCTGCTCATAGCTCTCAGCCCTCTTTTCTCCTCCAGCTGTGAAATCCAGATCCCTTTCTCACACAGGCTTTTCACTTTGGTCTACTTTGACTCCACTCTCTTGGACTTCCTTTGTACTCCTGTATTACAGCCTCTCTCTCCATTGCCATCTCCCTGCTCAGATTTTGTTCTCCCTGGAAAACTCCAAGTATTTCTCCTGACAGTGCATCACGGCATTAACTTGCTTGTGTTCTCATCTTTCTGTTTCTTTCTACGTTATTTGCATCAGAAGGACCTTACAGCAAGGACTGTTATCTGAGCATGGCAGGGAAGCATCCTTTTTCATCTCTTTTCATTTTTGTAATAAAACTCATTTATTCCTCAGTGAGATGTCTGGACAAGGAAGTATTGGAGGTACAGTAACAAGACCTGTCTTCTTGTATATATGGATACTTTTAGGACCCAATTCTGGAATTGGGGCTGAATTATATTTTTTTCTTTAAATTTCCTTCACCTGTTTTAAATACAGCACATTCACATGACACTCTTCATCCCAAAAGCATTTGTAGCATTTATGCAGAGGCCTGTCTGTTATGCCAGTATATCTCTGAAATAGTCCTACTAATATCAACCAAGTCAAAATTTAACAAAATTAGTCAAGGACTGTATGTGCAAAAATACTTTACCACAACCTTGCAGTTATTGACAGTTCTCTGGAAACCTCATCCTAATACTTGGCAGCAGTCAAAAAAGCAAATAAAATGTTAGGATGCGTTAGGAAAGTAATGAAGAAAGAATCAGGACATAATCATTATGCCACTGTATAAATCTATGGCTTGCCCAAATCCTGAATACCAATAAACTCATTTTGAAAAGGAGATGTTTAGACCTTGAAAGAGTAGAAAAGTGGGGCATGATGATGCCTAGAAACACCCAAAAATGTTATGCAAGGACAATGAAAAAGAGTGAAGATGCATCAACTTGAAGAAGAAATGGCTGGAATAAAAATATGATAGAGAAATCTGCAATCATGAGTGCCGTGGGGAAGTTGAACTGAAGAAAAATATTCATTATTTTTTATTCAGAAGAATTAAGGAAAACAGTGAGTGCATTTTCACCTAATGCCTAATAAAACCATGAACCTTATTGCTGGAGAATAGTTGGCATACCAAAAAATGGGATTACATGGGCTAAAAATGATTGGATGTGTTTACAGGAGAAAAATTTAGCAAGGTGAGAGGGCCACTAAAACCTATTAAATATGGTAATAGGAATGCTTTTTCCAACTCGGTCTCAAAAAAATCAGGCAGCTGGAAACTGAGAGTGCTGGATCAACTACTCTGCCTCCGTTATTTCCATGTTCACTAAGTATCTGGTATTGAGCATTATGAGAAACACAGGATTGTTCTAGATGCACTTTGGTCTTGCCAAATGTTGCTATATTCTTACGGCCTTATTTTTGCAGCTATGAAGAGAAAGTTGTATTCCAGGAAGAAAAAAAAATAAAAAAAAATGACAGTTTCCCAACTAAAATAGAGGCAAACTTCAGGCAATTAATTTCAGCTGAAAAATAGGTCTCAAATTTTCCACTTTAATATTTAAAATCTAAAACTACAGCCAAGTAGATGTGTTTGTGGGGGAATGTGGCTAAGATATATATTATTTCAATATTAATATGCAATTTTTCATGCTAGGAGGAAAGAAGCCCAGAATACTTCCAAAATTTTGAATACCTAACGGATACGTCTTACATATGCATCTTTCTATAGATCCATCCACAGATGGATTTATCTTCTGCTTTTCTCCTCCTTGCCCCAGCCCATACCACACAGACTGAGAGGATTCATTTGAGAAGGCTCAGTCAGGTGCTGCACTCAAACCCTTCCCTGTCAAGAGGCAGAGAGAATCCCCTACAGCTGGGAGGAAGGGAAAGACTAAATTACTTCATGGATGAATGCAACAAGAGGAGACTGGATTGTGGTGGAATATGTTTTGTTCCAATACTAAAGCTGTTCCAGAGCAGCTGTTCTGCCCTTACACAGCCCTCAGCACTGTTGATATCTGAGTGATGTCCACCAGAGCACTGGGACCAGCATCCGCCTCATGAGATTTGTTCGTTCATTCATCCTTCACCAGGGAGAAACCTGCGTGTGCAATGTCATGTTTTGTCAGGAAGGAATTGCCTTGGGGTTTTCTATAGCTGCAGAGGACTTTGCTTTAGCTGACCTCATGTGGCATTTAAGATTGTCAGGCACCTATGATGGCATTTATATTCAGAGGAGCAATGAACAATCCAGACCACTGACTCAGCAGAGCTATCAGGCTCGTGCACCTGCATCAGGTGGATGAAGATCATAAAGATCTCCTCTTGGAGAGGATCTTTCAAAGCCTTCCTTTATCCCTCAATTCTATACAGAAATTAAGCACGTAGTTTAGGACTAGTTGACAAAGCAATGCGAATGTATACGCAAAACATCTGAATCAGTTAGATGAACTAGGTGCCACATTCTGTCCCTGGCACAGAGATGGGCTGAAGGTTTAGGTCCTGTATCTAGCTTAAGGCTTTGTACTGCTGCTTCTTTCCAGACATTTCACATCTTTAAGATGCAATATGCAAGCGATAATGGGAAAATCCCTTGCCTCTGACTTTATGAGGAAATAGAAAAGCTTAGAGCCGAGGGGAAGGGAGACGTGTGGGAGATCTGACATAGATGTAGTAAAGGGAGTAGGTGGTATTTGATTTTCTTCTCTTAGAGTCTATTTTTTTTAAGATAAGACAGTAGCTGAGCTGCTAAATTTAAATTCTGAGGGGGATTCTGAATTCCAGGATCTTCGTTAGTGCATTACTTTGGATCTAAAACAGGTTATGGGTGTGGGTGTTTCATTCCTATTTTAAGTTAGCAAATTCCTCAGGGCCTTTCCTGTTTTGCTTTAAAAAATATCTGATCATTTCTTAGCTGTACAAAAGTCACTGGAATTTATCAACTTCAAAACCTTGCAGCCCCCCAGGACATTTTGGCTATTATCTTCCTACAGATCTTGGTCTGGGCCCACCAAGTGTTAAAGAACTTGTTTGTGACACTGCCATTTGGGACACATTCAACCTGCTGAGAGCAGGTGTCAGTGGGACACTTGTGATTTCTTTCACCCACCGACAGCAGTCAGAGAGGGTCTAGTAACTCTGGATAGCACGTTTGATTCAGTGTCTTGAACTACGGACACTTCACAACTGCGACAAGAATAGGTTTATCTATAGCAAGTGGTCTGTGAATGGACCTAACCAGGGTCATTCCAATATAAATGGGAGATGCTGTGATTAGTTTTGGCCTCTGGGCTAGTGCTTAGATGGGAAAGTGAGCATTAGCCCATAACTCTACTCTTTCTGTAGTGCTAAACAGCTCGCGCTTTCCCAGTGGAGAGATGGGATGCTCCTAGAGGGGAAGGCTGACCGTGTTGTTTGCTTTCCGTAGCATCTGCCTCTGCATTACTTGAGTAGCCAGCCACAGAATGTGTAAGACAAGAGATTATGTTTATGCACGGTGGGTAGCGAAGAAGAAAAAAGACTGGTCAGCCTGCTGCGCTTCACTGATGAAAATAAGTATTGAAGTCACTTCTCTGAGACAAAAAGCGTGGTACTATGACAATGGCCATACCTCTGTTCCCGTTCTTTGAGGAGCTGCCTCATCACCAAAACGTAGTTGGAAAAGGATCATTACCGCAGCATATGCAAGTCAGTGCACAGATGATCAGTTTCCTTCTGATTTCTCTCTTCAAAAGAGAATGCCTTTTATTATCGAGCCAGTAAACCACAATGGCCTCACAGAAGTCTGTTGCTGAAGCAGGTTGCTGAAATTCTGCATAGTTTATGGACTGGTAGCAGGACCATCTCTTGTGCCAACAGAACTGCTGTTCCTGCTTGTTAAACCCATATACTGAGCACCTTCATGAATGGATATGGGCAGCTATTGTTACCATGCTGTGGTCTGTTTACACAAGTAAATGACTTGATTAGATTACATTTTGTATTTCTGTGATCAAAACCAATGGCCCATGGAACAGAATAATGGCTTTAATCCTTTCAACTTGAAAATATATCCACATTTGAATAATGAGAGTGCAAAAACCTTCTTTTAAAAAATTTATGTCCAGTAATTAAAAATTTAAACAAAACCTCACACTCCTGCAGTTGAACTTGATGCCTCGTGACCTCAGTCTAGCATTTTGGGGGGATAGATGTGCCACAGGATCTGTGCCTCCTCTGATATTTACCCTGGACTCTCCTGAGAACAACCTGAATATTTTGCCAGGTGCTTTCGTACCTGAAGGCTGCAGGAAATGTGCACATAAAGGCATTTTTCTTTGGTTCTACAATCCCAGCCTTCTACCTGGTTTCAGTGTAGTTATTTACTGCATTACTAGACATAGAGAACACACTGTTACCAAAACAACTACCATGTGAATGCAAACGTGGCCGTAGCTGTGTTCCAACAAGCCATAGCTATAGGACAGGCAGATCTACAGTGCACAAAGGGACCATTGCTTTCCTCACAGATCTTTGGCCTCCTTCCAGCTGCCACTATGAATTCCTGCTCTTTTCATGCCACTGCTGTCAGTAATGACAGTGTCAGTTTAAACTAGGAGCAGGCTTTGTAACACATCCAAAAGGATCACTTTACAAAATAGGAAAAAATATGTGTTCCATTCAACATGTGAAATTAGCTTATCTACCTTTAGAACAATATTAAGACAAGTGAAAACCCTACACGTTTTATAAGAATTTGCTTCCAGTCTTGAATATTTTTTCCTTTAATACTTGATTTTTGGCTTTTATCTGAAAAACAGAAAGCTACAGCATTTACTCTAATAGATGCATTTTCTTTTAAAAAACAACCACCTCTACTTCCACATTTGCTTGTTCTTCCCTACTACACTATTATAATTTCTACTTTTTGTGGAGATTCCCTGGTTTTTGGATTTATCATGCAAAATTCTACTAATTCAAAACTTGATAGTCTTTTGTCATAGGGAATGCAATGCCCTTGAGCTTTTAGAGAGTTTCTGCTTCTTTATCCACAAGCTGCAGCTGTGAACATAATTAACAGTACTTAGCTACCCAACTGTAGCCTCACATCAGATAAGGAGACACTTAGAGTTGCTGTTCAAGGTTTTAGTTTTGCAATTAACTCTGAAAACCACTTACTGGTACAAAAGTAGAGATTGTTTCAAGTTATCTTAGTAATGGGAGCCTGCAGGAGGAGTAATTGCTCTCACCACTTCACTAGTAAACCCCCATTACCTTCAACAAAGTACTCAAACTCTTAAAGTGGTTAGTGGTAAATTAATTGATTTTCATAGCATCTAAATGACTTTTTGAGGACTTGGAAG
>JAVJGJ010000059.1:78114440-78132498 GCA_035590215.1 Microhierax caerulescens | reverse complement strand
CAGTCTGGTGTCACCAGTGACCTTGCTGAGGGCACCCTCTGTCCCTCCGCCCCGGGCACTGATGGGTAAGTTGACCAGGACCCGACCCATCACTGACCCCCGGGGAGCCCCGCTGGCTACCGGCCTCCAGCCAGACTGTGCCGCTGGTCACAGCCCGCCGAGCTCTGCCACCAGCCAGTTCCCAGCCCACCTCACTGCCCACCCATCGACCCCCCACTGCCTGAGCCTGCCCATGGGGACGTCAGGGGAGACAGTATTGCTCATCAGTTAAGTCAAGGAAACACAAGGTATGTGGGATAGTGGACACGAAGCCCAACTTGGTGGGCTGCGCTCCTCATCCTTGCAGCAGCCCTGTGCACCGGTGGCCTTCTCAGAACCACATAGCAGTAGACAATAACAGTACAAAGAATTTGGACAGGTCTTTATTATCAGTGCCAGGGAGTGCTGGGGGGTGGGGTGAAGGGACTCATCCCCCAGCAGCACCCATTTTGCACTACTGGCTCCAGAAGAAGGGTGAATGTCCTTTTGAAAACAGATGCCCCACATTTAGAGAGGTAACGTTAGGACAGCTTCCCCCCACCCTCAAGAGGCAATGGAGATGTAAGCACTGTAGGAAAACAGAAGAATCATCCAACCCTTGTCTTTGGTGTTAATTTGTGAAGTGTCTTTTTTTTTGTGTGTGTGTGTGTTTGTTTGTTTGATGAGGCTCATTAGAGGCTCGCTGAAGGCTGCCAGCTCCTTCCGCACAGACTGCTGAGCAGGCTTTCCGCTGTGCCGAGAGGCTAGGTGTCAGCCAGCACCCGCACACGCCCCGGACGGATGTTTACTTCCTTTCATGATGGCTTGGCTTTGTCTAGTTGATTGTGGACTTGATTTTTACAAGCTATTAAAAAAAAAAAAAAAAAAAAAAAGCTTGCTTAATCTCAGCTGGATTCTTGCAGCTGTGGGAGGGGAGGAGGCAGGGAAGCAAAGGCTCCGTGTTTTCAAGAGCAAAAATCTCCTACTCCATAATTTGTGCTGATTGCTGTCTGATACTTAAAGAAGGAGTTAATTAAGGTTCAAACTCCATTTGTTTCCTTTCACGGTACAGTGCAGCTATTTTTATTTTGTTGTCTACCTGTTCGGTGTCCCATTTGTGCCTGCATCAAAGGCACACCTTGTTGCATTTCCCAGTAGGAAGCCAAGGTCTGCTCTCTTTTATGTTGAAAAAAACAACAGAGGTTTAGCTTTAAAGTTATAATGTCAAATGCTCCAAGGTTAAGGAGCATGTGGATCCCACTTACCCAGTTTCATTTTAGGAGCAACAGGTAGATCCACATGCACACAGTGCATGACTGTCCCACTGCAGAGGGAAAACTTACATGCATGTGTGTATACAGATGCCTTCACTGAGCTTCTCATAGTGGTTTCCTGGAAAGCAAAAGAATGCAAAAATTTGGCACCAGTTTTGAATTACGATGGACTGAGAGTTTCCCTGGTGAGAAACCTTTTCTCTTCAGCCTCCTTCTACCCCTCCTTTCTTTCCTGCACCCTCTCCACCATCTTTTGTACCAACTTCTAACTTCTGGATTATTCCCCAGCCCTTCTTCTCTTTCTGTTCATCCTTCCTTCTTCCACGACTTCACCTGCTCTTCTGTCCCACCCCTTACTTCACATTTATTTTGCATCTCTCTCCCATGTGTCATTCCCCCTGTTCTGTGTTGGAGCTAAGTTGTCTTCTCCACTTTCCCTCACTGGCAGGCAGCCAGCTGCAGATGAGCTAAAAGCACAGGAGAGGCAGTTTCATCTTCTCCCTCCTGGAGCTTGTCACGTGAAAAGCTCCAGAAGGAGAAATAACCACAGGTGAAAGTCATGCTTTGCTGTGAGATACTCTCTACAGACTAGGTCCAACCAGCAGATAGGGACAAACCCTATAGCAGGTTCAGCCACCCTTTGCAACAAACAAATCCAGCATTAATTTCAACGTTAATAAAGAAGATTATCCAAATTAGAACCCTGGAAGTTTAAACCATGGATAATTTTGCTTAGTTTGTCATGGGAAAGGTAAAAAGAATGTTCACAGTATTACATAGGATCCCACCAAATATCACACACATCCCTAATTTTGAATTCTGCAAGAATTCTCAGTGCAACGGTTGTAGCACTTGGTTTGGTTTCATTTTTTTTATAGGCAAAATCTTATATTATTCTCTTTCCTATGGAAACACTTGAATAATTTTTACCGAACATTCTTTAGAAAAATCAGCTCGAGGGCTAGGCTTGCACAGGCATGGGGAAATATCAACAGAAACCAGCAATTCTGGTAATCATTTGAAACACTGGAAAAACAAGTCCTTTTTTTACCAAGCTTAATGGTGGCTGTGGCTACTTGCATGCTTTGCCACAAGGCACAATGAAATCCTGATTTCCCTGGAATAATTTGATTCCTGCCATATAAACAACTTTTTTTCCCCCACAAATTAAGTTGATAGCTCTCTCTTGCTCCTGTATGGAAAAAAAAAAAAAAAAGGAAAAGACTAGTTCAAAGGAGAAGATGGGCCAAAACCTTCTGAACCCCTTTGGAGTAGATAGGTACCATAACAGGTCTCATCAGGCTTGGGGGTGTAAAGAAACCTTGGCTTCTCTGATATTTGGATATTTTTTGTATGGCAGCTGGTAGAGTCTTCTGAAATTAGCTTTTCCAAGAAATATAATAAAGTAGAACTTAGAACATAAATAGAAACTATGAAAAATATAAATCTTAAGGCACTGAAAATGCCAATACATTAATTTTTCAATTTAATCAAAGTCATGGGTCATTTAATGCAATTTGAAGAAAAAATATTGGGAAATGAAATCACAGCAGTTTGCTGCAGTTTGTCTAGAAGACTCAGATTATATTGACTCTCTGTAGATCTCAAACAGGGAGACCCAGTCAATCTAAGGCACATGGGATTGTTTGTTTGCTGTTAAAAAGAACAACAGTTAATGAAGATGTATGCATGTGCTTACAGTAGTGTATGGAGTCCAAATAAATGCATGGCTCTCAGAAAAAAAACAAACAAACAAACAACTTCCTTTGGCATGACCTGAATTGAAAACCCACTAAACTCAATATATTTCTGCTGATTTTGGTAGCTGTAGTCTTGGCTGTAAAAGAATTTAAGCTCAGAGCATTATAAGACAAATGTTTGACCTAGAGGTTAAAATATGGGATACTTGTGTGCACTCGTGAAATGCTTGGGATCAGAAATGTGCTTCAGTCTTTGATTCCACACTCTTTATACCTTGTTGCCAGGTCTTCTGTGCAGAGCTGCTCAGAAATTTGAAATGATAATTTGATACTGTGGTAGGAAATAAGGAAAAATAAAAATTTTCTGT
The DNA here is from genome assembly GCA_035590215.1 of Microhierax caerulescens. Lineage (NCBI taxonomy): Eukaryota > Metazoa > Chordata > Aves > Falconiformes > Falconidae > Microhierax > Microhierax caerulescens. The sequence continues at coordinate 78,129,138 of JAVJGJ010000059.1, read as the reverse complement.
AAGAGCTAACTACAAGTCATGAAAAAAAAAGGATGAAGTTGGTGGTTCCTCTGACTTCAGACTCTGCTAAACTGGAACACATACACATTTGGATTTTAACTGGGAAGGATGTACAAAAGGCTCCTTCTACCCCATGTGAAATTCTTTATATTCTTAGTCAGATTTTTTTTTTTTTTTCTGTCCCACAACAGTAGCCTTCAATCATCTTTCCCATGTGTTTTGCCAGGTTATTTATTTCATATCTGACTGGTGCAAGCTGTACTTGCACACCGCACAGAAGCCCTGCGCAGAGCTAACTGCATCCAGAAGCCCTCACTCCAGGTGTCACAAAACTTACTGCAGGCTTTGTTTGCTTACCACTTAAAAGAAAAAGTCTCATCTCTGCTTAATGCACCTAAAGCCAAAATCAAAATGTATCTGATTCTGCCTGATATCAGGGTAACTACTATGACTTCGAAACTGTCACATCAGAAATCACCCATCCACACTGCTGGTCCTTTATACGGATAGGGAGAAAAATATACTTGGAAAAGTTTTCATTCTCACATGTTCAATAGGCTTCCTATTCCTGAGCAATCAATAAAACACAGATGATAGATAACTGGGTTTTGGTTTATTATTTTCCATGGTTTTCTCTCCAAGCCTGGCTGCACACTGTAAATGGCAAGCACAGCTATAGTACTAGTCAGTGGTGGGATTTGATGGTTCTGTCCTCCACCATATAATTTAAAACCTCCTTTCATCCTTGACAAATCTTTCAATTAAAATCCCAGTCACATTTTTTCTTGTGTCTCTGTGTATCATTCACTAGATAGAGCCAAGGGGAGAAACATAGCTTTCCACTAAAATGTTGAAAAACAGGTGATGGTGCATCTCTGCCCAATATATTAGTCACACAGCAGAAAATGCATTAAAAGAAACTAGTCCTCCTTAGAATGAGACAATTCAGAGCTTGCAGAGATGCCAGTCTGTATTTTGCATTCAACAGGATGAAGCAACTGGGCATGTAATCATATTTTTCTTGCAAATTGTACCAAGATGACTTTACACAGCTAAATAATTATAGTTACAATGTGCTTATTTTCAGGTCTTAAAGTAAAAAATGGGTTCACGTAAGAAGGACATGCAGCAGAAGTACTCATTGTTCTTTAAAACTTTTGAGCATTTGGATCTGATTTGTTCACTGTGTTTACATTTAGATGCTCTGTGGATCAAGGCAGATGGAAAGAGTTACGTTTCACTTATATGAAAATTCAGGCAAGATATTAATTTTGTTCTGTAGCCTCTTTTAAGATGGTGCTTTGACATTGCTACACCATCTGCCTCACTGAGACAACACAGGTTACTGTCAAGATATGCTGGTATCAGCATAAACAATATTGCTGATTTGGAGTTGTGAATGGAATTGGACAATTAGCTGAAAATTATGAGGGTAAAAAAGAAAAAAAAAAGAAAAAAAAGTTCTTTTCATCTGTCCTATTTTCTCAGGCATTCACATTTCCAAACTTTTCCATGCATCAGTAAGAGCCAGAAAGAGACTTTCTCATGCATTAAAAAAGAGAAGCTGAGTTTCCCGTGTTCCAGAAGCTGCGACTGTAAGAAACAAAACAGAATAAATTCTGGGAATTGGCAATGATCTGTAATAGAAATAGTTGGTGACAGTTGGAATAGCATCACGTTCCTTTGTCTGCATAACTTTGATATTGAAATTATCTTGTTACATTTGCTTCCTATGAAAACTAAACCTTATGTAATTGGAAAACAATAATCTAATATCATAATAGAGTTTTGTCATGGCCATTAGCCTGCATCTCCAGTGGAGATAAACGTCTATTATTAGTTCAATCTATCACGAGATCTTGCACTATTTAGGAAATTCCCTTGGGTCATCATTGCACACACCTTCTATAGTAAATCTTAAATTGTGACAAATAATGTCTTTTTTCTGCGGATGCCCGCTGTCTTCCGTATCTGTTTGTCTTCCAAAATGTAACAGATATTTTTATGCAGCAGGGGAAATGGTGGTTAATGAATGGTAGAAAAGCATCATTTATCCTATTAAAGGCAAGTCTTTGTTTCCTGTTTCAGTATGTTTTAGCCCTTGTTGATGCAGAAACAGCATGATAAATATTTTATGAACAGGATCCAGCAAACACACAGTGGTAGGATGCTGCAGTGATTAAAAGAACTGTTTAAACTTAGAGGTAGATCCAAAGTCCAGCTACCGTGAAGTGATGCTTACTCATGCTGGAACGGGATGTCCAGAAGCCCTGGATAGCCCTGGCATGGACACCCTTGTCCTTTCTTCCACCTTGTCCCCCTGACAAGGTCCCTCTGGTGTTCTTCTGTTTCTCCTTGCATCTAAGCTGGTCAGGGAGCCCCAACATTGGCAGCAACAGAAACACCCCAGTGCTCCCTGCTCTGCCTCAGCTGCAGACCCCCAACCTGCAACCAGCCAGCGACAGCAGTAGATTTGCCAAAGAGCACCATGGAAATCATGCACATCACTCCTGCCAGGAAAATCCCCTACAATTCCAGCTGCTTCCAAATCCTCCCAGTTAGAACAGAAATTTAACATCCCTCCACCCCGCTTCCTTCAAGATCTTCCCACCAGGTCCAGCAAAGACTTTATGACACCTGGCACGGGGAAAGGCTGGCTGCCTCCTGCTTGCCCAGCAGGAACCTGTGCCAGTCACCCTTCAAAAAATTACTGCTAATTGCAGCAAAGAGCTTCCAAACCAGACTCCTACCACTAAACAGACCTCCCTGAGCACCATAATCCTGTCACCTGGCAACAAACCAGTGGCTGAACAAATGGAATAAGGACAGGTAATCCAAGCTGTATGTTTAATGCAGTTTTGCAAAAGCAAATTCCTTCCTTAACAAAGAGGTGGTGGGAACCGAATTGTGGTATTGATGAGCAGCAGGATATTTACTTTGAAGAACATGGTGGCCACTCCAATATCAGGATGTATAAGTGTCACGGAAGTGCAAAGAAGCATAATAGAGCTCCACGCGGAGCCAAACGTGGGGTGAGAAACGCTGGACCAGTGGGTTAAGATGGTACATTCATTTACTCTAAGCGTATTACTGTGCGAGTGCCTCCTCTGTGGACTGAGCTTGTTGGGTTAAGAAGAAACTCCCGTGTTCCCTTGAAGAACGAGAAGTTATTCTTAACACATTTGTACTTTATACATGAGTGAAGGCGAACTGCAAACTAGCAGAAGTAAAATCCATTTTGTTCTGACTCAGTCACTGGGAGAAGGCTGGGAGTCACGCGGAGGTTAGAGGTGGGTTTGCCTCTTTAAACTGCTCACCCCACAGTCACAGGGCTGCGGCAAGAGCAGTGGGCTCGGCTCCCTGCAGCGCCTGCCCCGCTGCAGGCCCTCTTCTCCTCCTCACACTCTCCCCACCTGCTCAGCACTTCCCCCTGAGCGCATTCAGTGGCTCCTGAGGAAAAGTGGGATCTCCTTTTCCTTTTCCCTCTGTTTTTGCGGTTTATTTGATGTTCATCTGTGAGGAAAAGGCCAAGGGGCAACCTCCTTCCTTGGCGGCTCACTCACAGCCTTTTGACGGAGCCCAGCGCAATGACACGTACCAACACCACGGGCACAACAGCAGGCCCTGGAACACCGCCCAGGTATGGCCATTCCACTTGTTGCGGTGCGTGTAGGTGCCTGGAGGTGTGTGCCTGCCTAGGTCCTGCGTACAACATCAAAGTGCTGATACAGGCACTTCTGCTCTCTCCCCTCCCTGCACCCAACTGCAGAGGCACTGACTGATGGGTGACTAGAGAAAAATGTAAACAATTCTATGAGCAGGGTTTTGGAATTGCTGTAAGTGCTGAAAGCCTCGTTGACCAGTCTGATGCTCTCGGATGGTAATTTTTTTCTCACAGAAAAGTCCATTGTGATGCTTGCTTTTTTTTTTTTTTTTTTTATGATCATACAACTTTTATATGGCTCAATTTTCTGCAACAACACCCTAATTTGTTCAATTTAAATGTTCAATCAAGTTCTAGAAAGGGTTGAATTATTTGCAGATGAAATAACACATAAATTGCATTAGTTTTTTAGAATACAGTGTGGATCCCAAATGGTGCTTTTGTTCCAACAGGGAAGTCAAGTGCTCATTAAGAAGCTGAGTAGCCAGTGATAAAACTCAGCAAAATCTTAGGAAAACACTGCTACTTAATTGTTTTCTCTAGAACATAGAGTATAAAGTACACCCCTACCATGATGTCAGGTCCCTGATATGGGCCACCCTCAGGAAAGAAACTAAATGGACATAAGGACAATTAGAGCCACAGTCTATGGTTCATTATTGTGGGTCAAAGCAAGAAATTATGGTTTAAAGTGATTCTTTAATGGCATATCAGACACCAAGATGTTCTCAGACCAGAAAAGGCAGAAAGCTGGAGCAGAAGTGGAAGCAAAATGACAAAAAGTTGGAAAGGGAATTCTATATACTTTGAGATGGGGAAAAAAAAAAAAGCAAAAAAAAAAAAAGCCAGGAAACTGCAAAGCAAATTGAAAATTTTGTGTCAGGACTACATTGCTCATACTTAGTAACTGAGAGCTTGTTCTCCATTATCACCCTGTAGTCTGGGGAAAGGCTAGATGCTCACTTGAAGCAATTAAATTAATCCTTTGTTTTGCACTCGTTCTTTGTTTCCTTGGCTGCACAATGCCATGAATTGGTATCAACCCAAATTGCTTGTATCATCTCATTCATCTGTGAGGGCCACCAGCTTTCAATCCAATTTCTCTTCATTCACTGTCCCGGTGCAGTTACCTTTCAAGAATATGCATACATTTATTCTCAGCTAATGTTTGGATTTGAAATATGTTTGGATGTTTGAGCAGTGTCAATGTTTGCTGAATTTAATTGAGAAATGCAAAGATGGATTTATTGCCTGAATCATTAGGCTTATATTTTTTTAGTCGTTAGGTGTTGGTATCCACAATACCTTTTAAAAAATTACTTGGTCACCACACAGAGGTAATTTAACATGGTTGGCAGGACCATGAGGAGCAAGGTGGAACTGTCTGTGGGTCCCAATCTAGCATCTATACAGGGTGAAATGAGCCAGCCTCTCCCTCCTCCCCACATGCCTCTGTGTCTGAACAGGGATTTTAATGTATATGACTTGTCTCTTCAGCAGATTTCTCTGTCTCTCTGGAGCCTCTCCTCCTTCTGGCATGATTCAGCATTTTTTCAGTGGTTTAGAGTTTGGCTAGCGTCAATGGTCACTAGACAGTAATGCTGGCAAAAATCTTACTTAAGCTAGTTAATGATGTAAATATAAACACCCCATCCATCCACACAGGCTGAGGGCCAGACATGTTATGCTGTGTTTCAGGACTTGTCTCCCAGAAGAGGCTGGACGTCGTGATTGCTTTAGGAACATCTGCAGACCTTTTGCCATCCACAGAGGTAAGAAAGCCCATAGAAGTGGGGTGGGAAGAAAATGACTTGGAGCTGCTGACACTGAAAGCAACATGGGCAGGAGACTTTGTAACTCCCAAGTTGAAGCAGAGTTTGGCTCCTGAATTCGAAAATTTTACTTCAACAGTACAGTTAGATTGGATGCTTCATCATCAGCTACATTCACTGATCCAAAGCCATCAGGTCCATGGCATTTATAACAAGCTATCCTTATCCCTATCTAACCTACTTACCTCCCAAATATGTATTTCTCAGCTAAGGCTTTTCCATCTTTTAAAAAAGGATCCTCTAAAAAAGGATTTTTTTTCCTTTGGTTTCCATTAAGGTATAGATCAGCCAGGCAAAGATAATGCTCAAACTACTTAAAATCTTAGAAAAGGTTTTCTTTAAATTCTCAGAGGCTCTTATACAATTCAGCTGACTTTAAAAGTTTAGAGTAATTTAAACCATCTATAGACTCACGTGACTGAAAACAGCACGTGCACTATACATGGCATTGGCTCAAGGTCATTGGAAAAATTCACTTACTCTTTGTTTCCACATCTTCTGTCTCACATCCCTTGTCAAACGCTAACCCCAGAGTAAAGAGAATAGAACATGAGTAGAAACATGGTTAATACTACTTAGAATTCTTGAATCCATTAGCACATAGCTTTAAAGACAGGTATCTTGGAGGTACTTCAAGAAAAACTAAGATCAGTAAAAAAAGCTGTGCCACTTAAGCCTCTGCGTCTGATAATGCTTTATGTGAAATCGGGGGAAAGTGTAAAAAGATGATAACTTTTAGTGTCTGGACAGTATTATTCAACATACAGCTGAATAAAATCTATAAAACAAGGCAAGTTTGGAACTTCTATTTTCAAGAAATACAGTTCAGAGCTCCGAATGTATTACCAGACTTGTAGGGAAATAGTAGTCAGAATCTTAAGGATTTCTTTCAAACTGTTTTTCTCCTTTAAGAATGACTTGCCCTTCAAGTTAAAATCCAGTACAAGGAATTTAAATCTGAATGGAATTTGATGAAAGGTGAAAGAAACTAACAGGAATTCTTAAACAGAAGTGTTGGATGAGAGAGTTTGCTATGAGGCTTCAAATCCTGTAGAAGAGCTGTGTGTACCAGAGAGCACGTTCATGTTTTCTCTTTTCTGTCATTTTATTATCTGATCTGTTTGTCTAAACAACATAGTTAATCTTAGCAGCTCTTAGGAACTTGATTAATTTTTATCTTACACCTTCACAATAACAAAAAGCCATCAGCTATGAAACAAAAAAAAAGAAAATATAAATATTTTGGCCTACAACCATTTCAGGGCATCCCATGCCATGGACTAAGAGACGCTATGAGTGGAAGTCAGATGCAGTGGCAGCTGCAGTTCTCCTTGCAAGACCTCTCCCTACTTGCAGCTTTCAGTCTGGGATGGGACTGACCTTGTTCCTGCTTTTAAGAACATGTACACCAGCTGATTGCTGCTATGCAGATGATGGCTAAAGGAAAGAGGAGGAACGAGTAAGAATAGAACAGAGGACAGAAATACAAAAATGTATGGTTATTCTGCTTCTTGTTTTCCTGCTATATGTAAAGAGCAGCAGGAGAGCAGTAACAGAACTTCTCTGTCTTCCTGAAGAAACACCAAAGCCTGTGCAGCTGTTCCCTAGCCAGGGAATGGTTCAGTCTCCAAATAAATCTGAATAAATAGAGGAATTCCTTCTTCCAGGAAATATGCACCATTGGGTTTTATTTCAGTCTGAATATCTTCTCTGAAATCCTGGGATCCTGACCTCTTCTGGGGATCCTGACCTCTTCTGGGGGTGCTTGGAGATGCTTTTTATTCTTCCTTCCTATAGAGTGTTTACTGCCATGGGGGATTTGTGTGCATCTCTCCAGCTAAGCAGAACTTACCTCCAAGACCCGCTGACATTGGTGTGCCCTGGGGCATGTGACAGCATCGCTGACTGAGGTGACAAGGCCCTATTTAATTTATTAATGCACGTATAGCTGTAATTTCCAACCTCAACAATTACAATCAGCAGCTCACTGTGGCTAATAGATACCCATGACCTGTATGCACAGCATGATGCTTCCACATTTAACAATATTGTTATCAGTGATCCCTGATGGCCCTCTGTGTACTCAGCCATTAAAACGTATCTACCAGCACTGAGAGTCCTCCTGGACTCCTAGGAGTTCACTACCTACCACAAGCAGAAAGCTGTTTTATAAACTGCAAAACGGCAGAGGAGATTGCAGCTGCACTTTATCTGTGCTGCCTCAAATGTGTCACTTGCTTGGCTTACCAAGTAAGTATCTCACATGGCTTGATGAAAGTCAGCCAAACCTGCTGGCTTTACTCTACTGACAGGACAAGGTCTTTTACTCTCTCGTTACCTCCCCTGGGAACTCCTGAAGAATACTTGCAGAACCACTTAAAATAACTGAAATCCCACAGAGCAGTAACTCCTTACTTCATGCAATATCTCAGAACCAAACTGTAGCACCTTCTTCCCAGGTGGTGCTTCCACCATGGGCAGGTGGTGGAAAGGTCTCACCACACAATGGGACATCAGGCAGCAGGCCAGGGCTCTGGTCTGTCCCTCCAGAGCCCTCAGCACAGGAACTCAAACAAGCCATAGACCCATCTAGGCACTGGGAAACTTACTTTTCATTTTTTTCTTTTGTAACGGTGACAGGAGCAAATGAACGATTACAGTATTTTTTGTCCAGCTGAAAAATTATGTGTTAGCTCAATTTAACCTAAGCAGTTTCATCATCAAAGCCAAACCAAAACAACCAACCAGGTTTATGTTTTCTAAAGTTCATTAATCCTGTTTCTCTTTCTCACCTCTCTAGATTATTACTCTTCCATGTCCTCAACCAAAGAAGAAAGCAGAAGAGCTATGTTTATGTTTTTGGTGGTTTTCTCAAAAGAAGTCTATGTTATAAGGGTTGCAAATACTTAATTAGAGAATGGAAATTCCGCTGATTGACCAAATGCAATTAAGCTGTCCAGCTCATTTCAGAGTAGGGTGTGAATTTAAATAAGGCTCAGCTTTGTGGAAGCTGCCTCCCTCTGATGGACACTTCAATTTTGGATAAAATGTGAGTAATTTCTTACTGTTCACTCAGCTCTATTATTAATACAGGTATTTGGCTAGAGTCATTACCAAATTGCAGGGAATTAGAGACGCTTTTTTCTGACCTGAAGAATACCAAAAAATGTCACAGAGAATGAAGGGAGGAGAGAGGTATGGACTTAGATGTTTTGCTCAAAGTCTCAAATTGGTTCCCCAAGGAGATCCAGAACAACCATCTGTACGAGTGGGGACAGGCCTGGAGCTGATCATTACACAATACCATGCAGAGAGGTGTGTTTGAACTTCCAGATTGTTCCAGTTTTTAGAAGATTGAGACAGGACACCAGGTCTGTGAGATCGACACCAGGTCCGTGGGATCCCACACCTGGAGCTGTCTGCTGGGCGTAGAAATTCTGTCCATAATTTGAAAGAATTAATTTTAACTTAAAGAAAACTTCAGGTTTTATATACAAAGAAATATGTGCCAAAGCCTGTTTTTATTCTAATAATTGTAAGTAGGTGATTCATAACTGTAGGGCAATATTCTAACCATAAAGACAGGGTGAAAAACTGCCCTAGATTCAGGTTCCCAGAACTATTCCTGGTTTTTATTTCATTCATTTATAATTGTTATGTATGTTTAATTTAATGACTTTTCTTTTGTTTCCTGTGAAACATTTAAAGGATCTAGGACTCCCCCTTCCCCATCTGATAGGAAATTCTGTCTCATAGATTTGGAGTTCTTCTACCCTATTTTCTGATGTCATGGGCTTTCTGCAACATGTTTGATGGGAGCAATGAAGAAACTGTTAGCCTGAACCTGAGTTTTCCACTTCTGGAGGAAGTTCTTGTTTAATTTTCAGGTAGAAGATAAAGGAGGTGGAATTAAAAAAAAAAAAAAGAATCACTGCCTGATTTTTAAGAAACTGGACCCATTTTGCAAAGAAGCAGAACTGCCTGTATTTAAAAAACCTGCATGGCAAACAGGGTGGTTTGTGCTAAATTCAAGTGTCTCTCTTAGTGAAGAGAAGGTGGGCTTGAATAAGAATTTTGAGCATCCATCTAGATACTATTAAATTATATATGCATCATCCTAGAGTCCTTGATTGGCTGTATTATTTTTAAAAAAGCTAAGATGATGGAGAGCAACTGGGTATCTGCCTGTGCTTCACCCCTTCCCTCCTGTCATCCCAGTTCCTCACAGATAACTTCTTGCAGCTTGTTGAAACACTCGCTAAATCACTGGGACTGCCACCATTTTCCTGGACTCCGGAAGTCAGAGAAGACAAATGATAATGGTTAGCTGTGGTAGCACATAATGTTTTTCATCCGCAAAGCATGCAGCTAATATTCATACAAAAACAGAGGGATTTATGTAATAAAATTCTGCTTATAGACACTTTCCAAATCACTGTAGAAAAGACTATTAGCCAAAAGCCAATGAGGCATTGGCTCAGCCATTAAACACCTTGTGAATGTTTCCTAAACACATAAAGGCTGGATTTTGAAGGAAATGGCAGTTCCAACAGTCAGGAGAACATATATTTTAGGGCACAGTTAATTTTGCCCTTGCCCTTGGAGTTACTAATTTTAGACATGCAATACCCTCTCAGTGTCTATGCACCTACATTTAAAACCACGCTTTCAGGTGCAACATCTCTGACCTCTTTTAGATTTCTATTTTAGGATTAAATGACCCCATCCAGAAAAGCCACATTTCTCTTCATGGAGAGACAAGGGTGGTCTAGTCAAATGTAGGCACTTGTATGAGACACAACCAGTTTTGGCCAGATGAATGCTACTTGAAGTGAATACAACTGCTAGAACCTATTGCCTGTGTTGTAAATATCATAGACACTTTGTCCAAATAAATATATCCTTTTTTTAAATTTTTTTTAGGTTACTGTTATGTCTTGAAAAGTTTTGTTAAGTTTTGTTATGCTATAACTAAAAGGTCTGGCGGACTTTGCCTATAGTAGTAAATGAAGTGGGACTGGGACATGGGATCAAGTATCGCCCATGAGTGCCCACACTGCTAGTGCAATCCCCAGGCCAGGACTGGCTCATGCCAACCAAAACCCTCCCAGATGTTATACAGGCCTGGAGCAGGGAATAGCATCAGGCAGGGACTATTCCCAGTAAACAATGTGGACTGGGGAAGGAGGTTGGAAATACACAGAAGCAGACGTGCAGATATGAGGTGATTCACTCTGTTTGACCTCAGTGCAAGAAAAAGATTCTTGGCTAATTTTCTTTGATAGTAAAAACACAGGTATGCCATCTCAAAATGCATGAAGGCGTTGCTGAATACTTCAGTTGAAAAAGCCCAAGTGGCTAGGACATAACATGGAAACTTGGCATTTGATCAGAATAAGGTATAGGTGTAGTGATACATGGTTATGGTGGCTTATAGGACTGTAATCTTTTTTTTCTTGCTTGCATAAAGCTCTTTCTTTTTCTATTTCTTGCATAATGCAGCGAATGACATGGAACAGGCTTGTATTCTTTAAGGCAGAATCATCTGTCAAATGTTACTGAGCTGGAGGTATTGATTTTACTTTTGAGGCACGATGAAATGAGGTTGGGTAGTGGGCTGAAGGGCTTGATGCAACGTCAGTTCCTTCACTTGACACCCAGTGTCAGTGAAAACACAGAAATGCACATTCGTCTGTATTAGTAAATACAGATTGAAAAATATGATACTGTGAATTGCTATGGACAATGGCTCTGCACTGGTTGGGTATCTTCTTTGTTTGTGTCTCACTACTGCACAAATTTATGAGGAGTGAGGAAGCTGTAAGATTTAGATTTTTAAGCTTGAACTTAACATAACTTTTTTGACAGCTCTGATGACCTGATTTCCTGCCACCTCCCTGTCATTTCAATTCAAATATGACTGAGCACTTGGAAAAAAAATTTCACTTGGATGAGTCCACAAATAACTTTGAGTACTTCTATATCTTTTTCTGTATTTCCATGAACCCATCCATTTCAGTGAGTGCTCGCACAGCTTTGAAAACTTAGGCACAAATTAAGTAGGACCAAAGCTGATCTCAGCTCATGAAGTGCTCCAAAACTCCCATGGAAGTTGATGACTCTCTGATGCAGTCTTATAGAGCCCTCAACCAGATGAGAAACTCAAGGGCCTTGATAGATACCTAGACCAGTGCACCACACTGCTGTAACTCGATTCAATACAGCACCCAAACTGGTCCATTTAAAGACAGCTCAGTTAGCAACAGCAGGGACTGTGCTTGCTTTGTGTCAGTGGTGAAAGAAGAACAGCAGTATCCTGTAGCATCAGCAACATTCAAAGAGCATAAGAAACATGCAAAGGGACTTGTTTGAATTGTTGATGAATTGTGGCAATTATGATCTTAACGGAAGGAACAAAGATAAAATGGATCATTCTTGCAGCCAAAGAGAAAAAAAAAAAAAATACTGAAGACTGTATATTTATGAGGAGCCAGTTCTGCTACTGTGAGCATTTTGGCAATGAAAAAAATGAAATACCATGAATTATGGAGATTGTTTAATGTATGTGACTGCTCTGAATAGAAGAAGGTACAAAGGCATGTCAAAAGAGTGGGAAAACTAGCAGCTGAATTTGGCAGCTAGCTGGGGAAGAAAGCCATGTGCAAGTCATCCTGACAGGATAAACCCGTAAACAATTAGAAAGGGCTGAGACGTGGAGGGTGGGTAAGAAGCTGAGCACTGGTTTGATGCAGTAAAAGAAGACTGCATGGGCACTTGGTGAAAGAGCTACTGTGAGAAATGGACAGAGAAATCACAGCAATCCTGTTCCGAAGAGGTTAGGAGGTGTGGGAGCAGTCTAACAGAAGGTTGCAGCAGTCTACAGAAAATGGGGGTTAGCACTGAACTCATTGGAGGTGGCTGGAAAGAAAAGGTTAGAAAAGTTTGGTGTTTTGTCCTTACAATGGTTTTGGTGGAAGAACACCTTGTTATATATCTTCCATACAGTTTTCCCATACAACAATTCCCATACAAATTTAAGTTTTAGCACAAATTCTAATACCACCAGATGTTTATCTCCAAATTAAATTTTCTGTTTGAGAAATGGTGTTAAGCTTCTTCCCAGGAGTCATAGTTTGAGAATTTAAATCCCTCCCTCCTTTGTAGCTTTTGGACTTCATCTCCATGAGGTACCACGATGTTCCTACTTGCAGGAGCTATGCCTTAAAGGAATTATAAGCCAGCCAAGTAGCTGAGCTCATGACACAGGGACATGAGGGTACTGACCCATTATTCACATGGGACAACCAGAAGAATAAAATCACTGAGTTTCATGCCATTCAGTTTTTCAACACTGCTTTGAAAATTTATCTTTAAAAGAAATCTTTTATGGGGAAAAATGCCTTTAATCAGCAATCCAGTCTTGTGTTGGTGAAAAACTTTTAGTGTAAATTCATCAAATATTTCTGGGAAAAGAAACCTGGTAGGGTAAGAAATGCCAAAACGTAGGTGGTATGAGACGGAAGCACGGTAGAGTCACTACTAATGGCCAGGTTGTATGGTTGATCAATGAAACGGGAGATGATGGCGTTAGTAGCAGTGGGTAAAGAAGGAAGGAGGAGGAGGAACAGGTGGAGGCAAAGGAAGAAGAGAAAGAAAAAAAGCACAGCATGGCAGCATTCCACATGTTGGAGCTGGGTTCAGAAGGGTGAGCGTACAGGGCAAAAAGCTCGACCAAATCATCAAAACTTGAGCACAGTGCAAAGTGCAAAAGCTTTTTGTTTTGTCCTCTTCACTTTCTGAAGCCAGATGAACCCATGCCTCCAAGGCACCTAACCAGAGATAAAAGGAGAAAAATTAAAAAAATAATAAAAGGAAAAACCCAATAAATTCCATTCATGGATAAGAGTGGCTATATCCTTCTCTACCCACAGATCTATTAGTGAAAACATTTTAATTCAATGTAATATTTTGGTCATCATTTCTCAGTGTGACATAAAAGCAATTAAACAAAGTAAAGAAGTCTGCAGAGGCATCTAATTTCCACCTCCCAGCTAGGTTAATGAAGCTTCAGTCTGGTTACAGCCACAGAACAAGCAAAGAAATTTGCTAAGCATTTCTTTCTTTTCTTTATTTTAAAATGTGCCATTTTGTCCCTCACAGGAAAGGGTCATTGTGTCTCAGCCTGTCAGTGGGATTCTTTTCAACTGAAACCCTTATTTTATACAACCATTTTCATTCATAACTGTCACTATGGGGCCTGGTCCTATTTTCACACTAGGAAAATGCAGCTGATTTCAATACAGCCAGTCGTGGTCAGGCTTCTGTAAATAAGATTAGAATTGAGCCTATGTCAAACACAGCAGAGCCAGAAAAAGATTTATTTATATCACTGAGGTGAGGTTTTGTCCCATTAAAATGTATTATCTATTACACTTCGGACAGCATGGCCAAACCAAACTAACATTCAAAACTGGACATTTGGAAGGAGCACACTTCTGTTTTTCTCCTTCAACACAAATTCATTTGAGAGTTTTGCTGATCCGGTGACTTTGTAAAGAGCCAGATCATGAAGATGTGAATCAACAACTTTGGTGAAAGACCTGGGCTGTGTTTCAAAGAAATGTTTCAAAGAGCATGGTGTTCAGGTTGTTCTGTGTTTGATGCTGCACACTCTTTTATCACAATTGATGCCTTGGCTAGACAATTTATCGCATCCCCAAGCCTTCAGGTGATTTGTGTTTGTGGGGTGAGCAGGTCCTTGTGTTCACTTCAGGCTGTGCAAGTGACCTGCTGAATCTTGGGGTTTTGTGATCCCCATTTGGCAGTAAGTAAAATAAACCCATTTCTTTAGCACTAACCAGCAAACAGATGTAGTCAGGATGACCAGCCTCACCCACAGGAGTGCATATCCCCATCTTACCAGAAGCCTAAAACTCACCAGAACTACTCTCGCAAACTTCCAGAGCCACCCTCAGAATGTTCTTAGATGAAACAGCTAAAAACATGGTTTCAAATAACTGCAGCTGCGTCTGCCAACTACTTCTACAGAGGATCCCCAGGAGCAATGTTCTGTTGCTGGTCCTGTTTATGAATTTTCTGGTTTGACCTTGAATATTTCCACTCCGTCTCTGATGGAGATGGCTGCTGTTGTACATCCCACCATTTACTCTGGGTAGTCAGGCCTGGCCATCCACAATATGTG
>JAVJGJ010000059.1:78085446-78114392 GCA_035590215.1 Microhierax caerulescens | reverse complement strand
GGTACTTAAACACCCAGTGAAATCCAGGAGGGATTCTCAGTTTTGAAGGATCCTAGGCATCCAAATAACTTTGAGAGCGAGCTTTTTCCATTCTTCATTTACTCTATTCTGACCTTTAATTTTTTCCCTTGGCATTCCCTCTGTTCATTCCATTTCTTGAGGTCTCTGGGGTGCTCTGAGTATTTGATCCTGTCTTCTTAAAAGACACAAATATCCTGATCCCATGGTGTTCTCTGCATCTTTTGTAGGTCTTTTCTGCTTCCACTGAAGTCTTAAAATAAAACGCCTTTTCATTACACATTGGCATTTGGGTTTGGATACGATACTAGGATAGCAGCAGTATTTACTAAAACTATAAAAAGAACATGTAAAGCTGACGTGATGGAGGAGTAAAATAAACAGGAACACAATCCTCTTTAAACTAACCCTTTTAAACTTAGATATTGTATTCTAAAGATGCCAGCAGTGCAGATAAAATAGGAATCACATCAAGAAATGTGAATCACAACCCCGCTCGAAGGACTGCACTGTAATTAGGTTTTCCTCCTCTTGGCAGACTGACTAAATAACTCTGGAAAGAAACTCTGGTGCCGTTGGAGTGCAGGGGTGCAGAGCCCATGCCACCACGGCACCATAGCCATCCTGCTGCCCTGCTGCAGGGTCCTCCAGGGTCACATCATTACACCGATCCCCACTCTGAAAGGGAGATTTCAGTGTGAAATCCAGCATTCTTTTGTGGATCTGGGAATAGCTCGAGGTCACTGACCCTCAAGCTTTTTGCTACCTATGCTAGCTGAGAAATGATAACTGATCATTAGAGAAGTACTAAACCCATGCCAGCGCAAAGTGAAACAGGCTTTATAAAGAACAGCCTCTCAGTCCTTTCAGTCCACATTTCACTCAAGTCAATTAAGAACCATTTTGCAGCTCAAGGTAGGAAACAGCTTTTGAAGCTGAAGAGGTGAGTGGTGCTGGTCGCTTCATTTACTGTTCGTACAGATCCATCTGAGCAGTATATCTCAGGAATTAATTACGGGTGTCAACTGCCCCTTACAGGTTTCATGGTAGCCAGCTATTGCATAAATTAATATTCATTACTTATATTTAGTGTAGCTTCAAGCAGATTAGTGCAGCTTTTTTGGCTCTATATCATGACTTCCAGACATGAGCTAGAAATCAAGGAAGTCAGGAAAAGCTGTGAGTTAGGAACATAAATGTACATTACCTGTGTTTAAATAGGATATAGTGCACTATTAGTAGGCATGAAGAACAGTCATAAGGCGTTGATAAATTCAGTGTTTTCAGGGACAGTTAGTTGGTAGTTTGCATTCAAAACTTCAGGTTTCCACAAGCAGGTGGTCAATGTACTGGGAAGAAATCTTAGCTAATTCACTTGAGTTCAGAGACAACTTTGGGAATGTTTCAGGAGATCAGGAAGCAGGAGCCTCAGCCTCATCGCAAGTTCCGTACCAGGGAATGGCATCTTAGCACAGAAACCTCTTATTTTTGTATCACCTAGTATATAATCATCTGACTGTACAATTATCAGGTGTTCTTTGTATTAAATTATTTTAATCTGTATAAAGTAAATAACTGCAGACATTGGTATTCTAAAAATAGTAAACAAATGTATGTCATACAAGCTGGCTTTCTGATCAGCATGGGAAAAACCTCGACCCATTACTTATTTTTTAATATTCTTACTTTCCACATTTTCTCATCCTCTTTATTTCCTAGTAAGTAGCAGCTTTACATTGACATTTTATCAAGCAGTTTTCATATCGTTATTTCTGATGTTATGCTGCTGAAATATTGAAGTATATAAATGTACAATATTTAAACGAGAGGCCTGATGCATTGCAGATGCACCAGAGAATCGGCAGAAGTCATCCTGTAACAGATGGTTAAGAGCATTTAAAGAACATGGAACATAAGCACAAAACCAGGCAGCTGATCTTCTTCAGTGAGAAACAGGGTTTCAAAAACACCTGATGTGGAAGCCTGCAACCAGGCTGCTTGATCCGAAAATGAGACCACGTGGTCCTCCTTGGGCTGAATAGGCATCCTGCATCCATTGCCCAGCCGGTGAACAATGCAGAGCTCTATTAATCATAGTAAGAATTGCAATAAATCATAACAAGGATTCTGTCCCAGGCAAGGAAGGAAGGAAACTCTGAATCTGGGGCTGAATGTAGAGACAAGTTAATTCATCAGTGAATTGTCAACAAAGCATGTGCCTTGATCTTAATTACTGGTACACCACCATGTCAGAGCCCTGAAACATGTCGGAGTATTAATACAAAGAGCAAACAAGGTGTTAGCATGGAGCGATGTGCCAATTTCCCATCCTGGGGTGATTCTGGCTACAAATGGGAATGCTGCTTAGATTCACAGGCACCTGGAGCTCTCCAGCATCCTCTCCTTCATCGGCTGTGCCGCCCCAGGTGTAGCATATCAGCCAACAGCAAAGTCCTTCTCTGCCTTCCGCACTGGAAGCTTACAGATCTCAGGCTGCTAAGGAAATGGTGGGGGTTCATTTGCCTTTGAGCAAGACAGGGTAGAACATGCAGTTTCTTGCACCCAGACAAGGTAATCTGTACAATCTTGCAATCAGACACCTGATGGCTTAGTAAGGCAAATATAGTTGACAGAAATTATGATTTTTATATGTGGCACATCTGCCTAGATTCCCTTTATAATAATGGAGAAAGGATTTAGATGCTTGTAAGCTGCATTTTATCCTAAGATAGACATTACATGACTAATTTCTTGAAAGTGCTTATTTCTCTCCAGTGATAAATAAGAGTTCTGGCAGCACAGATGCAGGCACCCGCACAGTAAACTGCTGAAGGAGGGTGAGGAGAATCTCCTCCTGGTTTCTTGAAGACTTGCCTTTGGCAGCAAGTACCACATGAAGTATTTGTGGGTTCAGTAGGGAGACAGGTGATGCGCAGCAGAGTTCCCAGCATGGACCAAAAATTGCAGAGAAATGTCTCTGTCTTCCGATTAGGCACTCTTGGGAAGGCAAGACAAGCATTTTTAGAGTTACATGCATACGTAGGCTTACATTCTATTTCTATCTCAGATCTATGTTCTCTCTGTCATTAAAGGGATGCTGGCAGGGGAGGCCTAAGTCCTCTGTAGCTTTGCCTATACAAGGCAGACACTTTTACTTAGTCCCCAAATACCTGTTCCTTACCCATTTTTATATCCTGTGCATTAGGTCACTGAAGTATGATGACATGGAGGCATTTAGTTATCAGCAAACCTGATTGGATTTGGGGATAGGTTTTCTTCAAGCAAGAGAGTCTTCTTGATATGTGACTGCTGATAAAGTTTTGCAATTTATATTTTTATCCCAAGGATAAAACTTCCAAGAGGAAAATCCATGAATATGTGAGTGTTAAGTGCCTGAACTGACACAGACAGCATCTAGCGCTAGTTTCTGATCAGGTTTAGGGATTATTTTTTTTTTATCAAGAAATAGAAAGTAGTCAAAACATTCTGTGTTTTTTAGCCAAGATCTTTTTCTCTAACTGCCATCTTCGGCAATGCATTTGTCAATATCATTTATTTATTTGTCTAAATGCTACACCAGAAACTTCTCCATCACTTTGGATTTTCAGCTTCAAACTTATTCAAGCGACCTGTGTTCTCTTACCAATTTCTGCCATCATTACACTCCCCTCTTGGACATTAAAGCCTAGAAGCTCATACAAAGCAATTATTACTCTTTTTCTAACTCAGCAATTTTTACTTGTGTTTCTTACTGTTTTCCTTCCAAAATTTTTTCTTCCTTAGTACATTTTTTTATTTTAGTGATGTCTGTGAGCTGTTCTTTTCTAAGGTGACCTACAAAGGATTTTTTTTTTTAATTGGACTTATACTTTGTCTCTTTCTGGTGTACAAAGATATTCTTTCTTTTTGTTTGTTTATTCATAGCAATTATTTTTTCTTGGCTATTTCAGGAATGTCAGTGCTGGCCTTTTCTGATTTTTCTGGATGCTACTTTGAATCTTCCCAAGGACAGTTATTATTAGCTCTCACATTGCAGCTGACTGGATATGGGTGTTGAAAGTTTAATCTGTTATCTCCATAAAATATAATTACTTGTACCCACCAACCTTGAAACGAGCCCATATTTATATAAAAACCCTAACTATTTCTCAGTGAAAGCAAAATTTACTAGCTACCTCGTATCTTCCAGAAATGTTCTCCAAAACTGCTAGCTTCATTAGATATATATCATCTTGACTAAATCTCAGCCAGGCTTTCTTATCTGTATACATGTACCTAATATTAATAAAGTAAAATCTTGCAGCCTCCCACTCCCTATTCCATAAAGAAACATGTTGTATCTAATTTCCTTCAAAACTTTGGAAAGAAGATTTCTCTGACGCTGTGTAGTTTTCTAGCTTGCAGTTTCTTACCCTAATATTAGTGTTTAAAACTGGTCAGGTGAATCAAATCACAAATGCTTATTTCTCTTCTCTGAGCATAAAGACGACTGCTAGCTCTTAGAGCAATATGCTTTGTTAGGTGAGATGGATCCCATGTCTCGTCTCCATCCCATTTTCCCTTCTCCAAGATGTTCCTTACACTCCCTAAGGCTATGTGGGTTACATCAGACCATCCAACATGTGATACACACCATCGATACTGGCCTCTGTGCTGTCGGAAGCAGCAGTCAGCTTGTGTATGACCTTGAAACTTTTACGCACAGGTTGGCCTTGACATACACAGACCATATGCTTTCAGTGACACTGCAACTCTGTAAAATACGTGGCCAAGGAGTGACTTCTGCCAGCCCTAAGGGAACGCAGCCTGAGGTTCCTGCTCCTCACGTCTCTGATGCTCACATTTTTCACATGTGACTTTAAAACCAATTTTGGTGACTATTTGGGCCTTTATGTTAATTAGTTCTTCTCGCTCCCCGGGTTGATTTTTTTGCCCCAGTGAGTTCTCATCCCTCTCTTCACAGTTTGTTTTATTGCACTGAACAGACCAAGGTCTTCTCTTAAGGGGGAGAGCCTTTTCCTCTGATCTTCCTTGTAGACCTTTGTAATTTCTTTTCCTTGGTGATGCACGGCCAGGGCAGTATTCTAGATAAAGCCTTACAGGCACTTTCTGCAGAGCCATTAATAAAATATATCTCTCAGTGGATACTAATAGTTAACTGTCAGGTAGGAAAACAGACCTCAGTGAGGAAGAAACATATAGGACTGCTCCACTCAGTGACATGTCCCTCCTCAAATTCTGTTGCTATTGCTTTGCTGTCATTTGCTGGAGTAAATAGCAATCCTGTATTAAAATATAGGGATACATGGCCCGAACACCAGTGAAGAGAAAGTAGTTGTTGAATTGTGTCCTCGCCTGCTGTGGCTGACAAGCTCAATGACAGAGATAAATGTAAGCTGGCAGCGTTACTGGATCCATATTTTAAACAAAAATTGAAACCTCACTTCTACGAAATGCTGACATGGCTATCTGGAAGGATGAACCATTAAGTGCAGGATCCATCCTCCCTTACCTGCTGTGCTGTGCTCTGCAAGTTGGCATTTCGCATACCAGCAGGAAAAGCCACCTGATGCAGCTAAGCAAATACCCTGAGCAGAAAAAAATAGGCCACCAGAGACTTATGGGCTGAGAAATGAGTTGATCTCCTAATGCACCAGACCCCTAAAAGTAAACTGTCAAATTTAACTGTCTCCATGTCAAGTTGAATCCCACCATTGTACTTGGCCAGCTGAATTCCACCCCGTGTTTGTGTCCTGCTGTACATGCTTGCAAAGGGGGACTGTGAGCTGACCTGAAGGTGTGGAAGCAGGGCAGGACGTGGAGCGTGCCAAGCTGGTTTGTTGGAGGACATAGACATACTCCTTGAGACCAAAACATTGTCAATTATTATTTCTTGATTACTTGGTCCTAACTGGAAGGAACATACCTTATGTTTCTATATAGGGCAGCAACTTGTGTTTGTGAACAAGGTGCTGGCTACTTTAATCCTGTTTATTCCAAGAGCAGGTTGTTAATAACATAATCAATTTTGTATAATTTATTTCTGTTTTGTCTTAGAAAGAGATTCATCCATCCATCAGGAGCAATTTTCAGGTTTGTCCTACATTTCCAGAAAATCCTGTCTCATTTCAAATAAGTGGTGGATTGCTAAACGATGACCATTTGCAGATGTCATCACTTTCACTCAGATTTCTGGGTGATCAGCTGTTCTGAAAATTAGGCACTTATTGTCTAATGGAGAGATTCCTACTTCCTGTGTGTGAAATTAAATATCAAGGTGGACCATACAGGCCATGTTTCCTATGCTATTATCCCTATAGCCATGATTTTCATGGAATAGTTGGCTGTATTTCATATATGATAGCTGTCCAATTGCTTATAAAAACAGTAATGCTGATATCAAATCATCGGGAAACGATATACTTCACTGTTAAATATCACCTGTAGGAAAGCCCAGAAGAAAAGGTCTAGAGATTAATCTACAGAAGGATCTTGACTAAAGCTTTATGTTGAATTAGAGGGGGTTGGAGCTGAAGGGCTAATGCAGTGATGATTCTTCAATATTTCCCAAAGCCAGTGTCCCTTTGTGCTGCTTACTAGGTGATTTATCAGAATTATGTATTACCTTTAGCTCTATTCACTTTGCTCCCATACGGCTAGTGGCTGACAACAACAAAAGTGTGTGCTTTTAAAAGCGTAGCCATTATGGAATCTTCTTCTATTGTCTGGTAGTTGCAGTGTGTTCTATTACATTCCATGAAAAATAGGGTCTGTCTCTTCTGTGATTAGATAGAGGAAAGATGGGAGCTGTATTTTGTCAGAATTTACAGCAGCTGATAGGGGTAAATGAATAAAATAGAAATTCTAAGCTGGTGTTTACCTTGTTTCTTCCTTTGCTGACTATCAAGATCACTGCATGTTCTTTCCTTTTATAGAACAGACTTAGCCAAAAGCACATTTTTCTTTTCTTTTTTTTCTTTTTTTTTTTTTTCTGATCATCATATTTAGTGAACGCTGGAACTTATGGCAGTGAACCCAAGCCTTGCAGTGGATGGCTGCTTTTGAGCAGGCTAGGGGGAGGATTTTCCTTCACTGCCTGAAATGGACCATTTAAATAAAAGGCCATCAACAGATGACTGGTATTGAGCCTTAAAATCCTATAAAATTATCACTGTCTGAGAATTGTTTCCTCTGCCACTCTATTTGTGTCTGTGGTAGTGGAGAAAACCTAAAGCCAAAAAAAAGAAGTGAAGATTTTTCTCCCCAGAGGTTCAGCCTATAATGCCTGCACTGGGTTCCTGTTTCTTTGAAGGCTTCGGAGATCTTCCTCATGAAAGCTGCCATAGGAAAAACCACCACAGAACGAAAGTATGAGGGAATCATTCCTGGTATGTCTTACTAGCTCTGCTGAAAACTGTGGAAGAATACCATGGCCCACATTTCTAGAGGTGGCGAGTAGTTTTAGGGGGTCTAATTTTCCAAGCACCTGAGTATACAAAAATGCAAGTGAATTCCCTTAGAACCATTCTTGATGCCTCACAGTCAAGTCATGTGTCTTCCTTTGGTCATGATATTTGTTCTGCAAGCCTGAAAAACAGAGACAGCTTTGGAAATATAGGAACTGTGATGCATTTGGGAGAGAAAAGTTTCCATTCATGCAAAGCAAAGAAAAAGGAAACACTCTTCTATAGATGAGCCATAATCCACCTCCCATGACCAATTAAGATGTCGATATATCTCTAGTCTGAATTGTGTTTCAGTTCAAATTGCTAAAACAACGTTCCTAATCCCCACCCCTTCCCTGTACTTGCATTCTTCTCTCCTTTTTGGTCATTCTGAAAAATAGCACCACTATCCCTGTCAATCAAGCTTATCATTTGGGGATGATATTCACCCAGATGGATTTCTGTCTGTCACATCAAGCTGTTTCTAAACCTCACAGACACTTCATGAAGAAAGATGCAGATTTTTTAATCTATCCATCCAGTTAAATTGCACCCAGACCCTGAGCAACTGATGTCTCCAGCCTCGATAAACATAGTTTTGTCTTATTGATGCCTCTTCCAGAATTTGGGTGCAAAAGTAACTTTCCTACTGCATCGTTTTGATCATGTAATTTATTTCTGTGTATTTCTTTAATCATACTGTGTCTTTTCTGTTGCACCAAATATAAGAAAATTCCATTTTTCATGGTTTTACTTAGCTTTCTGTATCTAAACTCATTCTCTCTCACTTAACAGTGAGAGATCTGCTTTCAAGCCTCTGCTTCAGACCATAATGTCCATTTACAGCTTGATGTTTTATCCTTGTTTTGCTGCAGATTCCTGGGGTAAGTTCCACCAAAAAAAAAAAAATATCTTTGGTTTAATACTAGTAGTAGTATTAAATATAAGCTAATCATAGACTCATAGTATCATTTAGATAGGAAAGGAGCCTTAAGATCATTGAGTCCAACTGTAAACTCAGCACTGCCAAGCCCACCTCTAAACCATGTTCCTGCATGTCACACCTACACATCTTTTGAATACCTGCAGGGATGGTGACTCAATCAGTTCCCTGGGCAGCCTGATCCAGTGCTTGACAACCCTATTAGTTAAGAAATATTTCCCAATACCCCAATCTAAACCTCCCCTGGTGCTACTTGAGGCTGTTTCCTCTTATCCTACATTTAAAAGAGCTAAATATCATCATCTGCCAATAATTTGCAAGGTCACGTCTTCTTTCTTCTTCATATCTTTTCTTGACCACCTTTTCTGTCATGTCTAAAAACTTGATAACATTCAGATTAAATGGGTGCTGCAAACTACTGCCTGTAACATCACCCATTTCTTTATAGCTGCCTTTTTTGCTCACCTATTAGAAATCACATGTTTAAGAAGTTTTAAAGAAGGAATCACTTTTTCTTTTATATTTGTACAGTAACCGTAGGCACTAAAGTAAGATTTAAAAAAAAAAAACAACATAGCTACTTAAATGCAATCACTCAAACAATTTCTAAAAGTGAACAGCTTTTAAAAAAATGTTTTGAAACAGCTAGCTCAATTCTAGCCAAATATCAGAGTAATCTTGTGAGAGCTATCCCCATCTTTATTGAAGATAATGACCTTCAAATAAAGGTAAATATGAAAACTTTTGCAGTCATCCTTCTCTATAAGACTCCAAAACACACATTTTAAATGGGACCAGTGTTTACCTCTCATCTTTACTGAACTGGTAATTTACTTTATTCTAGCTTAGTTACTCTACAACATGAAACTAATGCCTTCTAATAATGGTTGGCACTGAATACTGTGCTACTCGGACATGTTTACGTGAATTTTACATAAATGAGTAAGTAAAGTAATGATGGCTATTAGTGCAATATTTATCATTACTTGCTGAATTGCAACTGCATAGTTTAAAGGACATAACTTACTAGCAATGAGAATCTACACAGGTTGCTCTAGCAAATGTATTTTTCTCTGTGATTTTAGCTTCAGCTGCAGCCTAGTGGCCAGCTGTAGTAGCTATAATTCAGTTGCCAGTGAAAGAGATTTTTGTTGGTAGAAAACATCTGCAGCCTTACTGCTCTTCAGGGTTGTGTTATTGTGATCCTATGCCAAAAACACTCAGGCAGGGACAACTGAGTAAGGACCTGCGGACCCCTCCTGCAGAGAGGTGCAGGAAGGTACAGGGGTCCCATAGGATCCCTGTCACATCTGCCAGGGCCGGGTGGGTGTTTCAGATGCACTGGTGCATCTCTAAAGGTATTAAAGCCTGATGTTTGAACAGTTGTGTTGAGTCCCTGGGTCATATGTGAATGTCCTTGTAGACACCTGTAATTAGATGTGAATCTAGACTGGAATACTACCTGAAATGTCTGGGCTATGTTAATGTACGCTGACTGGCAGGCAACAGAAAGAGGGGCGTTTCCTGAATGTGAACAAGTTCTTCTTAAGACACAGGGAATGAAATGACCTCTGGACATGCCTTGAAGGTGTTTGCATCTAGTTGACCAGACTAAAGACATAAAATCTGGGGAAATTATTCATGCCCTCACCCCCCCAAAAAAAACCCCAAACCAACAAAACCCAAGGAAATGGAGCTCATGATTTTTATCTAATATCTGACTGCTGACACAGAAAATGGATAGAAATGGAGGTCATCAGCACTGAAAGCACACGACCCTATCAGATGAGCTGCAGAAATGTCTCCTAAAGGTCAGTACAGGCCAGTATGAATAGCCTGGAGGCTGTGTTTTAGGAGCATGTCTGTGTATACTGGAACCCAACATAATACACCTATATTTGCTTCATATTGTTGAATTTCTGATATTCATGAACTGGGACTGAGCTTGAAGAGGAACCCTTATATCCCTTCACAAGTCATTCCTGACAGACTGAAAAGGTGAAAAATGAACCTTAAGGAGCTTATTTCTGAATCTACGTGTGCAGAATTGGAGGATGAGCGTGATACCGACCCACAAAGGTGAACCTGCCAAGAGACGATAGGAACTGATACCTGAACCAACCTCCAGGAAGACAGCAAAACTCACTGCAGAGGACAAAGTTCTTACAAAGTATAACCAAGTATTCATGGTTTGTACATTTTCAGTTTTCTTATTTAGTGCTTCACAACTAGAATAAGAGAGGGGGCACGTCACCCAGATCCCAGAGTATGTGCTTTCAGGACACAAATCATTTTGCTAAATTTCTGCTGTCCAAGTTAGACAGATAGTCTAAGGTGGTTGTCTGGATTTCTGCTGCAGTCAGCTCACCTGTGGGCATGGATTTATCAAAGTTGTTTTGGCACCTGCCTTCGCATTGGATGAACTCGTTTCAGGAGGTGCCCATCTCTCCCCCATGACCACGAGTGTTTCAGACCAGACATCCATTGTGTGATGGCCAAAGTCAGACTGGATGGACCATACCTGCCATGTAAGAAAATCGTAGCAGCAATTGAAGTAGAGCTAAACAGCAGCCTGCAGCTCCACTTTAATGTATGTAGCTTGAGTTAGGAAGTGACAGGTAAGGGTAGATTCATAGTAATAAGATTTCTTCTGGCATATTTCTAAACTGCACAGCCTTATGATGGGAAGAAGGTCCCCTGTTGAGTCACTTTTCCCATTCCCAACACCCTGTACAACACCACTGCATCTGCATTCAGCCTTATTGCTCAAGGCTTAAATTGGCTTTACTTAGTGACAGTGATTTGAAGTGAGAATCGTGGGGGCGGGGGGAACATCCATCATCATTTTTCAAGACTTTTTGCTAATTAAATTCTGAATTGCCAAACAGTGGGAGGGTAGTCGTGGATTTTGAAGCAAAATGGAGTGGATATTGTATTGAAGCTTGGCCCAAGTTCTACCCTATCCCAAGCTACTTTTCATATTAGCTTAGGTAGTCAATAAAACAGGAGTGGTATTTTCAAACAGTCTTATCTGAGCAGCCTGTTGTGATGCTTGTGATCAATTTCTTATGCCTACCTGAACTGGAGCCATCCTGGCTGTAAGTCAGTGGCACGTTGGATGCTGGGCTGTTCCCAGCTGGCCTCTGGGAGGATGTTTGAACCCATTCAGGGCTTGTCCCATGGAACACAACCACAGCCCCCTCTTCTCTAAAAGAACTGATATAACTCAGTCTTGATAACATTTTAGCAGATGCTTCCCTTGTTTCAATAGATTTCACAGTGTCATTTCTTATCTATGAACAAAACTGTCACAACGATTTGTTTTTGAATAGTTAGGTTTCCACCTTCAGTTCACACAAGAAATGTGCCTGGGGCAAGTTCTAGGTTTGTCACAATTTTCAGAAAGAAGAGGAGATGCTAAAAAGGACTGACCCATCAACAAGCCCTCTGCAATTTTCCTTGCATGCAGAATTATCTGTTCTAAGCTATTTTAGCTGAGAGATCACATTCAACATGCAGAGCCAACGTATGATTACACAGTTTATCACACCCCTGAGTTTAAATCATGAGTAACACTCCCTGGTGCTTATCATGGCCACTGTGCTGCATATAAAACCTACCAAAGCTCTTCTTCCATGAAGTGAAGAAAATCCATGTAAACATCAGCAATCAAGGTGGCAGGCCCAGCTGTGCCACTGCGTCTAGCTTATATATATAATTATAGTTATAATTGCATATAGCATTATACATGAAATAAGCGTAATATAATATAATATGTACTTATAGCTATAATATATTTATATTATATGTATGATCTTATATTTTTCTATGCAAGAAAGAATATAAGCTGTGAACAAAGGTATAAAACTCATAGCTATACTCTTTCTTGCATAGGTAAGTACTAAGTCAGGTCTTGCTGTGTATCTAGTTGAATGCAAAGAGTGTCTACACCAGCTTTTCTATTGACTTACCTACGTAGTTCCCATATGCTCTGTTCCTGGAGGGGCAGCGTTTTGCGTTTGGGTGTAATTTGCACAGGGTATATGGCACGCACTGCTGTGTGCAGCAGTTCTCTCCCACAGGGATTGCATTTTCGTTATGATTTTCCCTCCAGATAACACAGAAAACACCCTCTTTGAGATTCTCTGACTACTGCTTGTACATGGAACTGTACTGCAATGTCTATATTTTTCCCTGTGACCCCTCAGGCAGCTGCAGTCCCTTAAACACCTGGATGTTCCACATTATGCAGTGTTCTCTGTAAATGGCTGGGATAAATGATGAGACTCAACTGCTTGGGGAGTAACCTAATCAACACACAAGGTCACATTCAGAAGCTTGAATGTTACTTCACAGTTAGAGCTAGGTATCAGATGAAAGGCAAGATATTAAAATATTGATGATTTTCTTCACTGGCTAGTGATCTTTTTCAGGGAAGCAGTTGCAGTTGCTCGGCCAGTATCCACGTACAAGATGCATTCTTCCACTAGGTGTTTTTTCTTCCCTTAAGTCAGTAAAATAAATCTCGAATTAAATTTGAAAAAGTAGCCTGCAGTGAAGACAAACTCAGAAGTGGGTTTTTTTCCATTATTCATGTTGTGGATTGAAAACACAAAGGTAATTGGCTGCCTTCTGTTTCCAGTTTCCCCTATTTCCTCTCCACTGTTGTCATTAGGGACTGCCTAGATGCTGCAGAGCAGAATTAAGTCCATGTCTCTTTAAGGCAGTAGGTACTTCCATGTGGTGGGTAGGTTGTTCAACAGGAGAGGATGAGTCTGTTTAGTAGGGTTTCAGAGGGCTGGTGGTGGAAGGAGGTCCTTTCTGTCTCCTTACTGTGAAGGGCCTCATAATAAATAGAGCAAGTTTGACAAGTTCACTTCTCCTGGGAGCTTCAGCAAATACCCTTTTTTTTTTTTTTCCCTGGATCATAACACTCCAGCCTTACACCTTATTGTGGCTTTGCTTTGAATTTTGATACTCACAAAGCCTGCATTTTCTTCACAGGTTGGTTGCTTCTCAAAGACAGACTTAATCCCAATGCCTTAATACCCAATACAATCTTAATTTTGCAGAAAGAATCTATTTGCATTCTTACCTCACTTATTAGTTGGTTTTCCCCCTGTTTGTAGTGCAGGATCAAACAAATCAATGGTAGGGCAACATTTTTTATTATCATTTTTTTTCTTTGTTACTATTATTAACTAAACAGGTTTTTAACAACTTTGGCTTTCCAAGATGGAATGCGAACCTAAACTTTTTGTCTTGGACAGGAATTATGCCAGTGTTATATAGAGGGGACTTTTTATACTCAAGTGGACTCAGTTATGTGAGGTAGATCCTCTGCATGGTCTCTTAGAAGAATTTCTTAAGTGCCCTTACATGTTAATAGGTTTGTGAATTTGCTTTGGCAAATATGTTTTATTTCCCTAAAGCTCATTGTATTCCAAGAAAAACTTCTGCCACAAAGCTTCATTACTCCAACGGTTGTCTAAAGAAGACAAATAAAAGAAAACTCAAAAAGTTAGAGCAGTGTTATTAGTTGAATCTTTTGCTCAATCCAAAGGGCACAGTCCAAACTTCCCTGATGACTTGATTTGCCTTTGGATTAAGTTCTGCCTGCAAAGTTTGGTTTTCAGGCACATTTCTAAAGCACAAGATACTGATTAAGTCACCAGCCCCAAAGAGATCTGTGCTTCAGGGGAAAGCAGTCAGAGCACAATTAAAAGATGATGTCTGGATTTGTCAAGCTTATGGAGACTTTTTGTATCAGAGTCGAGCGCCCATCTTATTATGTCAGGGCTCATCTACCTTCAATAGTCCATGATATTCCAGACATAAGTTGCTCATCTGAAATATTCTTAGTAACCATCGTTAGAAAAATAATACACTATTTGGGGATTAATCCAAATATCACTGGAGTTGCTAGGAGATTTACTTTAAATACATTGGATTGGAGATATGCCCAATTAATCTGCTTTTAATCAGCTTGTTTTGTAGCTGATTTCATGGCCTTTTTCAGGCTGGTATGGGTTCATTCAGCCAACAATCTGCAATGGCTAGAAATTATTAATAATGGCAGCATGACACTGACTTTGAATTACAATAGCTTTTTTTCTCCATATAACATCGGATTTGGTTTCTCTCTGACCGTGACTATGCAGCTTCTTGTCAGCCTGATATGTGGACACTGAACGAGCTCAGGTTCTGCCCACAGAAGGTGCTGCAGCATGTTGTCCTCCATCAGTATTGACCCTTAGCACCAGAGGGAAAGCAAATATTTCCACCTCAATCTCATCCATGGAAAGGCTCTGGAAGGACAGCCTTGTGCCATTTGCAGAGTACAACAACCTGGACACTTGGCCCTATTGGAGGCACAAACCCTTTGCTGTTGAAGTTCCTTATGCAGGCACAGCACATCAGGATCAGCACATTAGCTGGGCTCAGGATGCTCAGAAAGTCTGCCCTTGCTTATCCCTCATTAAAATAAGATTTAACATGAACTTTATTTGAATGCATTAGCATACATATATTACCGTTATTCCTTAATACTTTATCATGAGAACAGATTAATATTGCTATATATGGGGACTGAGTCTCTGCTGGATGAAATTTGCCCGTATAGCACACTCACACAGGGTTCAAGCTTTCCCTGATTCTTGCCAGCATAAGGTGTTTTTAATAACATTAAAATAAAATTTTTAAAAAAAATGAGTGAAGACAGAGATGTAGTAGCACATGGTTCCTTGCCATGAAAACAGGAATGAAATTTACAGTTTGAGGAAGTTTAATTTAAAACAAAAGGAGGGGTGGGTAGGAAGGAAAAAGTCATTTAGGTTTAACATTTCTCAGTGAAGTGACAATTCCACATTGAAAAAGTTATGAGTTACATGACAATTTGTTTAAAATTTTTGTCCTGCTTTTGGATGAAAACATTTGGAAAAAGAGTTTCCAAATGTGTAATTCTCAGTATTTCCCTCAGGATGGAACCTCACAATTGCTATTCAGTCACAGAGTCCAAAAAGCTATTACAAACGCTTGCAAAGACTATGTCCTCTACCAAGAGAAAAGGGAAAATGTTCTCTCTTGGCTAAACTTCTTGCTCCAGGTTCAATGAATACTTGCAACAGGTCTCATTTCCCAGCATTTCTTGCTTCTTTCTCCTGCAATGACCTGTGTCCATGGCCCAGGGACACAGCCTATACCCCTGATGAAGGTGTCTCCCATGAACCTACTTTATTCTGTGAACCAGTAATGGTATTAATTCTGGTTATTAAAATCAAACCCTGGCAGTTTTCTGGTAGCAATCTAATCATGAAGATTAAATATGTGTAAACTCTGCTTTCCATAGTGTTTTAGAGAGGCCTTTCAATTAGATTGAAACTATAAATTATTGCACTTGAGAAACTCATCTCAGCTTTAATCTGAGTGGTGTGCAGAGTTTATATGCTCAACCATCTTTGTCATCAGAGCTCTTAACTTCTGCAGTTGCTGCTGCAGAATTTACAGGTTCTATAGGTTCATTCTTTCTTGGCCTATAGAGGTGACTATCTTGGGATAAATTTTCCTCCTCTAAGGAAACTTGTATTTTCCTCAGCAGTTTTTTAAACCATGTAAGGTCTTCAAGAGAATGTGATTTTCAATAAGGAATTAGTTTCTTCACAGAAAGAGATTCCTGTGGCAGTCTGTATTAACAGTGATTCAATATGATTATATGTTAATTTTAGCAAAGCCACATATGCCACAGAAAAAAATAGTTTTCAGTCAAAAATGTTGACCAGCTTTGGTATTAGCTGCAGAAATCTATCTTTCTTTTAATTTCTGAGTGGTTTTCTGGTTAAATTGCTCATTCTTCCTACCATTTGAACACACTGAATCTAGGAACAGTACCTGTGCCTCCAAGAATATCAAAACATATCCTTTTTTCGTTATAAAAAAATCCCGAAAAAAAACAAAACCAAAAACCTCACACCTATTTACCTCTCACTTTAATTCCCTTTCATTTTAATAGTAGCTTATTAAGCTCATTTTTTAGCAGTTGTAAAAAAAAAAAAATATCTTTCACATTCTTTGTGCCTTTTTCCAACATTTATTTCAAGTGGTGATGTTCTCTTCCCTTG
The DNA here is from genome assembly GCA_035590215.1 of Microhierax caerulescens. Taxonomy (NCBI): domain Eukaryota; kingdom Metazoa; phylum Chordata; class Aves; order Falconiformes; family Falconidae; genus Microhierax; species Microhierax caerulescens. The sequence continues at coordinate 78,097,869 of JAVJGJ010000059.1, read as the reverse complement.
GTTTTGCTTCTGTCTTACATCTTCCTGATCTTCACTTGCCATTGCAAGACAAACTCATGTGATTTGTTACAGTTATGCTCATCACTAAGGTATGAAAACATATCACAGTTTACGTTCTTGGCTAAAATACCCATATTATTTTGCATCTGATGTTTTTTGACATGTATTGATCTGTGAGATTTGGTGTTAATATGACTGTCATGCCAAAAAATTTAGAAGAAAGCAGAGATGGTGGCCTAAAGCTAAATTGCTTTCTTGCACACCCTCCTCCACCAGCTGTGTTTTGCATTATGTATTAGGCTTCCTTTTTTTTTTTTTTTTTTTTTTTTTTTTAATTGCACAAAATCTTTAATGTCACTGGAAAGTTAAGTAGGAATATTTTTCAGTGTTGGAAGGCAGCCAGGGGTTTTTGGCAGGTCTGAGTTAAGAAAGCAAGAGTGAAGTTTTCAGAACCCTCTTTTGAAGATAGACATTTACCAAATGGAAATATATATACATATATATATATGTATATATATAAATCACATTGCCTCAGCATATTCAAAAAAACCCAGCATTTTTGAAGTAAAATCCTGACTCTGTTGAAATCCCTGGTGAAACTCCAACTCATTTCAATGAGGCAAAGGTATTTGTTGTAAACTCTCTGGTCTTGGAAGATTTGGGCTGTTTGAAGTAATTGCAGATGATCTGTTAATTTGGACAAAGGATAATCAATTAAAGAATGAAGGATTGCATAATGTTCAGCAGCGCACTGAAGAAAAAAAAACCTCATAGCCTGAAAAAGACCAAATATCAAGTCAGGCAGGGTTTGCTGTGCAGAGCAGGATTATCCTCACTCAACCTTTGCTCTTTAAAAGTCAGGGCTCTTCTTGGAGCTTGTCACAGAGGCTGCTACTCAGCTCCAGCTTCAGACATCTACGTGTTGGCCCCCACACCTGGGTGGATTCACAAAAGCCTTTAAATTGCCATTATGCTCAGTGGGAACCTAGTCGATACTGTCAAGCAACTTGCAGAGTGATTTGCCTCATGCTACACTCAATGTCATGATGCTCTTTCCAGTCCCAGGGAGGAAAACGGTACCTCTGGAGGGTAATTTATCCCACTGATTTTAAGACAAGATGGACTGTGCTCCCCCATGGGCCATTTGCCTCTCCAGTGACCACAGAGGGAGCCCAGAAAAACCAACTGAGATTCAGAACTGTCATGCAAATTGGAAGTATCTTGTAACAAGAGGGCTTTTGCAAATGCTTGTGGCAGGCTAACTTATCAATCAAATTGATTCCTAATCATTACTGATGTGCTACTTGACTTCACCAGATTCTTGGCAGATAAAGGATGGTGATGGGATAATTGCCTGGGGGAAAATTTCTGGCTGGGGAAAAAAAGAAAAATCGGAAAACCACTGGAACTGAAACTTTGAGATCAATAAGATGCTTGAGATTTCTGTGGATGAAATATAAATGAATGCATATAGCAGCCTTGAGCACCATGGTCATGTAGCATTTTACCTTCTCCGTGGAAATATGTTTTGGAGCCTTTTCCTCCCTTGGCATGGGATGTTTTTTTGACATCTGACTCCTACCTTAGCATGACTCCTTAGTGTGCTTCAGAAGGGAAGGAAAACAGAAGGAATACTGTCTTAGAAATAGGAAAGCTATGAAAAATAGGACACTACAGCTTGAAAAAGGGGTTGGTTTTATATGTAATGGCTATTTTTAAAAAGACAATCCCATGAGTCTAACAGTCACAAACTCTACCGGTCCCAAACTTAGGAAATGACAGGGATGTTGTTTAGAAAGCTTATGAACTTAGAACTGGAGATAAGGGAGAAAAATAAATTACCTGGTCATTGGAAAACAGGATTTTTATGTCTGATATGGTGGCTATACCTAAGTGTTATCTGATATCCCTCACAAACTGTGCACGTTTCAGAGCTAGGCAGTACCACAAAGCCCTTGGTGCCAAACTTTCCCCTTCTGGAGCTACAGATAAGCAGTTTTGAGGTGGTCAAACAAAACCTGAGGTATTGGAAACTAGAAATGGTGGAGGCAAGCATGGCAAGATTGCCATCTTTGCAGGCAGGAAGAAACATGAAAAGAGGAGAGACTGTAAAGCTGCCAGATTAATACCTATAGCCTCCTTACCGTGGTTGCACATCACACTAGAAACTCAGTCCCTCAGTAGGAAGTAGCTTTCTAAATAAAACTAAAAATATTGCCCCTACTTCTAACGAACATCAAAATCCCAAAGGTAGGGCTTCTCTTCTCCAGGTGAAGGCTCACGGGAAGCCTCTATGTTGGATTATGGAGGGTAACAGGAGCAGGAAACTTAGACTGCAGGTAAAGCCTAAAGAAATAAAAAAGTAGTCAAACTAGAGAGGGAACAGTCTTGCAAAGCTAGATGTCAGATTATGAAGAAGGTGGGAGTTGCTGTATGGGAGCTATGGTGCATTTTTATAAATTAAATTGAACTAGTTGGTCAAAATGCTGCTACAGGCTCTTAGCATTGGAACATTTTGATCAGCTCTCTATCCTGGGAAGTAAGTCTGTGAATTTTATTAATTGGCTGTAAAAGTCTCTGCATTTCATAGATTGTTTTTTATTATAATGTGAGAAATCGTTAGGTAGGTTAACAAGAGGAGTGGTTCTTAAGGGTCTCTAGGTAGAGGAGTTATCACTTCCCCTAAAACAATATGTTTGAGATATTGAGAAACTGTCTCTATACTTTCTTCCTGGAAGCACATATTTCTTGAGGTGTTAACAAACTATGAACAGTAGCTTTTCACTCAATCCACAATTTGATAAGTGCATTTGAAAGATTTGTTTGTTTGTTTGTTTGTTTGTCACTGGAAAGACTACAAAACACTATGGCAGAATGAACATAATTTTCATATTACACAGGGTTGGTTTTGTCAGTAACTGTATCTGGCCACTCTTGGAGTCTTTACTTCATGAGAAGTAAATTGATACAAATTAATGCTGGGTTTTGTTTACATTCTCTATAAAAATTTCATTACTGGGCACATGCTTAGGGTGATAAGGTCCCATAAGGTGTATGCTATAACCAGGTTATTCTCTTACTTTGTTTCCAGGCACAGTAAAAGAATTATCAGCACCCACTGGGAGGCTGTGACAGCAGTCACAGTGACAGCTTGTCCCGTGCTCTTTGTGCATGTAGCAAGCCCTGCTCCAGTACCAGGAGGGAAACAGCCTCCTGTTTATCCCGTTGCTGAGACTTTTCCCTCCAGCACCTGCTCTTCTTTGCCAGGTATGTGAGCTGGTGCATCCTACGCATCACCACCTGTGTGTTCCAAGACCTGCCCTACCTCGCTTCGAGCCTGCAGCCATGTAAGGCTGGAAATACCCACAGAACTGTAAATTCAATGCCAAAATTTGCCTAAGAGATAATGTCAGTGCAGCACAGTGCTGTGACAGGATAATGGTCTCCTGACACAATAAAACTGCCAAAAAGAAGCCAAGCAGTTTATAGATAATAAATGTCAAGACAGAGGTAGATGTTTATTTTCAAAGCATCACAAGCCTATTATCCTGTCAGACCATCCTGTTTCAATTTCTTTATTTCCATTATACTAAATGAATAAAGAACAGTCAGGAATGAGCTGTCCAGGAGGCCAATCACAAGCCTGTTCAGCCTGATGGCTCCAGCAACGCATTAGCTCATGTATGTCCTTATCGTGGAGCTGCATTGCTCTGCATCACTGATACGTGAGCTTCAGATGAACAGAAATCCATCTGTCTCTTCCAGCAGGTGTTTGCCTCCCAGTTGCAAAGTTCTCATTGGCATTAAATCATCTTTGCTTCCATGAAGGGGGCCACACATGGAGGAACCAAGGGGAAAAAAATGATCCCTGTATCAGCTTGGCAGAGATGAGCATTAAATGGGTCTTTAGAGGGGGCACACGAGGGTTGTGGCCAGTCAGGCAGGTAAGTATTTGTGCAGGTACAATGGCCACGAGCTTCTAGAAGGGGATAACAGGTATCTTCATTTATGTCTGCATTGCTAATAGATGTGGGCTGAGTAAATCCAGTGTCACCTCTTATCTTGACTTCTGTTTCCTCAGATGAGCATTATGCATTGCTCACTCATCTTTTGTTGTTGGTTGTTGTTATTCAGCAGTAAGTATGTATCTATGGAACGGACCAGTGAAAACAATCTCTGCCTCAAAAGATGTCACAGTCTGGAATTAAAAGAAATCTTTCATGTTGCTGGACAGAAAAGGGACATGGAAAAGGAGTTACTTGTGTTTTTATTTGCTGCTGCATATAACAAAATTTAGAACTGCTGTAGTGGGTAAGATATCATGAACAAGCCACGCTGGCATGGGTCTGGAGAATGTATCTGAAAGGAAGCAAGCTGGAGTATCTGAAATGGGGTGAAAACGGGGTTTCCAAAGGAGAATACACCAAGAAGTAAAGACCATCATGCAAGAAGAATGCTGTGGCGACATTTGGTCTCACAAACGTTATTTATTTTGCCTGCAGCTTTCCATTCACCAAGTAAGTGAAGTCAAAAGGCCTCCAGAAAAAAGCAGCATGACAAAGGGAACTCTTGGCAGCTTTCTTGTGCAAAGAATACCAAGGGCACAATATTAACCTTCACACTTCCTGCTGGTCCCTTTCTTTCTCCTCCTTCACTGGTTTTCTTGAGGCTGCTCCACCTTCTCCTGAGGGAAAGGCATTGCTTTAACAGTTTTTACTCCTTCTTTCTTTAGGACTGAAAGAAAAACACCCAAGTAAAGATAAACTCACCAAGAGGAGAACTCATTTGGAGATGAGCCCTAATAGTCCCTGGACGGCAGCCTGGGCTTTAGCTCATGTATTGCCTAGGAATGCCGGAACATCCAACGGTCGGTGTGTGAAAAATGCACTTTCAGGGGGAAGCTTGATCTGGGCACCAAGGGAAGATGCCAGCCTGTCCTGATGAGGCTGTTTCAGGATTATTTCGTGGTAGATGGATGCAGCCCTTTGTGCCTGCTGTGAATTGCAATTGCATCTGTCCACAGAGTCTTGTTAATTAACATCTATAGAGAAAGGGGACAGACTTACCGAAACATTCCACAGTTCCTGCCCAGAGGGAAGCTCCCATGCCCTTCCTGACAGGGTTTTTCAGCCCCATTTCAAGGAATGATGTCTTTGGTAGATGACCTGGAGGCATTATGGTAGCTGACAATGCAAATAACCCTCATAGTTTCTAAGAAAACATACACCTTAGCTGACTTCAGCCATCTGAAAGTTATGCATCTGATCTGAACCGACCAACAAGGAGCTATCAATAGTCCCTGGAAACAGATAGTCATGTCCAAAGGTTATTTCATCCCTGTCTAACAAAACGTTCTAAATAAGTCTAAGACAAATCTCCTGGTGAAGACGTCTTCTTGATGATTATTAAGGGACTGACCTAAGTATATGAGACTAGGCACATAATCTTTAAATAGCTAATGCTAGGTGAGTTGTAACCTGTCCCATAAATTAATTCCATGACTTCTTATTGCATATTATTTCAATATTGCAATACAAAATACACTGTGTAAACTGAAATCACAGGAAAAATGGATAGATAATAAAATGCTAAAAATCAATTAAATCAGATGAAATGATGGGATTTTAAATTATGTTTTTCTTTCAATAATAAGTGTCCTTAATATTTAATTTTAAATTCTGACACCTCTGTTAATCTACTTAGGATAAGCTAGAACTGGAATATATAGCTACTGCCATTTATATAAATCATTTAAATTAAAACAATTTCAAGCAGTTCAGGGTTCTTACCAAAGTTATAAAAAAGTAAAACCATTTAACCTGTAAAAATCATTGAACAAGCAGCAGGAAGTGAAATTTGTTAAAGAGCTAAATTCATGTGATTTGTCACTAAGCCCTGTGTCAGTGCCGAGTATTTTCTGTTTATACCACTGATACAGTCAGCTTGTTTAGGGGCTGGCATGTTCAAAGTGAAGAAATTGACTGGGAATCAGACAAGTGGGAAAATTCTTTATTCTTGTCTGGAAGGATGAGATCTGCTACTGTACTGCTATGGTAATATCTTGGGGAGTTCTGAAGCGATCTTTTAAATTTATTTGTACAGATTATAGTTTAACTTCATCCTAGATGAAAAACATGTTGTTAAAAGCTCTCCAACTCCACTTATGCATCTTGGACATTTAAGATAAATTTATTTAACTAATAAAAAAGATTTTTAAAAACCTTGGTTTCTGTACTTTAATTAAATTCCTGGATCCCTGTGAAAGCCTTTTGGCACTTACTGTGTAGGGGGAGCGGAAGTTAATTACATCTTTAGAAAATAAGAAATTTGTCATTCACGCTTTTTCAGCAAAACAGAAATTAAAAAATACAGAACCTAAATAAAGTTGGACAAGAGGAAATGGCCTCAAGTTGTGCCAGGGGAGGTTTAGATTGGATAATAGGAAAAATGTCTTCACTGAAAGGCTTGTCAAGCAGGCTGCCCAGGGAGGTGACTGAGTCACCATCCCTGGAGGTCTTTAAAAGACGCATAGATGTGGCACGTATGGACATGGTTTAGTGGTGGACTTGGCAGTGTTAACAGTTGGACTTGATGGAAGTCCAAGATGGAAAGGTCTTTTCCAACTTAAACTATTCTACGATTTTATGATTCTGTTCTGGGTTATTTTGTGTATTTTCTTATGTAAATGCACATAAATAAAGAATATCCAATATTTGCAAAAAAGCGTACCAGATTCTGCCAACCACTGAAGAACTGAAGACGACTATAAGAGCATATATATATATATAATAAATATTTCTTTTTTCCTTTCTTTTTTTTTTTTTTTAGGAAAAAAGGTACCATCTGGGTTTTCCTTTTTGTTGTTGTTGTTTGTTTTGGGGCTTTGTTTTTGTCCCTGAAGAGGGTGAGATTGGAGAAATAGGATCTGCTTCACAGATGATGACTTTTGCATTTTGCACCCATACTCCTCCATTAGGAGGAACTTAAGTCAGGGACTACTAGGATACTCATGGCAGACTCATAAAACCTTCCAGTGTTGGAGACTGGACCACTTCTTTAGCCAGTAAGTGCTTGCCTGTGCTCTGTGTTAGAAGGTTTCAGTGCAATATCCCACAACCCCCTTGCTGAAGCTTATTACATGCTACCCTAGTTACCAAGGACATGCAAAACATTATTTTTTGCTTTTTTCTATTTGCTTCCCATATATATGCAGAAGACCGTTATGTCCCCTTTGTTCTTTGCCTTTGCACATGCCTACTGCAAGGAATGTTTTTCTTAAAGAGAGCAGTACTGTCTCAGGAGGAAAGTAAATAAGTAAAATATGAAGGACTGAGAAGTGTGAAGAGGGAAGGTTTTGGATGGTGTAGAAATGTCATAAATACTTGGGAAGGGGAAGGAGTGTCATGTTCTCAGAGTATCGCGTAACACTCCATAAGTTGGTCCTAATACACAAAGTACTTCATGATCTTGGTATGGGATTCCTAAAAGGCAACCTAATTTTCTCCTTTTGGCAAGAGAAAGCCATTCACAGCAAAGAGAGGGCAATCAGGTCAGCTTATAGCAGAGCCCTGTGGAGTTAGTTTGCTGAAATTCTACTTCATAGTCTCTCACCGTGGGACAGCGTGTAACTGGAACAGCTCAGCAAAGGTGAAAGAGGCACCTAACGGGTTGCACAGCCACTGACATTTCAGCTGGGCAGCTTGACTTCACAGGAGGTAGAACGAGAAATATTTAAACAGAGATTAATTTTCTTTTGAAAAGTTTTATTTTTTTGTTGCAACTATACTTAAAAGGCATTAATACCAAACGATGAGGTTTCTGATGCAGTAAGTTGCTCAGACACTCATTTTCATCCTGATGATGACAGAATCTTGAAGTCAAACCCAACAATTACATTCAGCAAAGAACACAGGAGGAAAAATACTGATCGAAGCATCAATTCATGGTTTGTTGAGGTATGATATCTCACGCCTTGCAGTGGAACCTGCTTGTCGTGAAGTCAGCCTGACGCATTTCGCAGCTGTTCCGTGGGTAAATGGTATGACAGAAGTGGGCACTGATTCCTGAAACTTGCTATCGTACGGATGTGAATTTGCAAGGCAGAGAGGAAGAGGGCCCTAGTGCAATGACAGAGGTTTCTGCAACTTGAGGGAAGTACAGAGGCAGCGATGATTGATGTCCGCTTTGGGGTGGAAGAAAAGGGACAACCACACTACGTAAGCACACGACTTACCTTGTCTCCTTATGGCTTCTCACGTATAAGCAACAGAAATGGTCCTTCAACAACTGAAACAGAGGTGGCCTTTCTTGGCCGATAGGTAGAAATTAAAGCTGAGGGTAGACTGGCTATCATGAAACAGCACTGAGATAGGATCTTTCAAACAGCATCTGGTCCTTGAATCATGTCCTCTGAATTAAAACTTCAAGGATGAACCATACTTTACACTGGCCAAACCAAGTATATTTCTGATTCATCTCTATAACTTGCAGCAACACCGAGGCTAAACTGCGTCAGGCCTTAAAGCGTAACTAGAAGGATTATGTGACATCTCTCAGGGACACATCCCTTATGACATGTGCCTAACTTGGAAACTGCCTGATTTTGTTGAAACATGTCCAGATTGTGATGCAGTAAAAACCCCTCTTTTATTAAAAAATACCTATTAATCCAGACATTCCATGTCTTGAAACATCCTCTCTTAAGGTGATTATTATCTGAGTGTACAAATGTGCATTTAGTTGAAGCGCATGCATGTCTTCCACCTATTTCTACTATATTCACCAGTTTTCAGCCTTCACCCCATTTGATCCCATGTGCAAGTGTAACACTCATACTCCCTGTTTCATCACCAGCATAATACAAATTATTCAGTAATACCCAACCAAAGAAAGTCTTGAAAACTCTGTCACAGTACATCCATTTGCAAAATGAACCAGTCATAGTTGTTTTCAGGCAGTCATTTTCTAACCGGTTTTTCACCCACCTTACTTCAGTTTTATCAGGACCATCTTTCTCCATTTTTTTTTTTTTTGTGAGAAAACAGTATGAAACAGCATCAGTAGACATCCTAGAGTCAAGTATTTAATTACTGCTTCCTACCTGTCTTGAAGCCCATTGAAGAAGGAATTGACACTTTTATTTCCTTAACAAAATGACACCCCTGCTCATTTCTCCTTGTGAGCTTTCAGGTAGCCATTGTTCCATTATGCCTGGTTGGCTGGCTGGTCAGTATCCTTTGGCTTCCTGTTCCTCCTACTCATTTTTCTAAAATGCCAACTGTATTTGTTGTTTCATGTCTTCCAGGACCTCTTCTGACTTCTAGGAGTTCACAGACACCTGACGGTAACACAAAGAAATTTTTCCATACATTGGCTGAGAATCCAATTTAATATGTGCTCTCTACAACCTCTTCTATTTTTTGTTCTACTTTGATTTTTATTCCTTTGTTTCTGACTTTCATTTTTTAGCCATCTGATTCAATTACACCTGACCCTCTTGCTGGAAATGGAAATGCTATGAAATATTCAAGCTTTCTTAAGGCTTTTAAGAAGTAATCAGAAAAGTGGTTTATTAAGGTACGCATCTTGGTAAAGGATGAAGAGAATCCAGTCTAAGAAAATGTTAATGAGTCTGATGTACAGCAGTGTCCACTCCCTCAGGGGATGATCTGAACCATCAGAGGTTTCCCTTCCCCTGGCCAAGTATAGGACTAGATCCTTGCGAGTGATGTGGGCTGGGAGGGAGGACTGGCCTCGTGCACAGCAGCTCTTAGAAACCCGAGGTCTTTGGCAAGGGCTAGGATCTATCACAGGCAGAAAAAGCTGGTTAAAGCAGATGGTTTCAGAGAACCACTAGATGCACAGGCAGAAGGGAAGGGGAGGAGGAGAGGTGGGAAGCATGGGTGTAGCAAGGTGGTCTAAGACTGCAGTGACAGTGTTAAAATTCCTGTGTGCAGGTGCTGTTCAAGTCAGGTCAGAATTGCCTGTCGAACTTCCCACTATTCTAGCTCTCTGTACTAATTCTCCCATTTCAAAACAAACAGGCTCATTTGCGACTGGAGCATTTTTTCTGCAGGTGCTACCTCTCTCCTTTCCTCTGTATTCCTCTTCTCCTGTAGAAGTTATCTGAAATTACACCCCTGGGTTTGACAAAGCGACTCAATGCAATCACCAACAAACTAGAGAGGCTAAGTCTTAAAACTCAGGGAGGTTTGCAGGCCAAGGCAACTTTGATGCCCAAGAGTATCTAGAAAGTGTTTTCCAAAGGAACAGAATCCAGGGGATGTTCCAAAGGGTGGGAAGCCTGCTAATGTGTGCCAATAATTACAAATGATGAACGAGATCTCCTGATAAAGCCAGTATAGCATCAATAACACAACCAGTGCAGGGGGAAAAAAAAGCAAAATCAATACAGAATTAGTAAAGAATAAATTGTAGGGAATATAATTAATTCCAGTCACCAAAATTTTACAGGCAACGTGTCTTATAAAACAAATGCAATTTAAATATTTGATGCTTTTCCAAGGCTGGCTAATTAAGGTAACAACAAAGGTATAATCTATTTATACTTCTGCATGGCGTTTGACTTTCTCCTGCATAACATTTTGACTAAAAGATTAGCTCCACATAGTATCAATAAAGCACACGTTAAGGAGATTAAGAACAGGGTCATTCACGAGCCTGCAAAAGGGTTTGTCAATGGGAAACCGTGATGGAGAGAGGATGCTTTTAGTAGGGTTCTGCATAGACTGTTGCTAGGTCTGTTGCTATCCCATATTTCTGGAAAGCGGTTTGCAGTCACCATTGGTAATATTTGCAGATAACTCAGAGGCTGTCAGCATGCTAAATAATGCAGAGAATGGAGCAGCAGTGCACAGCGGTGCACATCGCTCAGTGAGTGGATCCCAGACAAGGTTGTCTTGCTGATGATGAGGAGGAGTGGGGAGGAGGATTCTCAGGGATTTAGCATGTGAATGGCTCAAGCAGAGGTGTGTCAGGAAGGGAACTGCAACCTCTGCAGAGAGCAAGCTAGCAAATAGGGCAGGGAGATGAGTTTTCATTGAAGGACACTATTTTTTTCCTGTCGCTGCCACCCCAACACTTGCATGTGGTTTTCCTAATGTATCTTTTCCTTAGGAGGGATCCTGCCTGCCCGGGTTGACCTCTAAGCAACATGGGGATTTGGGGCTCCTGTCAGAGCAGTCCGACAGTAAGCACCTAAGTTCCCAGGCAAGCAGTGACGACAGATGCCCAGAAGGCCTTGAAAGGAATAGCTGCTTTATCTAATTTAGGTGATTAAATGTAGCCAAGCAAGATCTCTCCTTGGAGGCCTGCAGAGCACCCTGCCTATCTCCACTGACCACACTGGGAAATGCAGCTTATCTTTTGGGAGGAACTTGACACCAAGTCAGATAAACTGGATCATATTCCCTGTGAAGCCACTTGGCCTATAGAAATCTATAGTCTCTACTGATAGCGGAATGTCTACTGTTCCCTCACAGGCGTTGGCTAAGCAGCCTTTCTTGCTATTAAGTTCATTAAATTAGTGCAACAAAATTCTGATACTACACACGAGAACCATCTTTACTCTATATAGTGTGTAATACTGTGTCAAAAGTTAAGAGCGTGCAGAGTTTTCATTAAGGCCAAGACATGTCCTGAATTAAAATCACGTTTTGCCAGGAATTTACGGCATGAAAACTGAATTTCCAGCTGGTGTAAATGGGGACAAAATCACTGGGTTCCTGATTTTATGGAGAAATAATGGTCCTTCTTTTTTTCTAACAGTACGCTTTGCTTTTCTCTTTGCCTGTCTCTCAGTTCCAGTCATTCATAATCCACTCATCTATTTTTCTATTTTATAGCCATCCCACAGGAGTAATGTGAGACATAATCAATCAGTATTTGTAAAGCACTCGGAGGCTATCAGATGGAAGGAAGTGTATAAATGCAAATTGTTATGATTGCTCTTACATTGCTGCCAAGGGACCTGCAAACAGAATCAGGCCCCCATATATTCAGCTATACACAGACTTAGTCACACCTTGTGAAAGCAGCCAGAAGATAAAGGTGAGGTGCTGAGGAAGTGTAGGAAGATAGAAGCTCAATAAAATATAGGAAAACATCGTTCAGGGATTGTTTACAACTTTAAGATTGGATCTTTGCTCTGTCACAGATTTTTGCCCGGTTTTGCTTCTAGCACTGTCTACAATACTTAAATTTGGAGAATAATTAACCTGTGTTGTCTATACCGGTCCATGTTGCTCATAACGTAGTGACCTAGTCTTTCTGGGTTCTTCTTATGGTTAGTGTAATCTAATACAGATTTTATGGTACAATCCATGTGACCATTATTAGGCATCCACTTAATGATAAGGAGATCTCACATGGTAAGAGAAATCATGCCCAGGTGTTTCTCTTTGT
>JAVJGJ010000059.1:78058337-78075802 GCA_035590215.1 Microhierax caerulescens | reverse complement strand
GTTTTGTTTTGTTTTGTTTTGTTTTGTTTTGTTTTGTTTTGTTTTGTTTTGTTTTGTTTTGTTTTGTTTTGTTTTTATTAGGAGAGTGCTTATAGCTCCTCCTTTTTTAAAGACAAAAGAAAAGGAAAAAATAATATGGTCTGGATTAGTGATTTATTGGAATAAAGTGATGGGCAGATAATTCATACAGAGAAAGGTTTTCCCAAAGCACTGATGTCCGACTCTCAGCACTGCTGAATACCAGCCTGGCACCCCCAATCCCCCAACTAGTTGTTGTGTATCATCTTCTGGATGAAGGAATAAATGCTCTGAAGTATCTAGGTTTAAAGTTGGACAGAGCAGGCAGCTTTCTACCCACTTCTCAGTGAAGGGAGGCAAAGCCGCCAAAATCTGTGACTGCATTTTAGAGAAAAGCTAACAACTACAACCCATTTCCGTGGATAGGGAGAGGCCCTGGTGTTACTGAGAAAGAGAAACATGCTTTGCCACAATTTCTCTTTTTATGGTACAGTAAAGACTTTCGTATGACCACGGTCAGCCTTCAACCTGGCCAGCCTTCAGCTATGGTGTGTTCTTAGAGACTCACCTCCTCTGGTCTCTTTGGCTTCAGCTGCTGGGAGTAAATTACTGCTTTGTTTAGATTAATTCATTAGGTCATCTCTGCCACCTCTGTCGTCCCATCTACCAAGGGTTAGGAAGCTGCGGGCAAACATCTCGTGCTCTCCCTCAAGCTATGGCCAAGATCCTGGTTTAATGCAGGCTCCCAGGCTATTTCCTGACCTCCCTCTCTGCACGTCTGAGCAAAGGCTGTAGAAACCCAGGCCTGTGTTGCATGTTTTGGGGTGTCTAGGTGTGTTCAACCAAAATATCCCAGACACTGCACCCACCAGGGTAGATCAATCTCTGGATGTTCAGCAAAGGGAAACAACTCCTGTGGCTGAAGGCTTGAGGGTTTAAAATTTCTTTTTTACTTGAGCCATAGCAGGAAGGAGCTAGACCTCGTGGGAATGCAAACAAGAGGGACAAATCTGCCTGCCCTTATTCCATGTGGGTCAGTGTTCATCACATTGACCACTACTTGTCCTTGGGACCTTCCTCGGTTAACTGCACCATAAAGACCCTCCAGTATCTTCTGGGTTGCCTCACTTTCTCAAAGTGAGGACCCATTGCTTGACCAGTACTGGTAGATTTTGCTCTGTCTTGGTCTTTTAATAATGGCCTTAGATTGAATAAAGTTCTCCTATGAACAATACGGTGGGTTGACAAGCCATGAGTTTCCAGACTGTGAAGGTGTCCCAGATGTGTTTAGTTCACATCTGATATGAGTCAGGTGTCGACTTGTGCTGATTTGGGAAACACAATGACAAAGTTGAGCTGTCCCAACCTACCTCCTGCTCCATCATTGACAAAAACATCTTGGTTTTTTTTCTTTCCTTCAATCCTAGTGAGCAGCTCTCACTTTGTCCCTCTTCTCATCTCCTGCTAGAGATCAAATTGGTTCACTTCTCTCGGGTGAGGCTGGCTGAAGCCTGGGTGTGGGTGAGCTTTTGCCAGGTCTTTCACGGGAACTTCATGGGAACCGTGCGAGCAGGCTTCAGCAAACTGCTCCAGTTTTGAGACAGCTGTCGTTGGGCTGCAAAATGTACTGAAACTGCTTGGCTTTTGCTTAGAAAATCTGGCTGTGAAGGGTAATGACTGTTTAATCATGACTTGCTGTTGTATTGGGAAAGCTTATGGCCTTGGATACATCTATCTTCACTGCCCCTCTAAGTCAGAAAGTCTTGGTCTCTCCGCTCACCGGAGGAGGAGCAGAGAGGTGGCACTTACATTCAGAGTGCAGACTGCAGTGGGGTTTCAAATGCCTGAGACTGGTTTAAAATCCACTCTGGCAACACAGGGGTCATTGTAGGCTAGTTTACTCTTCTGAAAGGCCAGGTGAACTGGGCTGTAGGAAAATGCCTGCTCCTGATGCTTTGGGGACACTGTCTAGCCTGTTCGCAGTTATTGCTATGCTACGCTGCAGTCTGCAGCCCAGCCAGAAGAGTGACTTGCCCAAGGTCATGCAGATAGACCATGGTGGAGCAGGAAAACAATGCTGGATGGGTGAAGTCTTGATGAAGTCTTTTGAGATACGTCCTAGAGCAAGATTGCTTATGCTTTCCCTAGCCCAGGACATAAAAACAATATTCCTGTGCTTGGGGTCTGGACTGCACCCTAACCATAAAGACTGGGCAAATCTACACTGAGCACTGACCATTAGTCATCATACTGTTAAACTACAAGTTTTGACAAATCCCAGCACCATTTTTGTCCAAACTTCCAGGACAGTGCCTGTGCATGACTCCGCAGATAGCATGGGCACGGGTTCATTCCTGGTTGGTATATCTGCTCTGTTCTGGGGACAGCAGTGTGTGTCTGCTTGGATATGTTGTACCCCTGCCCCCAGAGCCAGAGTATGGGCTGAGGCACATTTTTTTAATTGGTATAGACAGAACTATTGATTACACGGGGGTTATTTCTTGTCTACAATCAGATATGAGGAAGGAGATTGGGTTTTGACCCTGATTTACCAATAACCCCAGCAAATTTGCTGTCCTTATCAGGAAAAAAAAAAAATCATTACAAAGAAGGAAAATTATTTTTGGACACAGTCCTTACGTGGAGGAAGAAAAAAGGCATGAAAGCATTTTTTTCAGGTATTTCATCTTCACTGTTTGTTTTCATGTTTATTTACTAGTTTGTCTGAGAAAAGATAATAACTTAGAACTGATCTCTCTGAGAACAGAATGAATACAACAATGCTGGTTAAAAAGAGCTTTTGAAAGCAGACTGCGTTTTGTAATACTGCTTTCGATTAATTAAGTATCAGTCATTTATGAACACTAGGCTAAATAGTGGCCAATAAAACAGACATCTCTATTACCACATTTGTGATAAACACATCAGCTAGATATTGAATCCTTTCTTGCTTAAGTAGAAAAGTTGCTTGTATTCACTTAGCATCTTGAAACCTGTAACTGCAGATTTGCCAGTGGGCAGATTCTCAATTTTTCTCACACTAACAGATGTACTTTTAAAGAAGTCTTGCTCCATTTGCATTTATGAAGTCTTCCCCACTGCTCTAAGATTAATTCCGCTTTATATGACCCTGAGGCATGGGTCAACTCCGTGGGGCAGAGAGGATAGAAAACCACAGCCCAGCTACATCAGAGTAGGCATCTGCTTATCAATAATATTCACAAAAAAATTATTCCTTCAGTAAAGTTGGTTCAAATACAAGAGTTCTCTGACTCCAAGGACCAGGTGTTTCCTTGGAGGCAATGTGGCTCTGCACCCATTTGGGATACCATCCATCCCAATCCAAGCGTGTGGCTCAGGGTCCCATGAAGTGCTCTGTGGCTGGCAGAAGCTGCTAAGGTTTTGCTAAGTTAACAAAAATAATAATAAAATATGAGCAGAGAGAAGATCAAGAGAAGAAGGCTGGAGACTGCAGATAGTTTTCATCTCAGCTTTCCGGATCAAGACAGGATTGGGCAGGCTGAGCTCAGGGCAGCTGCTCCATAGCACGAAAGCAAGCATAAAATGTTTGAAAGCAAGTAGCCTGACTCACAGGTTAGAAAACTTATTTTTTGAGGGAAAAAAATAATAAAAAGACCCTCCTGCTGTTGCAGCTGTGTTTCTGTACTGTCTGGCAGGACTAGGAAGGGCTTCTGGAGGGGCTGGTGGAGCTGGTGCCTGTGGCTGGTTAGCTGTGCCCTTGTGGAGAGATGTCCCTGAAGCTGTCAGCTCCTGAGGACATGGTTAGACAGCCTGTCTGCTCCACGTGGGCAAGAAATGAAGTGTTTCCTTGCATTTTTAGGAAAATTCTCTGCTCCTTCCTCTGCTTAGTACATTAGGAAAGATCTTTTTCTTAGCTGTGCTAGACCAAGCATTAAGACACCCCCAGGAGGAAGGCCAGGCTATGAGCCCTGACTGCACCAGGGGCAAGAAACCAGGTTAACCTGTACCAGGACAAGGTATCCCAGCATAAACAAGGAGCAGGAAGTCTGCAGACACCTACCAAAGCAGAAAGACAGCAGAAACCAGTCAAAGCCAGGATGGGGTTTAGGGTGCTTTTTTTGCATTGCCATTCTTCAGTCATGAACTTAACTCCCCTTATCAGTTGCTGGGGGAAATTCCACTTTCACCCTACCGTGGCTGTAGACAGCAGGTTCCTTGGGTGTGGGACTCATTCCTTCACATCTAGCAGTAGAAAACAGTGACCATGTGGAAGACTGCAAAGAAAATATTCTCTATTGACCTCTCAGATGACCTTGGTCAGCTGCTTCATGCCTCTTCCTCCCACCTATTCTGCTTTTTAGGTCGTCAGCATTTGCTGGAGGACATGGCCTTTTATGCAGTGCTAGGTCTTCTGGAGGCCTTGTCGTGATGTGAATAATAACAAAGAAGTAACTGGAAGGTTGTTTGGGCAGAGAGAAAAGGAAGTTGCAACTGCAAGCCCCTTCAGTTAGCAGTGACTGCTCAAACTGTGGATGTCAACCACTTGCTAAAGGTAGAAAGTCCAGTAGCACTTTGCCATCTTCCTATAATAGCTAATTTCCGGACAGAAAATGTGGGGTTTATTTTTTCCTTTACTAAATATTCGGTGTTTCTATGTTGACATAACTTCTAATTTCAGCCATTCCTATGCCTTTCCAAAATGTCTTTGGAGCCCCTTACTGTACTGGCTGCGTGAGCTGTTGGAGGGCTCTGAACTTCTCTCTCTGGGTTTACAGTGGATGCGTATTCCTGCTATCTGTAGCAAGAATTAAAAAAAATTCAGTTACCACCATGCTAGCAAGGCAAGAGGATACTACTGACAACTGACGAGCCTTAGTAAAGAGGACGTGTCATCTTCCCAGCCAGAGAAAGATGCTTTTACAGAGAGGAGATCTTTAAACCAACATTAACTGATTAAATATATGTTCTGTGGTAGAAGTGAGAGGAACTTTAGGACACAATTAGATTAATAAATATGTCCAGAAAGTTCTTAATTTATTTAATGTCCTTTATGTATATGTGATTATGTACATTACATGCATATCTTTCTTTGTCAGTAAACAGTGATGTAGGTAAGATTGTGCTAGACATTTTGAAAAGAGTAATCTAAGAACAAACCCTGTATTAAACCTTTCCAGCCATTAAGAGATGAAAGACCCCTGTGAGGAGCTCTGCACAGTTGTTGTTACAGAAGTCACGGTGGAAAACGGGCTGACTGGTTTTCCAAGAGGAGTGAATTGAATTAGTAAAATCATGATCTTGCACTTATACAGAAAACTTTTAATTTATGCAGACCCCACATC
Organism: Microhierax caerulescens; assembly: GCA_035590215.1. Lineage (NCBI taxonomy): Eukaryota > Metazoa > Chordata > Aves > Falconiformes > Falconidae > Microhierax > Microhierax caerulescens. The sequence continues at coordinate 78,070,460 of JAVJGJ010000059.1, read as the reverse complement.
CATTGCACGCTCCTAGTGCAAACAGCGGGACATGCTGTGCATGGCTGGCACTGGCGCTGAAAAGCAGCTTCAGACACAGATGAAACAAATTCTTCAACAACGTAGGAAAGCAGGAGCTGTGTGTGGTGGAAAAGGGCGGGGAAGGCAATTGGAGGCAAAAAAGGACAAGCTATAAAGTCTTTTATACCTCTGTCGCTCGCTGCATTAGTCCTGTTCTCTGTTCTCCTACCTACCAAGGTGTAAGTTGCTCACGTGGAGAACAGATAGTAAAGGCAGTTCTCGGCAGTGGGGCTGTGAGGCATCCTACAAAGGCAGAGAGCAGTAACAAAGCTCCTGAGCACTGCAGAGATGGTCACGTGCAGTGGCACGTGTCATTGCCCTAGGCCTGGGATCCACGGGGTGTGATTCAGCCTCACTTCTGCACTGGTGAGGCCACGTGGGAGCAGGAGCTTTGTGTGAAGTGCTTGGAGATCTTTGATGACACTAGCAAGTAGTGGCAGTGGGAGGATTTCCAGCTGAAAAGAATTACTGTGGAATCAGCTCAAGGGCAAAGAGGATAATTTGGTGGTGGGCAGCTCTGGTATGGCACAGAAATTTTGTTTCTGAAGCTTTTTTTCTCTCCTTAACCCTGCTCACACATCGGTGGGCAATTCCTCCACAATGTCACTTCTACATGCCCAGCGGTGGCCTGACAGACACCAGACAACCCTCCCACAGTCATGAGTCAGCCAGATCAGCTTTTCTCTCTGGTTTTGTGTTTTGGCACCAAACATGCCCTCCTTCAGCCCACTCTCGCTAGCAAACTGGTACCACAGCCAGGGAGCTGCTGGGGGGATCGTGGGCTGTAAGTCTGGCATGTAACTACTTGGCTTATATTGCAGAAAGGTTTTAGTCTGATGATGATCTATAACTAAGATGGGAAAAGTCCATTGGCACCACAGGTGTATAATGTTTCCGGAATACATATGATGGCAAATGATTTGGCATCTCCCAGAATAATTCTTCTTTTAAAGAATAAATTGAAATAATTTAAAATTTAAATTTAAAATACCAATTGCACAAGTATTAAAGCCTGCTTGTCTGCTCTGAGAGCATCTAAGAAGGCAAAAGGGCTGTTCTTCTGACCTGTCCCACGCCTCTGAAGGCAATGCATATGGCAGAGACTTTAAGTGTAATGCAGCCCATCTACTTAGGGTAAGCAAGTTGGGATTAAAGATCAAACTCCTCGTGGGCCAGTCTGCCACAATTAATTTCCTAGTGCAGTCCGTGGGACACCTGGGAGGTGCCATTGAACGCCACCACAGGGATGCCCAAACACCTAACATGTATCCTCTTGCAATGTATAGGGAGCGTAAACATCATCTATAGGACTGGTTCAGTGGGCACATAAAACTTGTGCCCAAGTAGGTGCCTAAGCATGAGACAAAAGCTGCCCTTGGGTAAGACAGGGTCTTGCTTTTCTTACACCTTGCGTAGCTGTTTCCACCAGTGTTACACAAGTGTTGTCAGTCTGATGGGAGGTGTTATTCTTACCACACGCATGGTGCATTTTTGCGCTTGTGTCAACAGCTTCATAAAGGGTGCTACGATTCAGAGGTGGCCACGGAGCATTTTGCTTCTTCTGTGCTTAATCACATACTACCTGTGCAAAATCACGTGTTAACTGTGCTCTGTGTAGGGCCAGCCCATAAAATTTCAACTGAATCTTTTTCTATCAGAATTTAAAATCAAAAGCATCTGTGAAACACCGTATATCCTGCCCTTAATTTTGTCTTGGAGGAAGACAAGAGGAGGGTAGGTTCCCGCAGTTTCATTATGACAGGACCTTAAGAAAATGCTTCCATTTTTTGGTGTTGAAATGGTTCTGTCAAAGTATTCTTTCCAAAATTATTTCCAAAATGTTTTGCTCTCACAGCATCCTTTATATTGGAAAATAAAGGAGAATTTTAAGAGTTACTTTAAAAGGAAATGTTTTCCCACATTCAAGCTTTGGAGAAGGAGAAGTCACTTGGGTTTGAAAGTCACAAAGAAACGAAGTCACCCCACCAGCTCTGCCGTGCAGGATCCTGGCTGGCTGAGGACACCACCCAGTCCCCGAGGACAGGAATGTATGTATCCCCCAAGCAGGGTGCTCTGGCTCTTGTTAATGTCGTTTTTCAGTGGAGACCAAAGCAGCGTATTGATAGGCAAGGGCTCCTCTCTTCCAGTCTTCCAAGCAGGTTTAGTTTGTAAAACAATTTGCAGTTCATTAAGAAGAAAGATGCTGTTAGCAGTACTTCATTATGCAACGCAATCTCTTGTTTGATGGGACCTGTGACTGAAACATAAATCACCCTTTCCCTAACCGTTTTCCAGGACAGTGTCTCAGAGTAGATTTTGATTCATTAACAAAATACATTAACAAATCCAGTGCTGAGCAGATGCAACATGGAAATATTCATGTGCATTTTTCTCCTTAAAAATCCATAACTCAGTTTGCTCATATTCTTGACTCCTGTCCTACCGAGTGAGGTTTTATTTGCAGATAAGTACAAAACATCCTCCAAAAGTGATTGCACCACGTAGATTTTTGCATCCAGCTGGCAAACCCACTTCTCTTCAGGATTGGCTGGAAGGTGTGGTAGTAAATGCTCTACCAGCGATGTTTCTTTGTGAACTAGCATTATTTTCCTGTCCAAAACCAATTTTCCACCTTCACATAAGAACCATGGTCACCCAGTTGATGCACAACAGATTTATTATTGTAAATTGCACCGAAATTTGGGACACCAGCAAAGAAATATGAATGATTCTGAATATTTACAAACATCTCTCTGACCCTTTCTTTCCCCAGGCTTCAAGAGTAGCACAAGTATTAGGCTTTAGATATACACCTTAAATTAAATTTCACAAGCTCAATAAGCGTAAGAGCTCCCTTGTTCTCATAAAGTATTGGTTGTTTTGTTTTTGAGAAGAATTTAAAGAGAAAGGTATTTTTTTCTCCTAAGAGAATAAAGCTTGTATCCTTACAACTTTTACCATCTTCTTGCCTCTAGTACAAGATTTTGGAGGGGGGAGAAAGAGGAGGACATCCTTGAAGGGAAATTTGTGTTATATAAATGCCAAATACTGTAATTGCATGTGTTCAGTGGTTTTTCACCAGAATATTCAACTCAAAAGGAAAGTTAAAACAGGTCATTTGTCACCACTTAAGAGATCTGAACAAAGCTCCTTTAGGAATGATTCTGATACTTTCCTTGTGGAAAACCCAATTACTCTTTGAAGTAGCAAAAATTACAAGTAAATATAAGGCAGAATAGGATATTTTTTCACTTGCATTAGAGCAGCTAAATAAAAGGGAACCGGGACAGAGAACAGCCCAGAATGAAACTCAAGGGAACTCACGTGCACCCTTTCAACCCTTTGAACTGGGTCTTTCCTAAAGCATCTTCAATGAGGATACAGAGGACAGAAAGAGCAACATTTCAGATGCTGTTTTGTGAACGAGCAGTTTGGGGTGTGGGATGGTGGTTTTGGTGCAGGACCACGTATTCCAGAATTCATATTCTGCTGCGATGTGGATCCTTCTCTCCCTTACATTGATTTTCCCATCACAAAGAAGTGCTGTGGTGCTGCTGGAGAATTCAGTCAGGGAGCTGCTGGAGCTGTATGAGCAACCTCGTGCCTTTTACGTGTAACATCAAGAGGTCAAAGATGTAAAAGGTTTATAAGGTCAGTCTAGCCCATTCCCTGGCCTGTGCAGGATTATAAGGAAATCCTACTAGAAAAATTAATTCAGATTGGCTTGGATGGGAAATCAGTCATGTGGGTTGGAAACCAGCTGAAAGATTGTAAACGGAGATTCGTAGCAAATGATAATGTAACAAGTTTATGGAAGGTATATGGAGAATTTGTGATAGGTCTGGTCTCATTGAACACCTCCATTAATTATTGGGAAGTAGAATTGAATTGCACAGGAATTAAATTCACAGATAATATTAAACAAGGAGGACATGTCAGCAGCATCTGAGTCAGAGAATTTACACAGGCAAAACTGGAACAGTTAGAAACCCAAAGAGAAAATAAAACTATTTTCTGGAGTTTTGGTTGCATTCTGGTCTCCAAAGGGAGACCCAGGTACCTCCCTTGGAACAAATTTCTGTTAGCTGAGTTTTACCGATGTTGAATTGAAGATGTAGTGCTTAAATGATATGACCAAGGTCAAAGAGAAAGTTGATATTAAAGTTGAGATTTTGCAACCCCCATAGAAATGGCACTTAGTTTTACTTCCAATTCTGACGCTGCTTTGCAAGTATGGACATCTCACTACTCAGTGTTGTCCTTCATCCTTCACCTTCTTGCAGGTCAAGTTCTGCAGGACAAAGACAGCTCTGTATGTTGAGTTTGAACAGTGCTTTGGAGGCTGTGGGTGATCAGTTAAATAATCAGTGAAGCCTTGATAGATTGCTGCTTTTCCTTGGTCCTTTAATTGCCTTTCTAGAACAAAAGTGGTTGTCTTCTAGAGTCTTGTGCTGACTGTGTGGGTCTTGGATGGGTCAGCCTTGAATTTGTTTTGCCATGTTGTGCATCATCTGATTGTTCCTCAGCACTTCAAATTCAAGTATCCTCATAACCCTAATGTCAAAAATTGGCTCCACTTCATCCCTGTTGAATTTTGACATTCATTAATTATATTCTGGTTGTGCCAGGGAAAAAAAATGTCATAGACGACAGTCCTAACAACTCACTTGAGCTGGATAGTTACCAAATATTCAGCTGGGTCATTTCTACATTTTTTTTTTTTCCAACTTGAGTGTGATTGCAGACCAAGCCTCTAGGCACAGGCTGGTGATGTCTGAAATAGATTGTGGAGTCAGGCCATTTCTTCTCCCCTTCTTGACAAACGTCCACAACGTCAGGGCATGTACTGCAGCAAATGGTACCTGGTCTGGTCTGCAGTCAGGCTGTGACCCTGCCCTGCCACCGAGGGCCCGTGACGTAGCAGTTTGTGGATGCTCATACACAGTCATGATGGGAATATTCATCCCACAGATGGATTTAGATGGATTTTATTTCTTCTAATTTGAGCCCTTTTGTGCTTAGCATCTAATCTGAACTGGCCTCCATGTGCAATCAAAGGAGAGAAGGGTGAACCTCCAGAAGCAATGCATTTCACTCTAAGCAACTGCATTAGGAGGGGATGAACTCACCCTACAGAGGCATCATGGATCAGAGAAAGAATGTTTGTATTATGCATTTACCTTTCAAATGGTTCAAATCGGGTGAGCTGAATCCCACCATGCATTTATTTCAAACCACCAAAAAGAAAAAAAAACCCAACCCCCCCCCAAAAAAAAAACAATACAAAATTCCATGAAACTTCCGCAGGCATGGAAATACACTAAATCTGGAGGTCTTTATAGAAATGACATGTCAGGTGAAGCATTTCCAAATGGCCTAGGGTATAACCCGCATTTGCACTGACATGAGAAGAAAATTTCCATAATAATTTCACAGGGAAAATCAAGGCTTCTTCTCGAGTCCATTGCAGCTGTGTCTCACACCCAATCCCTGACAAGGTTTTGAAAAACTCTTTTTGGAAATTATTATTAGACAGTTGCAAAAGAACTAAAATACATTAATCTGAATAAGGAATTATCTTCCACTGAAGGAACTGCAATTAAATGCCATCCTCCCACAAAATAGATTGCCAGATATTGGCAGTTTATTGCAGCAGGGAGACTGAGATTTTGCAGAGTACTCAGGAGAAAAATGCTGAGGTTCTATCATCTGGAAGTGGTTTACCATCAGATTACTCTGGCATGATTTATCAGAACTTTTCCCTAATTTTTTTTTTTCGTTTGTTTTATATCCAAAGGTGGCTAGATACCACAAGTTTTATTTTAAAACTAAAAGTACAATCCTTCCTGTCTGCCAGAACCAAAATCTTTCCAAATAGGTTTTACTTACATAAATTGAAAGATCACTTTGCACTCCAGGGGACTTTGAAAAGCCTTCTTTTTCAAACTTTGTATTACATTAAAGTAACTGTAAAATGTCCATTTGAGGGGGAAAAATGTTGATGTCTTGCAGGGAAATGTCTCAGATAAGTTGAAAAGGTGGTGGTTGCTGTTATTATTTATTATTTACAATGAATATACTACATTTCTTCAGAAGTGCTTATACACAGCAACTAAATATCCACCTTACCTAGCATCTTGAACCCATTCTTAATAATAGCACATTAACTTATAAATCAAAGCGCATCTATAACCTAACTTTAAGCATTTAATGAAGGTACTTAAATCAGGGTTTGGGACATTATAGGCTCTAGGAGGACTAAAAACCCTAAGAGTGAGATTCAGTCCATCGAAGATCAAATTGCCCTCCGGAGGTGCCCCCATTTTTCTCTCCTCCTGGAGCAGGCAGCCTGGTACTCCTGGCAGTTCCAACCTGTCAGGTTTGGTTAGGCAGCCTGGGCTCAGGACCTCAGCATTTAAATTCCGACTTTTCATGTTTTGAGCCTTGTTCTGGCTGAAAAGGCACATCCAAATCAGAAACTCTGCTTGAAGTTAATAGCTGCTGTGTACTCACACGAAAGGACAAATACTTGGCCGTGAAATACAGCCACCTTGAGGATGAAACTGTTCAGGTGTTGCATAGCTCACACCACCTTACTATGGGGTTTGAGCACAGGAATTAGAGAAACCTTCTGCCAGCTGGCAGCAAAGAGGGGATTACATCTTTCTTTTTTCTTTTTAGTTTTTTTTTGTTTGTTTTTTTTTTTCTTCCCATTGAGTTTGCATAAACCTGGATTATAACTCCAATCCATTTCACCACATGCCGCATGAACTGCTGCTCCCGAGCTTGGCAGGGAGGAGGTGCAGGCTGAGGAAGGAGAGGGAAGGGACCTCTCCTTTGGCAGCATCCCCAGTTCATACTGTGAAATGAAGTGACTAAAGAAACTCCAGCATCAGATGGGAAGATCTCTGGAACGTGGGCAGCTTCTCCAGCTGTGTGTTTGCACAGCACCTTGCGCAGTGGGGTCCTGGGCCATGCCAAAACCTCACTGGTGACAGGTGATTATGGTCTGAACAGAGAGCTCAGCATCTGCCATACCTTGTGTGGGTTCTCCCAGCTCTCTGCGGCACAGAGGCTGCATCAAGATGAATTGATCCCAGCGTGGGGTCTCTCACGTGTTCATCTCTAGATGGAGGGTTTGGACTGATGCAAAATTTTCAAGTTGTGGCACGCTATTGTTTAACACTTGTTTATCATTGCAAATGTGCTCTGTGCCAGCTGAGGCAGCACGAGACACGCTCTCCCACAGCGGATGGCTAAAATAATAAAGAAGAGCCGGCCTTCGTAATGGTAGCAAACTTCCAGTGGAAGAGCTCTCCAGCAATGGGAGATAATGAGACACCCAAAGCAGAGATGCTGCCAAGAGTTTTACTTTTTTTACTGGCATAAGAATTAACAAAAATCTGATAGAGAATCCCACGTGACATCATCTTCATCTCTGTGGGCTACTGAGAACACAAGATTTTGTCATGAAGGGCACATGTTACAAGGTGATCTCGAGACAGGTTTTACAAATGCAAAAACTACCTGCTGATGGTTCATAGATGGGGGTGAAAAATCCCTTTGAACCTACTGAATTTGAAAGTACCTTCAGTGGGAGTTAGCTGTCTCATATGCAGATCCAGAACCCCAGTTTCAGTTATATTTTAATGCTTAAATATAGGCCAACTTAAATGCCTCATTCCCACTCCCCCTTTCCAGATTCTGGTCCATTGTTACGAAAAAAAAGGAAAAACATCTGAAATCAGACATTTTCTTGGCTCTCTCCAGCTCACAAATGGCCAAACTCATTAAAAACCAACATACGCTGGAGGGAAGTGGTGGGGGATGCTTCGGGGCAGAGAAATTGCTTCACAATGCCAAATTTGAGATTAAAAAAAAAAAAAAAAAAAAAAGTGGGAAATCTGATCATCTCTTAAAAAGGAGGAAATTTCAGCTGGAAATGTTAAGTGTTCTTAAGTGTGTCTGGTTTACCCAGTGCCTTGTTATGCCTTATTGAGCACCGCGAGAGTGGGAGCTCCTGGCAGGACCACTGCACAGCAGTGCCTTGCCTTTGAAGGCTGGGCTTAGTTAAGCCTGCAAAGTGCTTAGCTGGACCTTGGCCTCCAAACCATGCTACCCCCCAAAATCTTGCCACGTCATGCTTGGCTCTGTCTGACTCTCCATTATTTCTTCTTGCCTTTGATAAAACATTATTGCAGCGTTTCAGTAGTTTGGCTGCTGGTCCCTAGAGAGACCAGGAAGAGCGGAGACAAGAGAAAATTAAAAAGATGTTTGCCAAAATAAAACATAATTTAAAAAGAAAAAAGCACCTTTTTCTGTGTCATTATTAAAACTTCAGATTGTAAGAGCTTAAATGATTCCTGTGGATCTGCTTTACTCCTTGCTTTTTATTCTCTGCTGTTTATTTTTTAACATTTCCTTTAGATGGAGTAATAAAACCAGGCAAATCCAATTCCTTTCTCTTCTTGGCAGGTTTTCTTCCTTTTTTTGCGCGTGTGTATTGGAATTCAAGCAGTGTAGGGAAAACAATTAGAAGAGGTACACAGTGGGATCCACACAAAGCAAGAGGGACAACAAACCTGTCAGAGAAAATGTGTGCTCCCATTTTAGGATCTCCTCTTAGGGAAAATCCTTGGGTCCCATCCTCGTCCCCCCAAAACCCTTCAGCTTGCGCATTTGAGTGCATGGGGAGGTTTTGCAAAGAGTTGTGTGCCTTTTTAATTCTGTTGGTATGGAAAGAAGACAAGAAAGGAGGTTTTCTTGATTTAGCATTTTCTGCTTTTTATTTCACTTTAGGAATTAGGTCCTTGTTTAACCTATAGCTCCATGGACTTCAAGAAAGCTTTAAGATTAGACATTCACAAGAGGCAAAAAGCATTCTGGTGCAATATTGTCTTGTTTACTTCCATCTGGAGAAAGCCATGACCCTCTTGAGATAATAAACTCTCTTTGATTTCACTAGGACACCAGAGAGCTTTAATTCATTAATCTTGCTTCCTTATTTTTGCCAATTTCATTCAAATCCCAGCATTTGGAAGAAGGATTTCTTTGTTAAAATATGAACAGTTGCATTCTTTCTCCCCCTTCACAGCAGCTCATTTCACTTTTTTTTTTTGTTTGTTTGTTTTTTTTTGTTAAAGAGCTGGAAAATCCACAATGAGACTCCCAAAGGTGTCTTCCAGCCATGTTATGGAAGACAGTGTCTTGATGTGTGATGCTTTAGAAATGCAGAGAGACTGGAAATTGGGCTAAATGGAGCACTGGCCTGCAGTGAAAAAACATTTCTTGTCTTTTTATGCTGGTTTTTATTTTCTTCCTTTTCTTTGAACAGTTTTAACACTGAGCTTGAGCTGTGGATGGATTCAGAATTAATATGGAGTATTCATTAATATAAAGTATTTGTGCTAGAGTTTGCTAGAGTTTGCCAAATACGAGAGGTGGTGCATGTGTTCTCCATACACATGCCTGCATACGTGAGTGTTTAAATGCATATACCCACACACTGGGGTTCCATGCATCTCCCTGAGGCACTGCTGTCTCCTTAGTGATTCATTCCTACCTTTCCCCTTGGCACAAACAAAATCCTTTAGGATGTATAGCAGCTGTGCACAAGACCATGGAGACAAGCACAACTTTTTTTAGTTGGAACTGGGTATTCTTCATGGTTTAGCACCTGACAGAGGTCTAGGTGTTGTCCCAGTTTGCACAGGTGAGGGGCCACAACTATACCATGCAATGCAGGAGCGTGGATTTCCCCTCCTAAAGCCCTGTGTCACCTCCTTACAACAGTCTTTCATAAAGCAGGATTTGAATAGATGAAAAATATAAACTCTGTTCTCCTTGGTGATGTGAAGCATAGAGGTTCTGGGATAGAAAAACAGTTTTTGAGGAAATCCCCACGCTTCAGTGTGAAGCTCCTGGTTAGCTAGATCAACCTGCCAAGATCTGGAGCTGGCCTGCAAACACTGCATGTGGGGAAATACAGCCCCATTCAAAAACCTCCAGTAATCAGGGCACTGGGGAGACCCCCAGTGCTGGGGATGGGGTTTTAATCCTCTTGAGCTGTACAGGTCCCTACACACAGGTCTAGGGAAACACAGTACTGCCATGCAGGGCTGGCAAGCCAAATGCCCAGGAGCAAAGAGACAGCAGCAGGAAGGAATAACATGTGTTTCCCAGCCTGAAGTGTGACTTTTGGGGTGGAAGTGCTTGAAATGTCTTGTTCTTCTGTTGGTCTGTTGCGGCGGGGAGGTCAGTTTAGGGTGGCTAAGCCCAGCCCTGGGTTAATGCCGCTCTGCTCAATGTTACAGCGGGGCCTGGGGTCCTGCGGAGAGGCAGGAAGGAGGGATGCTGGAGGGGGATGGGAAAGCAGCAAGCACTGAAGCAGGGACTGCAGTGCAGTGGCTCCCGAGCAGGGCTGTGCTCATCTGCTGCCACTGGCACGGCAGCACAGGGCACGGGAGACACAGCTCTGCTGTTTGCAGGAGGATGTCAAAGCAACTTTGCTCCCACCTGCTTTCTCCTGCCCTCTTTCTGGGTTGTCAGGGTGCAATAAGAACTGCTGCTTCGTTACCCCTTTCCCTGTATTTTCTCCCTCCCACATCCCTCCTTTTCACACCTCCAGTCCCTTTAGGGCACCCCACTCAATTGCTCCACTTTTGGGTTTTTTTTACAGTCACAACAAATTCCACTTCTTTTGCATCATTGACCACTTTCTTGTCACACGAGCCACCCCACTCCCACCCCCCAAGCACACTTCCCACCTGCTTGCTTTGTCCACAGCCGTCACTCGGACATGAACTCATTACAGATGGGCAGGGGAAACTGTTCTCATCCGCGGTGATTATTTTTACCATCATCCTTCATCCTGCGGGATTTAGGGGCCAGATGCAGCCTGAGGTTTTGCCCTATGATACCAGGGCAGGGGCAGGCTGTGGAAAACAGAGGGCTGAACCCAAGGTGACCACCTCGAGGGCTTTTGGTCCTGGGTAGGACAGAGCACCAACTCAGAAGACAGTAGGGGGGGGGGGGAGCTGTTGTTCTGTGCCTTCTGGAAACAAAGGGACAGCAACATTTTCAGAACTGACCTGGTAAATTTACACAGCCAGGCTTGCCTATGACTTGAGAGACCCTGCTGACACAAGTCTCCTGTGGAAGGTGAACTTGTGCCACTAAATAGGGAGTTATGCTGAGCCACTGACCTCCCTGTCCTCCTGAGTAAAACCATCCCAGCAGTCCCCAGGCTGTTGTGCATCCAAAGCAAGCTGCACCCTTCACCCCTGGATCCATCACGTGGGGCTGGGCTGCAGCCACCAATTCACCTGTCTGAACCATCTGTGCTAAAGCCATTCCACTGCTGTGCCTGTGATGGAAAGGGGAGAAGAAGGCAGCAGATAGGCTAGCCATGCTGCAAAGTGACCTCCCCAGCGCTTGCAGTCCTCTTTGTGCTATCTGTAACCCCAACGATAACATCTTCCCGCAACACCCTTCCCCACCTGGTGCAGGTGTGTAACCACAGCCAACATGGGTATTGCTCAGCAGCTTCAAGGACACCACTGTGTCCTTGGGCACGCGGGTCCTGTTTAGGACAACTGAGGACAAAGCTGTGCTGGGACTGAACTGGGGGTCAGTTGAGCGATGAGGAGCTTGAAGATAGGACAAAGAATAAAGGAGGCTTGAAAAGATGTAAAGGGGGAAGATAATCTAGGAGGGAAGGTTTGGTGTGGAGTGAGCTGGTCTGGGATGGAGAGGGTTTATCTTGTGTTTTCATTCCTGAGGGATGTGCAGGGGAAACAGAAGGCAAAGGTATGGCCTTTTCTACTTTCCTTCTGTCCTTGCTCTCTCTTGACAGAGATGCCCAGCTGAGGGTGGTGAAACACTGGCACAGGTTGCCCAGGAGAGGTGGTAGATGCCCCATCCCTGGAAACATTCAAGGTCAGGTTAGATGGGGCTCTGAGCAACCTGTTCTGGTTGAAGATGTCCCTGCCCATGGCAGGGGGGTGGACTAGATGACCTTTAAAGGTCCCCCAAACCATTCTGTGATTCTGTGAAAACCTGACA
>JAVJGJ010000059.1:78033017-78053735 GCA_035590215.1 Microhierax caerulescens | reverse complement strand
TTGGTCAAACCTTAATTACCAGCTTGGTAAAATTCCTTTTGTGCGTTTTAGCTTTAACCCATTCATAACAAAAAAAAAAAAAAAAACCAACCCACCAAAAAACAACCATAAATTGGAATAATGACTCAAAACAGGATTCTAACATGAAATGCCAAAGACAAGGATTTTTTGGAGCCCAGACGGCACCAGCTGCCCCTCTGTGCTCACTGTCTCTGCTTATATGACATTTGCAATGAGGCTTCAGGTGCTGTGAGAAGCTGGCATTAGACTGCAAATCACCTTTCATGTCAGCTCGTGCCAGGATACCTTGCCAGAAGTCGTTATTTCTGTGGGAAATAACAACTGGGAATAGGGAAAAAATGAACTTCTGAAAAGCACTTTGTCACGTTCCCTGGACTGTGGCAGGCAAATGCTGAAAACAGTGTGAGCTCCTCCCCTGAAAGTGGGCCATGGGCAGAAATTTCTCAGTGGGGGGATTACCCCCTTTACATATCAGAGACAAGCAAGGTGAGTATAAAAACCATTTTCAGCGCTGTTGCTCAATTTCTGGTATTTATTTATTTATTCTATGAGCAGACATGCCAGAAGACATCTATGTTTCGTAAAGCCTGGTACCTTGCTTCATTGATTTTTCCTTAGGATGGGAATCATTACGATGAACAAGTCTGACAATTTCAGATAACAACCTGTGTGCAGCACAGGTGTTTCTAGAAATGGTTAATGTTGGATGTAATAGATGTTAAAAGTGCCCCCCCTCTTCTGGCCTTTCACAGATGGCTGCTTCCAAGGGTGTGTGGGGCAGAGCATCTCCCAAATTCAGGCTGTCAGTCAGCTCGTTCCCACAGCGGATCTAGACAAAGAGCGTTGTCTCATGTGAACTCGCTGCTGCAACATGTTTTATACATTAACTGGTTGAGAATTTTCTGGTTTTGTTAAATACAAGAGGAAAGAAATCTAAAAACTTATAATCTAATTTACGGGGCAGGGGGAAAGTAAAATGTTATTTGGTGTGCAACAGATATTTAATCCCCAGGTTTAGAGTTTTTTGATCAAAGAGATTACTTGTGCTAGGACATTTTTATCCAATCTACTGAGTCTTCTTCCTCAGTTTGCAACTGGGTTTGATCTTCTAAACCCACACAAGCTTCCCCTGTCTTGAACGGGGCACATCAAAGTTATTCTAGAGAACTAGAATAACCAGTGGCTTAAAAGCAAGGACCTTCCTTACAGGACCTTTCTTACAAAACCTTTCTTAAAAAACAACAACAACAAACCCACAACCCCAAATAACCAAAAAAACCCTCCACCATCTAAATGGGACCAGATAACCCTACCCCAAAAAAAATGCTCTGGTCTTGTAAACAGACAGGGGCTGATCCTTTACTAATTATAATGTGTCCTTTACTAATTATCATGGAGTTTTGTATGTCCTAGCAGATACCGAAAAATAAGTGAGATCAGAGAAAGGTCTATATTCTTGAAATATAAAAAACAAATCCTGAGGTGTAAGGTAGGTTCTTCTCTGTGCCACTGATAGAAATTCGTGAAATCTCAAATAAACAAATAAAAAAGTCTTATTTCAATTATATTTTTCTAGAGCCAGAGCAGCTATTAAACTCGGTGGATCATCTACATTGACATCTGTATACTGAGGAACCAGGCCTCATTTTCTGTACATTTTCCAACTTTTTAAAAAACATTTCCAAAGTGTCAGGAAAATCACAAATCTTCCAGAAATTGATCTTAATCTCAAAAATTTCATACTTCAGTAATTGGAGATTTGTCATTGTCTGTCACAGTTAAAACACGGGGAAGTGATCCCCCCCGTGGGGTGAGGAGCTTGCATGCTACACTTGGGTCCCCAAACATCTGGGACCACAATGAGTATCTGAGCAGTGCCTGAGCTGCAACACAACATTGCAAATGAGTCTCTAATGAGTAAGCAGTGGAGTTGTGGCAGGCAACAGGGATGCATCCCAAAGCCCACTGAAGTGAATGGCAGTACTCCCGTTGGCTGCAGTGGCCTTTGAGTGGAGCTCAGCATGCCTGAGAGGAAGGTGGAGTTGAATGGTAGCACTGTATCACCTCTTACGCAGCATAACCACATGCTCATCTTTTTTACTTTCTCTCTCAGGATGGCAGGAGCAGTTTTATTGGCCACCAGCTTGGAGGAGTCATGGAAGTGCCAAACAGCAAAGACCAGAGAGTCAAATCAGCCAGAGCCATCCAAATCACTTACTACCTCCAAACGTATGGCTCTGTCACCCAGGACCTCATTGGGGAGAAGTGGGAGAGCGAATTCTGTAAACTGATGCACAAGATGCAGCTGGATCACCAAGATCTGCAGCTCTACTCATTGGCATCCTTCAGCCTCTGGAAGGACTTCCACCAGACCAGTCTCTTGGCCAGGGGCAAGATTTTGGTGAGCCTGATGCTGATTCTCCTGACTGCTACCCTCTCGAGCTCCATGAAGGACTGCCTTCGTAGCAAACCTTTCCTGGGACTCTTGGGAGTACTCACTATCTGTATTTCCAGTGTCACTGCGGCAGGGATATTTTTCATTACTGATGGAAAATATAATTCTACTCTGTTGGGAATCCCTTTCTTCGCTATGGGTAATTATTTATCTTCATAATAACAGGATTAACAGAGTTTAATGACAGGATTGTGAATTATATCCTGGTTATAAGAGTGCAGATTTTACCTTGAGTGAAAGTAGTCTAAGTCATTTTCATCTTGTTAAATTGATCTGTGCCTTGCCATAAAAACAAAAGAAAACAAAAAAAAAAAAAAAGAAAAAGGAAAAAAACCAAAGCGGTAGCAACAATCAAGAGCAAATGATGCTGCTGGAATCTCAGCCAGTGTGAGAGAGGGGCAGTTTTATTGATCTCTGTTACGAAATGAAGGAGAAATTGTTATTGAAAACTAGTCAGCTCAGCACAGAAAATGGATATGTGTTGACCCGACTTTGATGGGAGGCCAGCTGAAAGAGTAAGTTAAAACAGGAGGGCACTGGGGAAGGAAAGATTGTAGCATCCTTCCCGGCGAGGGCTTCTCCTCCAGCTCTGTCTGAGGGGCAGAGGGGAGCAGCTTGGTGTAAGAGTAAGATTGATGGTCCTTATCTCAGAGAGGAGATTACTCTTGTGGTGTTTGCCAGGCTGTAAGCAAAGGGGCCTGTCAGTATCTGTAGCGCATAATCCCTCGGTTTGTGGAGTCCCAGATCAGCTACAGAGATTTCCTTTGTGTCACACCCAGGCAGGGGAAGGTGCAAACACAAAATCCAGCTCTTTGAGCAGAATTGCTTTCATTCCTTCTGTTCCCATTTCTGTTCCAAACTCTTTTTAGTGCCTCTATGTGGTTAATGAGCTTGCTGGGCAGGTACGTTGGAAAGGAAGAGGGAAGCACGCCTGGAACGGCTCGCTGAGGCAGCGCTGCTGGGTGCAATCACATCCAGTTTGTCAGAGTTTCACCGTATCAGGAGTCTGAACCCCAGCAATGCCTCGATAGAAAATCTCAGCAGTGGCGGGCCAAACCCAACCCCCTTCATGCTGTTTTTTGATGGCAGGAAACCTTACCTGTGGACAGAACTCTGCATTTTTACGGTTAATTTCTTAAATCCCATTCATGCTTCTAGTGCTCAAACTCAAGTCCTATGCTACAGTGAGAGATACCTAAATATGCAAAGCCACAAGCTAGAGTCGAGGTTTGGAGAAGGGTCTTTTATTTTTCTTAAAAACCTCAGCTTCCTAAGAAACGACATTTTCTTGCTCTTCCCCTTAAGAAAATTCCTGTAGGTATATGCACACACCCCCAACCCCCTGCCTCCTTGTTGTCTGTCCCCTGATAATGCGTTTGTGTCACTAACCAAGGGGGCCGAGCCGTAGCCTTGTCAGTCCTGCACCTCTGGAGCAGCTGGCTGAGGTGGGAAGGAGTGGCATGGGGTAGATGGTCAAGATTCCAGAAAGGAAAGGGAATAGTGAGGCAAAAGACCCTGGTGAATTCCATGATTGGTTCAGCCTCTTTCATGCTGGTAAACAAAGCCATGCCGAAGCCTCTAGTTCTGTCACCTGCGCTGTGAAATTGTGGCAATGGCCCCTGTTGCGGTCTGTCCCATGCCAACTCTTCAGGTGCTCTGCAGGCTTTGCCGTGTAAGAGGACTTGATGGAAAGAAAGTGCTGAGAGGGGGAAGAACGTCAGCAGGAGGAGCAGAGGACATGCTGGGTTGTGACAGGGATGGATCCTGACCTGAGCAAAGTGTGTGGGCTTAGGAAAAAAGAGATCTGTGGGGCCGAACAGAGGAAAGGATGACAGTGGGGAAAAGGAGGCTCCTGTGTGTTATCAGATCGTGGCAACCTTTTTCTTGGGTGTCAGGAGGTGTGTATCAAAGAGTGGGGGGCAAACGGCACTGCCTTGCTTGTGCAGCAAGTTGAGAAAAAAGCACAGAAAATACTGAAATGATGAAAGCACCTTCCCTCAATTGTTTATTCCTCTGCTAGTGTCTCTTTTTAGATGGCTGTAGACATTGGTAGCCCATACTCTTTGCTTGACAGGTCTCACATTTGTCACTCCCGAGGAGCCCTGAACAGTGCCTGTAGGTGAAGCTCATCTTCGGGCTGACCTCAAAAGCACCAGCAGCTGTACAGGCCAGGAGCATCAATCCAAACCGCAGTACCAGTGCGCTCAGTTTATACGTGCCCTGCAGCCCCAGGGTGAGGCAGGGGTGGGAGTCTCTGAACGCAGAGAGGCTCAGTTTCCCATTGGGGATGGTGGTAATCCAGGACTTTGTGTGCTGTCTGAGCAAAGTGATGTTTCTAACTTTCTTTTGTGTTTTGTGCTGTCATTCTTGTCACAGCCACTCCCAAGAGCAAAAGAAAAGAAAAAAAAAAAACAACAAACAACCAAAACAATAAAACACCACAAAACCTCTCTTAAAGTGAGATATTTGCAAGGATTGTTTCTATAACACTATCTTGAATGAGCTTCAAGTTGAAAAAGAAAACATTTAAGTAACCCTTCCACAGAAATTTCAGTCAAGGATCTCAGACCGAATTGGAAATACCATTAGGGAACAGCTTGCAATGCCTGGGAAGTGCTGCCGCTCAGCATTAGGCAACAGTTTTACAGTTGGGAGAACTAAAAGACAGGGAGGGTGTCGTGCCAAAGCCATCCTGCAAAGTGCCATGTGCCTTTAGTCCCTGCAATTACTGTGGCAGCTAACAAGACCTTGCTCTGCTCATGATGTACCCAGGGCCCTACAGACCCGGGTTCTGTTAAACCTGATTTACCATGAGCAGGGCTGACACCTTAGAGTAGATCCATTGAAGATCCCAAGACCGTCCTGTGGGTCAGCCCATAACTCTGGCCCGTGTTGTGCCAGTGTCCCGTGCTGCTAGCACAGCGGAAAGCAAGCAATATATCAAATAATAATTAAGCAAATATACATGAAAAAGTGTGCAAAAATGGGGTTTCGCAGAATTACAAATGCCAGATTTGCAAGTCAGCCTTCCAAAGTCAAGTTATTTAGATTAAAAAAATAAAAGGAAAAATAGCGATAACAGCCAGAAGGTGCCTGCAAGTGCAGTAGTGTGCAGAATGCACAGGCAACCTTAATTCTGGCAGCTTCTAACTTTGGAACACTTCAACCTGACATTTGCGAACCGTCCGTTTAAAGTATATTTGTCTGGTCAAAATATACAGTGTCTTCTGACATGCACTTTTCAAAGGATTAATTTTAATGGAAATTCTGTGATGTTCTTCTGCAGTTTGTCCTTTTTCCTGCAGAGATGGCAGGATGCTGCCATCTGAATGACAGCAGTAACCCCGGACTTGTACGAATGTTTAGGTCTATCACTCCTCTTGCAGTGCGGAGCTTCTGTGGGTTTCAGTAGGTGATAGAAGCTTATCTAAAAGTGGAATGTTTAATATTTTTTCTAAATTTGGACTGAATGACCTAGACATTAATTATTTACTGTAGTCCTGCTGTGAGGGAACACTCTGCTGGGATAAAGCATCTCTGATATACTGGGGGAAGAGTGCTAGTTCAGATTGGCTTTTCTCTTTATCCTTGAAGGTGAAAAGCTTCAGTCTTAAGTCAGGGATGAGGGCAGTGGTGAAAAATTCTGCCTTGCTCTGACTTCCTCTTCCTGATACCACAGTCTTCCTCTGCCTCAGGAAACCCAGTTTCCCCAGTAGAGTGTCTACCACTGTGTTTTTGTACTCAGTGAGGAGCAACTCTTCAGGAAGGTCCCATGCAAATAAGGCTCTGGCTGCCTGGAGCTCCTGTAAACAGGAGCAAGAGGTGTTGATTTGTAGCTGTTTATACCCCAGACAAATGGCCAAATGTGGTGAGTTAGAGAAAAGGTGCTTCTTCAGTTTCAGGGCTTCCCCCTTTAGGGACTGAACTGGACCTAGGTGTTTTGTTTGTCTTTTTTTTTTTTTTTTTTTTTTTTTAAGTCAGTTTTTAGTAACCACTGTGTGAAATTGGGCTATGGGACAGTTCTACCTTGCATGTCTCTTCTGGGACAAATGCAAACTGCAGTTTCTTCTGCATGTTTGACACCAGCACAGATGTCACCACCAGATGTGTTTCAGATAGGGGATAGGGGGTCTAATTGAGTTTCAGATTTGTTCTAGAAATCAGAAATGGACACGGGTAGATGTTCACACCTGCCTTTTGTGTTTGGATTCATGATACAATTTCAAAGGGATGTTATGTACGTGACATAATTACTGTTTCCCATGCCTAATCATCACTAATTAATACAACCAGAAGGTTAACTACATAATTGAGATATTATTGCTCCCATGATTTGCTTCTTAATGCACAGAAACCACACTGATGTCATCTGAGAGATTATGATTTAACTCAGCTGAGGACCTGACTCTATATTTTTTAATACAGGTGTATTCGTTATGTCATTTTACACTGTAATTATTTTTTGCCAGTCCATGAAGTACCTCATTATACAGATTAGTGAAAATCTTATTTTAAAAATGTAACTACAGTGTAATTAGAGTCTAATCATGCTTTTTGTATCATAAAGTGTATGCATTTCTTAGAAGGCTGGATTTGCAGTAGATGTAAGAGATATTTCCTGCCTTTTAAGTCCAGACCATGGAGACCACAAAATCTTCAGGG
Organism: Microhierax caerulescens; assembly: GCA_035590215.1. Taxonomy (NCBI): domain Eukaryota; kingdom Metazoa; phylum Chordata; class Aves; order Falconiformes; family Falconidae; genus Microhierax; species Microhierax caerulescens. Next base: position 78,046,597 of record JAVJGJ010000059.1, on the reverse strand, counting down.
GAACAAGTATTTGTCATTGAGTCTTTAGAGAACACTCAGCTCAACGGATGCCCTACAACACATTGCAATGTCATTACTACTAAGACCAACAACTATACTGCTAGTAGTGGCCTGGTAAAGAGATACAAAAATGTTAGGGAGCAATAGGCTACCTGTTTCCAGCAGTAACCCCATGCCTGATGTAAGAGTGCAAGAGGGATGGCAGAGTTTATAGTTACAGTGAAGGCTTTTCTGTTAAAATTCCCATTATCCCTTCCCCTGAGTTATTCGTTGGAAGGAGGAAGCAAGGCAAAAGCAGCCAGGACTCCAGGCAGTTATTAGCATTTCAGACAGAAGCCATCTAACCTCTTTCGATGGCAGTTGTTAAACTAATGGCTGGTGATCACCTTTAAGTAAATTTGAGATGTCACAGTTATTACCATTAGTGGTAGAGCTGAGGGAAATTACAGAAAAAAAGTCCTAGTGAAGATGAGGAAGTTTGAGGTTTTTTAAACCTCGGAAGACAAACGTGAGCACTAAAGTGCATGCTATCACTGGTTCACCTGTGCATGAGGTATCACAGCATTTCTAACCTTTGCTTCAAGCATTGGACTTTCTGATTACAACTGCAACTTAGAAATATTTCAGCAGTCACTCTGGCTTTGGTTTTGTCCTTTTACTGCAGCCGTTAAGCAAATCCCATATGAATCTCAAGTTCTATGGTCATACCCTACCTGTGTGAGAAGCAGGAGAATGACCCTTTAGAGCAAAGAGACCTGCTGACATAAACTTCCACCACTCCACGCCTTAAACATAGAGCAAATCTGTCATTTTAGGTGTTATGGCAGTTCATGTCCCCACTAACTCAGCAGATCATTAAGGACTTAGAAGTATCTTTTCCTTAATTAGATGGTGTCCATTCTTGACTTTTACAGTGGGAAATGGGAATAGCAAAAACAAACCAAAAAAAACCCCAATCAACAAATAACCTCCCCAAAAAAACAAATCAAACACAAAAAATACAAGGCAACAGGAGAAAAAAAATGGAAATATATAAAAATGTTTAAAGTGACCTATTTGGATGGGCACACAACATAAATAATTCATATGAATGGGCCTAGACGTTCTCCATATTTGTAAGGTTGATTCCCCCATAACCTTGTATATTCCCTAACAAGTCTATTCCCAGTTGCAGAGGGTTATTTTTTTCATTTCTATAGGAAAGGTTAACGTCCCCAGAACAGTCTTTCCTGAATTTTGAGTAGAAGACCAAAGCCTTTGTGGGATGGTTTGCTACACTTACAACTGTGTCCTGGAGCTGTCGTGGTTAGGTAGAGACAACAGGACTAGGGCTGCCCTTCTCAAACACAGGTGAGATGCAGGTACCTCTGCCTGGCTCCTTTGGGCCTCCTCATGTCCAGCAGAAAAGGATGTATGAAGAAACACAGCAGTCTCAGTCCTAACAGGGTTTGTAGCACCTAATTTCAGATGTCCTGAGTATTCCTCCCTTAAGTCACACAATCTAAATTTCCTTTGCAGCTAATAGGGAGAAATACGCAACTCCAAAGTAATTTGGACCATCATTTAGTACATATTTAGGATAAGCTGCATTAATCTCTGCAAGGTTCTATCCATCTCTGAAAAAGTTAAGGTCACTGCTTAGACTTTCAACACCTACGGTTATATACATACGCCCCAAGTTTTATATATGTAAGTATGCATATACACAGCATATATGCATAAACAGACCTGAATCCCTTACAGATTGAATTCTAGTTCTTCTTTTTCCCATAGAGAGTTACCAGAAGGTCTCTTATCAATGCAATCCCTTGGGGCAGTTGCTGCACCCCAGGAGGTGGGTCTGCAGGTCTCCCAGTCAGTCAGTGATGCTGAGGTTCAGCTCAGGTTGAAGCATTCATCCTTGGACCATTGCCCAAGCACAGACCATCACTACCAGATCCTCCATAATGACAGAGCAAATGCAAAAGGCACTGGCTGGGTTTGTTGCTTGAGAACAGTCAGCTAACCTGTTCCTCCTTCTGACTCTAGCAGGAACTCTATTAACTCATTTATCCAAAGTGAAGTTTTGTAATACAGTTGTCTTTTATTGTTGTTGTTGTTATTTATTATTATTAAACCAGCTTCCTCAGCTCTCCAGCTGCAGCTTACAGACTGGTAGCTGTCATTTGAGCTGCTTCTAACTTGCTGCAAGCATTTCTACAATCCTTTGAAAAAAATGGTTTGATAAGAGAAGAGAGTACGTTTTGAGCTAAGAAGTCTAAGGCTGAAAGGAATAGTTTCTTTTGCACTTAAAAATGTATGTTTAGTATTCTTAATATACAAATTCTTTACAGATAGTAATGGATGTTTCCTTTTCTGATGCCTCACACATTTGTCTGAACACCTCTTCCTTTCATTTTTCTGCCCTTTCATGGCAGTGCTCATTCCTATGGCTGAGTTATTGAAGGTTCTTTATTGGATGCTCCTTTTCTGCGTGTTGATCTCATTTAGCAGGAGTTTCATTCTTCGTACTTAGTATGTATCGATACACATCACATTTACATTTGGCTCATTTGGGCTGGAAAGGAGCTGCATCATGGCAGAAATGATTTAGCTCCACGTACATCATCCCTAATAGGGCAGTGACAAATCCAGCCTTGAACAGCACCATTGCTAGCAATTCCATAACCTGCCTCGACAGCTTGTTCCAGTGCTTAAACAGCCACACATTTATAAAGGTATTTCTTAATATTTTCACTGCTGCAGGTTATGCCTGTAACTTCCGAGTCTGCCTGGCCTGCCTATGGAGTGTAATTTTTTACAGTATCTATGTATTTGCAACGACTTTTAGGAGATTCCCTATGTAGGGTTGTGCTTACTTCACCTTGGATACAATTTCCTACCAGATCTTTTTTTCCCCAGATATTTTACTGTAATTCACACTTTCCTGTGAGCTCCACCTGTACGGGAAGATTGATGGTGGCTTCTGGTCTCTGCTGGAGCACTGTGGATCTGCAGGAAAAAGCAGATGTGGAATAGGCTGAAGATGTGTTTTTGGCGTGTGGTGGGAAAATGCAATCTTGCATTGTCCTTTCTTTCCTGCTGGGCAGGAAAGGTGGACTCTGCTAGCTGAGGAAGCACAGAGTGAATGATCCTATGCTCTGTCAAGCACGCTGTCTGCTCACCTTATGCACTGTGTTCCTCTCTAGGGAAATCCAAACTTGTGCCTCTGTTTTTTAGGGAAAAATGAAAGGCAGCAAATGCATTTACTTTCTCCTGTAATACATTTTGTGTGCAAATAGCCCCTGGAACTCAGTGTTGCAAGATATGGTTGTGGCTCAAAATTCAGCCTGACTCAGAAAGGGTTGGATTTTCACACAGCTAGCTAAAACATCATTATTTTGAATAACATTGCAACACTAAAACATAATAGTAGGGAAGAAGTATAAAAATTAATGACCATGTTCAAAAGCCCAGTTCAAAAATGGGTACAAAGAAATTTCACTTGTGAAAAAATTCTCCCGTAGCAGCCTTCTTTCAGTCTGATAATTTTCCCTTGAAGAGTTAGGAAAAGAATACAGAACTCAATAGACCATTTGCCAAATGGTCTAAATCAATATTTATATGCTATATTCATCTGCAATGTAACAAATTTTGCATAGAATTAAAGTCTTAAAGAGCCTATTGCAAACACAAACCCAACTAAAAAGACCATACTTGATATTGTATCATTTGCACATCCTTTGTGCAACTGTTAGCCAGCTGAGGTTTTAATAATTCAGTTTTATCCTTCCATTTTCAATCCTCTTTTTACACTTCATTTCTTTCCCACGAAGTGAATTCTCTCTGGTGGGATAACTGGCTGCGGTAACATGCAGCATGCTGAAGCCACACGGGCTCAGGGCTGAGCGCTCCATGCGTGGTAGCAAGTAGTAGCAGCAGCCTATGTTATTCAAGAAGTATCTTCCATGTCCTTGAGATACATCTGTGTCACTGGCCTTCGGACAAAGGTATATTTGGGTATTACAGCTGTTGCTTGCCATGCGTTAGGCCTGCTGGATGCAGCAGAGCAGGTTATGTTTCATCTACACCTGTCTGACCGCAAGAAGAAACAGGACATATTATTTTGGTTGCTCAGAGTGGTAGTGAGAGCTGCAGCAGCAATAGATGTAGGCACAGGGCAGCAAGTGGTACCACCAACTGAATGAGATGGAAACCTCAGGCCCTTGCAGCTTTGGATCACTAAAGATGCTCTTTTTTCTGATTTTGTCCTTTAGATGCAGCCATAAAGCAAAACCCTTATGACTCTCATGTTCTATAATCATATCCTACCTGTATGAGGAGCAGGAGAATGACTCTCTAGAGCAAGAATGGCTATACTCACTGTCTTGGCTGAATTTCGGTGTGGATAATTGCATTTCTATCTTTTTCAAATTCTCCCTGCTGTGCAGGTTAGATACAGCACTGGTGAGTACTGGTGGCTCAGAGCACTGAGCAGGTGGTGCTCGGTTAAGCAGATGCTGGTTTTTACCCAGACATGGTTGTTTCACTGGTGGATGCACTGGCCATGTTATGTGGCTCAGCAGCTTCTAAAATAGTTCTGCATTCCCTGAGAATATGTAGCTGTGTCTTGGCATGTTGGCATTGCATTTTCTTGCAGTACTCTATGGTATTTCGGCAGCAGAAATCTTTTTGCTCATACTCTATATTCTTAAAGCCCAAGGAAGAAAACTGTTTCTTTACAGCCAGATGTGACACACACAAGCCCAACCCATACATCCCAACCCACATTCAAAAGCAAAGTTGCCACAGAACTTTCACACTGTAGCTCTTCCTGGTGTTACAAAATCCATTGCTGTTGATACCCTGCACATAAAGAAAACTATTTTGCTAGCAGAGCCACGAAACCGACTAGTACTATATCATTTTACAAACTTTACCTAAATTCTGCAGGTATGATCTACTAGAGGGAGCACTTGCATTGCTTTATAAACAGGACCAAAAGGCAGATTACTGCACACCCGGTGAGACCCTAGTGGGTGAAAATTTCTGGGTTTCATTAAGTTTCTAGTTGATATTGTTACTGTTGAGAAACTATTATCTTCCAGAGAGGACACGGAGCTGCAGAAGCTGAAGGCAGAGAGGTGTTCTGCATGGTGAGTGCAGAGCAACAAAACCTGTTGTTCTTCTCCAGTAACTCAAAACAGTCTAGCATGAAGTTTTCATTACAACAGTTTAAACCTTCTGAAACTAGACTGGGAGCCCTGGCAACAAAAGCCTGTTTGTGCTTTTGTATGCCAGTAGATACCACAGCAAAAAGAAACGGTGCAAAGAGCTAAATCAAAACCCTCGTAAAGCACAATTAGATGAAAGAGAAGACGACCCTACAAGAGAGATGCTAGCTACGCTACTGAAAGCATTACCAGAAAGTGCAGTGTAGGGGCTGTACAAGAGCTGAATATAATAGGCAAAAGAAAAAAAAAAAAAAAGCGTAAATACCACCTCCCATCACACTTCCAGTCAACTTCAAGGCATTACTTTAAGGAGCGAGAGCTGCTGGACTCACCTAGACTTCAGCTCTCTGCCAAAGCGCAGCTCAGCACCTTTTGAAATCCCTTATGTGGCCCTTCAGCATCTCTCCCATCAGGACCAAGAAACTGTAAGAACTTTATCATGCGGTCAGCCTGCTTTTAAATGACTAACCTTGGTAAGGTATTGAGGGAGAGAAGGCTTTACTAATCATAGATACAGATGTTCTACCTCTTTCTCAGATTATTTGAGCTCAGGCTCTGAACAATACAGTTAATGAAGCAAGTCTCAAAAGATCTCTCTTACGTGGATTTTGACCTTTAATACACTTACTCTTTCCCTGAGGGGAAAGTAATAGAATCTCTTTAGGGAGTATTTAAAAAAAAAAAATTATTATGATTGAATTCTTCTGCTCTGCCACAATTTTTGAAACTGGCCAGGATGTACGAAAGCAATTGGTGGTCAAGGACAGACAAACAAACCCAAATCCGTACATAAACGCAGAACGCTGGACAAAACAAGGAAAAAACATCAATCCATTTTCCTTACGTATAGCATAAAAATAATAATAACAAAAAAATGTGTATGTGGTAAACAGTCATGGTTCAGTTTTCAGAGCAATGAAATCATCAAACCTCATCCACTCAGGAGCTTTGTTCACAAATTGGAAAAGATGCTTTGTCAGCTTTTAGATTGCAAGAATATTGTCAGTTCTCCGGGAGACCTTTGCTTGTCTTTTGTGACCTTTTCTACCCGACCCTGTCACGTTTGCATGCTGCTTGCATGGGACCTGACACTGTATTGCAAAGCACACAGCAAACAATGTATTCCTTACAAAACTTTTAATTTTAGCTATTGATACATTTTCCTTGGAGTTTATTCAATGGTTACTTAAAAATATAGGTATCCTTAGTTTCATTAGTCAGTGACACAAATGTCTCATTTAATGTCTTTATTGGAATGTATTGCAAGGTTTTTAATTCTTAGAGGAGATGGTTTGACTTGACTTTAATAAGGAAATGTGAAGGCACCACAGAAATTGTTGAAAATCAGATTTTTTTTAACCCACAAAACAGGTTCTTCCATGACTTTTCCCTTAACAGTGTGTGTAACTGGGTCCACTGGTAACTTGAAGAGGCAAATGGAGTGCACAGGTCATATTGGAGGTCCCTTATCAACAAATCTATGATGAAATTGTTAGGAATTTTTTTTTGTTTTCTCATGGAGAGGACTGGTTTAACTTTACATGACAAAACAAAGATGACATTTTTCACGATGATAAACTTTAGCTTAGTATCCCTCTACTGAGTTTGGTGTATTGAGAAATGTGTGAAATTAAAAGGAATTTTTAGGTCATTGAATCCAACTTCTTGTGACTGCAAAATCTTAGTCTTAGGATATCTTAAATCTGAAGCTCAGTAGGCAAGTGTTATCTCAGCTAACTTTAACCATCTAAAATTTGAGTACCTGTTCTAAATTTTAGAGTAATTTCTCGTATCATTAGGACAAAGAATCTAAAAATGTCTCTGGCAAATCAGGCCAAGGCATCATCTAACCAAATACCCTATCTCTGCTGATACCCGGTAACAGATACGTTGGAAAGAACAGCAGGACAGGGCAAGTGCCCCATTCCCAGACTATCCCTCTGGTTCAGGGAGTCACAGATAATGTCTCTGCACTTAGCGACTCCTCCAGGATTTTGCTGAGTTGCTTTTTTTCCCTGTGAACTCATAGCATCAAAAAGTTCAGCTTAACTCCATGTTGTGCAAAAAGTAACCTTTTTAAGATTCTCATAATTATCATTAGTTAGTTTCACTGATGACCTTAGTTCTTGTGTAGGAAGAGAGTGAATGTGTCTTCCCTAGAGATCTTCCTCCTATCATTCATCATTTTATAATTGTCTCCTCCATAAGGTGATCAGGTCCTATCCATTTAAGCATCTGTCACATGAAGCCACATCATATAGGTTGGCCACATTAGATTCCCTTTTAATGACAACTGGAACCCAAATTCTGTGAAAACTCTTTGAAAAGCTGAACCTAAATACTTACAGGAGTATCAAGTTCACAGAGAAAAAAACTACTACCTTGAAGACTTTACAGTTTAGGGAAAGGTAAATCTGCTCAAAGCCATGGCACCCAGCTCAGGTGCAACTTTTGATATCCAACAATGTACAGAGAAATATCAATTTCTCTCTTGGAGTTCCTTAAAAAGAAGAGGAATTTTACAGAAGAAGAGGTAAACTGTCACTGTAATCTAGAAATGTATCTGGAACTAAATTGTTACAGCCAAGTTAAAACTTGGTTGCCACTATCTAGGTAGCCAAAGGCATCAAGGAGCTTAATCATAAAGAAATTGCTCAAGTCTCTCAAAAGACATTAGATTTTGTAGCCCCTGATTAGCTTCCATAGTCAGAAAATCCAGACTGACCCTTGTTGGCATCTGGATTAGCGTGAAGTTACTGAGCCTTACCTGACCTTTACCCACTCACCTAGATTGCTGAGGGGGAACAATTAACAATTGAAAGTATCCCTCTATCGTTCTGTGACTCTGTCAAGAATTTCGGATTTATATTTCAAAGAGTCCTCAGAGAATTGGAACGGAACAGAACTGAACAGAACAGGATCAGATAGGATAGGAAAGAAAAAGAATAGAACAGAACAGAACAGAACATTTTCAGTTGGAAGGGACTTACAACAATGACTGAGTCCTACTGCCTGACAATGTCAGGGCTGGCCAAAAAATAAATCATGTTATTCAGGACATTTTCCAGATCCCTCTCAAACACTGACAGGTTTGGGACATTGACAACCTCTCTGGTAAATTTATTACAGTGTTGGATGAATCTCTCAGGAAAGAACTGTTTCCTAATGTCCAATCTAAATCTCTTCTGCTGCAGCTTTGAACCATTCCATCAAGTCCTATCAATGGAGCCCAGGAAGCTGTGGGGAGCAGTGGGTTCACCCCTCAGCCTCCTTTTCTCCAAACCAGATAAACCCGCAGTCCTCAGCCGCTCCCCACAGGACATTCCTTCCAGCCCTTTCACCAGCTCTGTTGCCTTCCTCTGGATACATTCAAGTACCTTCCAGTTTTCAATTCAGATTTCACCAAAAGTCAGCTAAATTAGTTATTTCTCGTACATTCACTTGAAAAGAAATTATCAAAGACTATGTCATCGGTCCAAATGTAGGAAAATTTATTTTCTGGGAAATAGAAATGAAAACTGTTTCTAGTTTTCATAATTTTAAAGTTCTTTACTTTTCATTCTAAAACCTCATTTTATTTTTCCTCAGGGAAAAAGGGAAATAGAGAAAAAGGGGAAAAAAATCAGGTCTGAGGAAATTAAAAAAGGAAAACATCCAGGAGTTCCTTTTGCTTTTTAAATTGTAAATATGCAGGAAAGAAAATAACATTTTAGTAGATGAAAGATTTAAATATAAAAGTTCTAATAACTTGATCTTCTAAAACCTTAATGTTAAATATGATGGCAACAGGCATTTTAACACCCTACCTAGATCAAATATTAATCTGAAAATAATTAGTAAATATTATCCAATAAAATGACTTTTTAAATTTTGCAATAATTATTTCCATGATATCATGGAAAATAGGTCTTATTCAATAAACCTGTTTTTTTAAAATTAATTCCAGGTTTAAACAAGAAATCATGTTGATGTAGAATACTCAGACAATCGTAATTTGGTTTACTCCTGCACAACTTTGTGATACATCCCTGTATTCATACCATATTCATACTATATTAAATCACTGTAGCTTACATTAAATGTAATAACGAAATGTTAATTTGTAAATGCACACTCCTCTTTCTGGAAAAACATAAATAATCAGGCCAAAAAAAAAAAATTCTATACTATCCAACACCTTTCCCCATGTTCTGGAGTGAAAAAGAAATCAATAGTAGTAAAATTCTCTGATAATGCGAGATTTGGCAGATAAAAATAATGAAAATTCCACCCAAGCACATCGTCGGGCAGGCTTATTTTGTCAACATGTGCTTCATCACAGTTAAGTGTTAGATTATGCATCTAGAAACAAGGAATGTATTCACTTTTGCAAGATGAGCAATTGCGTCCCCTGAAAGCAAAAACAATGAGATCACGGTAGATAATGCATTGAATATGAATTCCGAGTGTATTGGTGGTGTTAACACCGGAGGATGAAATTGAAAATGCGTGTTAGAGAAGGAATAGGAAGGTGACATCAGTTAGATGAACGACTTCAGGAAGATGTTAATTGGCATTTTGAGTAGGATTTATCTGATGAAATGTAGATGACTGTCGTGTATGCAGCATCTCTGTGGCACTGTTGAGCCCTTCCTAGACTACAAAACCGGAGTCCTTCATTAAGGGGAATACAGCGTTCATGTTGTTTTCAACAGCAGCCAGTTAGTTGTATAGGGCAGGTGGAGATGACATAACCAGATCCAGTGCCTGGAAGCTGAAGTTAAAACCACTTCATACATACCAGAATGAAGATGGAATTCTTTTACACCAAAAGCAATTAACCACTGGGAGAATTTTTCACGGCTTGATGGCTTCTGCATGACTAAAATCTTTCAGGCTAGGACTGTATTTCTTTGCTTACAGGCTATACCTCAAAAACTGTGATTTTGATGCAGAAATGATAGGTTACAATGTTTTGGTGTGTGCCTGTAATAGTTTTTCCTTTTCTTAAAACCTATGAAGTTTCTGTTATGGAAGAACATAATTTTTTTCTTCTCTGCATGACAAATGGGCTTTGCTTTAGCTGATCCTTAATTTTCATCTTCTCAGCTTTATCCCACTGTTCCTATTCTATGTCCACCTTTAGGGAACTTCACAGAAATGTCTTCACTCATCAAATAGTCCTACAGAATAATCTTATGTTCATATCTCTGTTACATATCTTTTATTTTGCAAGACCTTGACAATACACCCACCCTGTTATTTTTACATATTAAAAAATAGTATTTTGTAAGACTGCCACATTACAACCAGCATGTCAAAAATCAAAAAACTTCCTTATTAGTACATTTTGACTAGTGCCCAAGCTCCACTGACCCATTTGATATACGCAAAGGTTTTGCTGTTTTGCTTTTTTCTTCATTTGCTCCAGAACATTTCTAGCTTTTAGGTTTTTCAGAGCAGCTGTGTCTCATCTGGCAAACTCTTCCAGGCCCACATGTCTTTTTACTCATACAAATCCAACAAGTGTGAAAAATACTGGAAAGCTATTATCATTCTCATGGTTCACTGGCTTTTGATCACATTTTGCTTGAACTTACCTAACAGTACGACTCTGTGAAACGCTGCATCACAAGGATTTTCTCTAATCAAAACTTACTGCATCTCTTCTATTAGTTTCTGTTTTCATATTACTTAACAACACTGCTTTTCCACAAACCCACCCAGTGTTTCTACCTTGGGACTATTGTGAAGTCCCAACAGAGAGCCAGTGAAATGCTCATCTATCTATTAAACCATGCGTTGCCTCTCAGCATAGAGATTAATTTCACCTAGTTCCCTTATCTGGTACCTTGTTAACAGTGTTCCTCTTTACACTTATCTTTCCGTTTGCCTAGACATGAAAGCTCGTTTCAGTGGTTAGCAATTGCTGCACTCTATCTCTTAAGATCAGCATCATGATTAGCTCTTCACATCTTGAGTCTCTTGGCACCCCTTTGATGTCTTTCCAATACAACCTGGCAGCAATTCAGTGAAGATGGTCAGAACCGTCACACTGGTACAGTCATGAGAAGGCTGAGCAGGTTTGCTTTATGAAACCCAGTGAAGGCAGAAGTCTCAGTAAGAGATTAAATTCAAGCTCTTCTAGATTCCCAGTTGTAGCACAAGCTTCTTAACATACTCCCTGGTTCTGTGCTAATCACAGTCTGGATTTCACAACAACGTGAAGCCCATATGTGGTGTCTCAGATTGTAACACAGGTCAGAAATGGACTAAAAGTTTTCTCCCGCTGCAGCTGTCCCTTTATGGCTTTCTTTTGGTAGCTTGCATTCCTCAGATCACTGCCAGATGCTGAATTTCCAGTATAACAGATAAAGGAAATATCCAAATCATTTGGGAACCTAGCATTTTCTGGAAATCAGAAACTGCTGCTTTACACAGTCTGAGTTTAGAATTACTAGCAGAAGGGAGCAATTTTTAAGGGAAATAGAAATAAAGAAGTTATATTGCTTTTTTCTTTTTATCCCTATTATACCAGTTTTTTTACTTGCTGCTGACCATGTCCTGGAAATATTGCTGTATTGTTTCCCTGCTTCTACAGATTCATCGAATCATACATTTTTCTTCCACTCTCTTTTTGCTTCCTATACCCCCGGATTCTTGTGGTCCATGTAATGTTCTTCCTTCATCCTTTCTTCCCACGACCTTACATGCCCTTGGCTCTTCAGCATCAAACTGTGGTCTTTCTTGTTTTCTCTATTTCCAGCTACAGCATTTGATTCCTATTTGCATCAAGCATATGACATGTGGCCATGAGGCTCCTCTAACCTCTTTGGATGTCTCTTGGTTCCTACCTAATTCAGGATAGCAGTGTTTCCTCACTACCTCTTCTTAGAGGCAGCAGCCTTGTAAATCCCTCTGCGCCACCTGCATGCCGCATGCACTGATAATCCCCGAAGGTGACCTTGTCACACCATAATCCATAGTCTCCTTGTTGCCTCTTTGTGCTTGCTAACTGTGTTCTTTTACTAGTCAAACACAATAATCTTCCAAGTGACAAAAAAGGCTTAAGCTTACCAGCATGGAGTGGCAGAGGATCCAAGCAGCGAGTAAGGCTGGAAGGGGAATTTGCTTCCAGCGCCATCCCAGCAACCCTGCATACGTGCTGCCCGCTCACCCAGGTGCTGGTTTGTAGTGTCTCCCCACACCAACTCCCAGGATCTTGGAAAACACTTCTTGTGGGGGGCTGGCAGTGGTACCATGGTGAGGAGCACTGAAGGACTTGACTAGAAGGTACTTGGCTCTCAGCATCTTGGCACCTTTTCCTACATCTTTTGAAATAAACTTATTGCTCTTCAGAAAAGTTATTGGTGAAATGATTTAGGCTACACTGCTCATCTGCCCTCTACTTTTTGGATTTTAATGGGTGAAAATCTGCCATGGACTGCAGTAGCTGTGTTGCTAATTGCCTGAGTGGGGTCTGTTCATGCTTCTTCAGGCAGAGTCCAGCTCTTATGTGTTACTTGTCTTTAAGACCTCTATCTTCACAAAATCATAAAATGTTTTGCACTAGAAGGGATCTTAAAAAGCATCTGGTTCCAACCCCCCTGCCACAGGCAGGGCCCCCTCCCACCAGCCCAGGCTGCTCCCAGCCACGTCCAGCCTGGCCTTGAGCACTGCCAGGGATGGGGCACCTGCAGCTGCTCTGGGAAGCCTGGGCCAGTGTCCCACCACCCTCACAGTAAAGAGTTTCTTCCTTATGTCTAATCTAAATCTACCCTTTTTCAGTTTAAAGCCATTACCCCTTGTCCTGACACTACAGACCCTTATAAAAAGTCCCTCTGCAGTTTTCTTGTCGACCCCCTTTAAGTATTGAAAGGCTGCAACAAGGTCTCCCCAGAGCCTGCTTTTCTGCAGGCTGAACAACCCCAGCTGAGGTACTTGTGGCCGCCTTCTGGTCTTGCTCCAACAGGTCCATGCTCTTCTTATGTTGGGGACCAAGAACTGAACACAGTACTCTGGGTGGGGTCTCACAAACGCTGAGTAGAGGGGGAGAATTGCCTCCCTTGACCTGCTGGCCACCCTGCTTTTGGTGCGGCCCAGGACACAACTGGCCTTTTGGGCTGCCAGCACACATTGCTGGGCCATGTTGACTTTCTCATCCACCAACACCCCCAAGTCCTTCTCCTCAGAGCTGCCTCATATCCATCCTCCGCCCAGCCTGTATTTGTGCTTGAAATTGCCCCAACACACATGCAGGACCCTTGAAGCTGGCCTTGTTGAACTTCATGAGGTTTGCACGGGCCCACCTCTCAAGCCTGTCAGGGTCCCTCTGGATGGCATCCCTTCCCTCCAGTGTGTCAACCACATCACCCAGCTTGGTGTTAT
>JAVJGJ010000059.1:78022244-78032498 GCA_035590215.1 Microhierax caerulescens | reverse complement strand
GTCCATGGGAACTTCACCGGACTGCCAGGACCTCTCAGATATGATGGCCAGTGGCTTAGCAACTTCATCTGCCAGTTTCCTCAGGACCTGCAGATGCATCTCACCATGTCCTGTGGACTTGTTACCTTCAGGTTCCTTAGATGGTCTCAGATCTGATCGTCTACAGTGGGTGGTTCTTCATTCTCCCTGTCCCTGCCTTTGTCTTCTGTGACTTGGGTAGTATGGCTGGAGCACTGGCCGGTGAAGACCAAGGCAAAAAAGTTGTTGAGTACCTCAGCTTTCTACATGTCCCGGGTAACCAGGTCTCCTGTTGCCTTCTGGAGAGAGCCTAGATTTTCAGTAGTCTTCTTTTTATCACTGATGTACCTATAGAAGCTTTTCTTGTTGCCCTTGGCATCCTTGGCCAGACCTAATTATATCAGGGCTTTAGTTTTATAACCCGATCCCTGGCTGCTTGGAAAATTTCTCTGTATTTCTCCCAGGCTACCTGTCCTTGCTTCCACCCTCTGTAGGCTTCCTTTTTGTGTTTGAACTTGTCCAGGAGTTCCTTGTTCATTCATGCAGGCCTCCCGGTGGTTTTGCCCCACTTCCTCTTTGTTGGAACACATCAATCCTGAGGTTGGAGGAGGTGATCTTGAATATTAAGCAGCTTTCTTGGGCACCTCTTCCCTCCAGGGTTTTATTCCATGGTACTGTACCAAGCTGATACCTGGAGAGACCAAAGTCCGGTCTCCTGAAGTGCAGGGCAGTGAGCTTGCTGTGTGCCCTCCTCACTGCCCCAAGTATCTTGTCTGGTCACAGGCAGACAGGTGCCTACAGTCAGGACCTCCACTGACTGGAGGGAGCTCTGAGGAGATCCGTGATGCCTCTGCCAGGAAGGACTTGCTGGTTTAATCCTGGTATGCTCAGAGAAATCGAAACATCATGAAACAGGAGAGATCTGTGTGCCAGATACTTCCAAATACTTGACAAAGATGTTTTTGTATTTTTCTGTTAGGAAAAAAAAATACTGTTAGCTTTGCAGCAAGACAAAATATGTATGTGGTGTGTCAGAGAAGGGACTTTTCTACTTTACTCTCCATCAATCTTCCCCCTTTTCAAAATTCTTCTCAATAAATCAGTGTGGAAATGGCAGAAATCATGCCCTTTCCTCCCTGGCTTCTCATTGTCACGGCTGAATTCACAGGATGAGTCTGTCAAAGTCAATGGAATTGCCTCAGAAATTAATTTGTCTGGGATAGCTTGCAACACATGTGCTGTTGGCTTCTGCTTTTATGATTTCTGTGCTCGTAGCGTGGCCCTGTTGTGTTAGATCTATTCCAGGCCCTGAGGACCCTGCAACACAAACTCACTCTGGAGACTGAGAGAAGGGAAAACAGAAAGATTTGACCAACATCGCAGAGGAGACCTGACTTTAGAAATTTAACATGGACCTCATGTCTTCCTTGCATGATCTGTCTTTGGACTATGCCACCCAGCTGCCAGATGTCTGTTTGGGACAGTATCCAGTGCTTGCCATCAGCACATGATGAGAGAAGAACAAGCCACTGAAACTACTTTCTAACTTGATACTTGCGATTGAAATAATTTATCTCTCTAGAAAGCATGTATCTGTGCTAGATGCAACCGAACTCGGATGAAACCAGGCCACAAGTTCCTTGGCTAAGGAGGAATTTCTGCAGAGGTGGAGGTGCACTGCACCACTGGGGTGTAGCCGTTTGCTTCATGTTTTGCCATGAACCACCACCAAAGCTCTGTCAAGAGGTCTGAGACAGCTACACTAACGCCGTATATGTCTGTGCACTCTGGGACCTCCATTCAAGTGCAGCTTAGCATTTAAGGTGAAAGAGGATAAAGAAGCGAAGCAGCTTGTTCATCTGCTGGTTTGCACCCAGACAAGCCCACCCGATGAGGTACAAGCAAGGATATTCATATCCTCTTAGGAGAGCCATAATGATAGCGGGAAGGTCAGTCTTGCTGGAAGTCTCACAGACTTGGTGAGTCTGTGCTCAGACACACCAGACATTGGCTGATAAAACTCCTGCTCAATGAAAAAGTAAACAAACAAGAGTATCAGCCATGGTGCCAGCAGAATTGCTACAGGCTCCAGCTTCACTGGAGAAGTAGCAACAGCAAACAATTTTAATAAACCCTAGCTGATACCAGCATCCTTCTGTAGAAGCAGCTAGCTGAAGTCACAGCATAATTAACCTTGGCAGGGTTATATGATCAGCCACATCCTGAAGAGGCTTGCACTGAAAGAATATATACTGTCACATATGTGAGCAGGAAAAGCATATAAAAACTGTACCAGAAATTTTGCATATGGCATTTTGCAGCTAAATATGAGCATTTATAGGAATGAAATATGCCAAGGGTGAGATATAAGGCCTGAACCTTTGTAAGAGAACATTTTTGCATGTCAGAAGTGCATCCAGAGTCACGAGCAGGATAAGGCTCAGGTACATACTTTCATGGCTACCAAAGTACTAACGTAACTAACTATGGTTATCAAAGTAGTACTGATTTGGTGTTTTCTTCCTTAATATACAGTTCAGCTGTGATGTGCTTTCACACCAGCAAAGATGATGCTACCTCCCCAGAAAACACCAGCAGGCAGTTTTGCACAGCTGTTCCTGTGTCGTGTAGTGATTTTATGAAAAGACTCTAATTTTTTGTCTTAGTGGCTGCCAGCCCATCTGGGACTGCAAACAGCAGTCATCATTACAAGACTGTCAGTAAGGCTTTATCCTGTTTCATCCTCCAGCACTGTAGTGTATTTAGGTAAGCAAAAGCCCAAAAATTACCACCTAAATATGGATTGAAGTGAGATTTTCCCCTTTAAACATTTTATTGAGTAGATAAGATTAACACCTGGAAAATTACTGACTAGGTTTTTGATCTGAGAACTGAACCTGGAACAGAATGAGCAACCATAAGCACCTTTATGCTCTTCTGCTGGTAACACCTACTTCATAGAATCATTTAGGTTGGAAAAAACGTTTAAGATCAAGTCAACTATTAAGCCAGGACTGCAGAGTCCATCACTAAGCCATGCCCCTAAGCACCACATCTACATTTATTTTAAAACACTTCCAGGAATGGTGATTCCATCACCTCCCTGGGCAGCCTGTTCTAATACTTGGCCACCCTTTCAGCAAATTTTTTGTAAGTTCCAACCTAAACCTCCCCAGTGCAACCTGAGGTTATTTCCTCTTGTGCTATCACTTATACGAAAATGGAACAATTTCTCCATTTGGAGAAAATGTAGGGAGAAATTCAGATGAAAGGGTGTTCTCGGGTGAGTGAAGAAATTCAAGATGAGGCTCAGGAAAGAGGAAAAAAAAAAAAAATGAAAAAAAGAAATCCACCCCAAAAGAAATAACCACACATCCTGAACTTGTTATCTATTCTGGTGAAGTTTTAATGACTTAAGTTTCTTTTTTACATTAAAATATTTTTTAATATCTTTCCATAAAAATAAATTTCTACTCTGAGAGAAGAAAAGGCCTAAGTGATGTATTCTCAGGAACAGCTACTACAATTACACTGTAGTTATGATGAGATCTAACATCGCTACATTGCGGTTAACTTCGGGATAATTTCCATGCCCATTTTTCACCTTACTGACAGTTCACCTATGTGATGGAGTTATGGATTTTTTTTATATATTTTTTCCTCTTTCTTTCATGTTCAATAAGCACAGTCTGTGATATAGAAATAGTAACAAAAGCAGTTTAGCCTAAAATATAATTGTACAAAGAACTTCAAAATTGAAAAACAGTTGATATGCTATTGCCCTCTACAAGCAGTTTTATGTTATGAAGTGTACAACCACAAATGTATAACTGGCAAATTTGAAGCGATCTGATACTGTGCTGGTAGATATGGCAGGAAACTGAAGCCAGATGCCTTATAAAATATTACTAGGCCAGCTGAAGGAAGACCCATCAGCCCCATGGAAGGTCTATGCTCAAAAGCTGAGGTTCTCTCATCCTTATTCATTTTAAGTAGAATACTCAAAAATACAGATTAGTATGCAGTATATGGCCTCTTTGCTCATCTGAGTATTTTAATATAATTTCAGCTTTAGCTTTCTGTCCTTCCAACATACCCTTAACCCCAGTATAACTAGGAACAAGCTGAAAGTAGGAATCTTTGACTTACGAATTAAAATGTGAGCCTGATAATTAATGAATTACAGTAGTAGCATTGCTCTCTATTTTGAGCCAAATGAAATAAAGAGGCTAGGGGGATTCTTTAATAACAATAAACATGGAACTCTAATTCCTTTTTATGCTCTGTGATCACATACAAAAGATCTAATAAAAATAATTGCATTAGATGTCCTATTTTTGGAGAACTGCATAGCTAGTGTTTAGGAAGATTCTTATTGCTCTGATTTATCTATTAATGAAGCAAAACCTAGTTAATTACCTCATTTGCATGATATTTTGCATCCACATAGATGCTGGAATGAGCACTGGGGAGAGGTTTTGAATCAATCCATTTTTAATAAGGTAATGAAGTTGGCTGGGCTGACTGCAGATCACATCAGCAGATGTTTTTCTCCTGTTGAACTGAGAACTTTTAAACCAAGGTATGGATC
Source organism: Microhierax caerulescens (assembly GCA_035590215.1). NCBI lineage: Eukaryota > Metazoa > Chordata > Aves > Falconiformes > Falconidae > Microhierax > Microhierax caerulescens. The sequence goes on along the minus strand of JAVJGJ010000059.1, from coordinate 78,027,889 downwards.
AAACAGTCTTGCAACCTGGGGAAGGTAAAACCTTTCCTCCTCCACTGCCAAGGTCCTGTTACCGTACCAGAGCTGCAACTTAGCAACTTGCTTGAGGTCCCATATCATTGCCCCGTGGCCATGAGTGAAGACAGCAAGCATGATATTGTAGCTTCCTATCTCTCATCTTCTTCCCTGCCTGCTCTGCTGCACCATTGCTCTAAGGCAGGATATGACCTTGAAAGCCCCCAGCCAGAACTGGTCAGTAATATCAAGGCAGAAAGCCGGAGGTGTACTGCTGCTTTTCCCTCTGTTTTACAACACACCTTCTGTGCTCCATGGTGTTTCTTCCCACACTTTGTCTGTCACTCCTTTGTCCCCTTGTGTTAGGATGCCTTTTTTCAACCTACCTATCCTCCTGTCAGTGTGTGCCTGGTGTTTCTGCACCCATGTATCTGTCAGGAGACACTGCCTAAAAAAAAAACAAACAAAACTTAAACAATTTTCCCTGAGGTCTTCCCAAGCCCTGTGCAGCAGAGGGTCTGATTTGCCATGTAAAGATGATTTGTACAGAAATGCATATCCCATAACATTAGCTATTTAAAAGCAAGGCATCCAGTTTAAGCCAGTCAGTTGTCCAGGCTGAGCCTGAGGTGGCCAGACAGGGTAGGGAGTGCTTCTTCCCATCCCAAGGTGGGAGTTGGAAATAGTTTCAAACTCCCCTTGATATTCTGCTCCCTCTTTGTTGACAAGAGAGGGAGCCAAGGACAACAAATTTAGATTATACACCAAACTCTACATGACTGAAGTTAGGAGAGATTTATTTCATCCTTAGGGTCTTCTGTAAAACTCCCACATGCTCCATGCAAGCACAGAAAGTTCCATTAAATGCAAACCCCATGAAACAAACTAAGTCTTAAAATGCAAACATCTGCCATTGCAGAAATGAGATTTGGCAGCAAAAAGCTTTCCAAAGAACAGTCTAGAGTCTTCCAGTCTCTGCTGCTTCAAGTAGCAGTTACAACATATGAGCCATTCATTACTGAAAAGAGGGAAAACTCTCATATCTGGAGATAAATTACTAGTTCTGGAGATTCGGCTACAGCATAAAAGTAACAACTAGCTTAAAAAAAATATTGTCCTAATTACACTGGGTCATATATTGAATATGGTAATTTGAGTGCTGAGTCACCACAAGCACCGAGGAAAGTTTCTGCTATAAAATTGGTCAAGTCTGTTTTTTGTTTTTAAAGCCATGATTTGGAGTAAAATATATAAAACCACATGGGCATTTGATCTAATCCATGCAATTGTGCTTGATTTTAATCCACCATTGCTGAATACATTTGCAGTTTTCTTAAGATGATTTACCTTGGTGTCTAAGATTGATTTTAACAACTAAGATTATACTAAAGCTCAAAAAGCAAATTGAGGAGGGCAGGAAAGCTGTGGCTATCTCTGGACCTGGCAGAGAGAGGTAGATGCTTAATAAAAGCTCACCCTGTGTATGTTAACTATTCAAAACTTAGGCCTACCACCTAATTAGCCGTCTTGTTTCTTTGTAATTGCTGGTGACAATCAGGTACCCTAGAAAGTGATCAATCCTGCATATTTTAACTACTTAATACAGTGAGGTGCTTGTGTCTCTCTGACTGTTGATGGACTGAGAATTCATTTAGACTGGATGCATACGATTCAGGCCTCTAAAACCAGTGAAATTAGTCCCACCTGTGCAGTAGATTATCTTCCATGTGCCTCTAAACTTAAAACTACATTGTGTTTAGAGCAGGCAGAGGATGTATTTTTACATGCCTTTTACCATATCCTACAGCACTTGGTTCAAAGCTGGGGGGGAAGGGGAGGGGTGGGACTTGTTTGATCTATTGTTGAGGGGGAATAATGAAACCACAAACTGCTAAACACTGAAATTTCTAACTTGTTGGACATTAAAGGTAAATGTCATTAAAAGATAGCATCTGCCTGAAAAAGCTTTCAAGAAGTATAGTTTAATGCCAATGGAAGCCAGTAGGAATCCTATTAACTTCAATTACTGTCTGCATCAAGAGAGCCATAATTCAAGGAAACGTCTCTGTTTATGAAAAGATTTAGTATTGATGTTAAATATGAAAAAACATAAAACTCATGAACAAGAATGTGTTCAACACATACTTAATGGCTGTGCTGAATTAAGGAGTTCGGGACAGCACCATGGAATGATCATTCCCCTCAAACACTGTTACAATGTACCAGGGATATGCCCAAATTACTTACTGCTTGTGTAGACTTGCTTTTAAGGTCAGTGGGGAGGGGGTGGCAGCTACAAAGGGCAACCAGCCCTTTTATGGTCTCAAGAGGATACAGGGCATCTGCTATTCCTTTGCTGCAAAGGAGAAGACTGTCCTCAGTTTAGACATCTCACCCAGGGGTACCTGTGAGGGCAGAGAAGTGCCACCTCCAGCACCAAGTGCTTGTGATGGCATCCATATCATAAACATATGACCACACTTTCCTGTTTGGATGAGGAGATCCTCCCTCAGTGTTTTTACCTGGGCATCTTCTCTGAATTTTAGCTCTGGCAGAGTGTGGGCCAAATCACCCGGCGTGTGCCACACCATTGTTCTTCTGTGACTTCGCAGAGAATAGCATGAGATATGTTCAGCGCTCATAAGATAATCCTCCTATGGCATGCCATGTAAACCTGATGGTACATAATTCATAAGAAATAAAGAGACTTCCAAACATAGGCCTTAAAAAGTATTTGGCTTCATTGAAAGATGTCCTAGTAGCCTCAGTTTCCCTTGCATTGTGCAAGGGAGGACAAACACCATCTGATAACCCAAAGATAAATCAGATGATAGAAGTCTCAACTCAACTCTAAGGGTAATCACCAACTTTCTTTTGTTTTCTGAGCACCACCCTGAGCTTATTCCAATAATTGCCTGTGAGCACTGTTGAGAGTTTGATATAAATTGACTAGTTTCCAGAAAGACAATAAAGTAGAGCTAGATCATGATTAAAAAAAAAGTAAAAATGCAACCCAGTGGATTTTGGTATCAACCTATTATCATAACAAAAACCATAATACAACATTGGGACCCAAAATTCCGCAGCAATGTTTCCATTCTCTCCATTTAAAATTCTGATGTTCTTAAGGAACAATATAAAAATTTCCAGTTTGATGAGGCTAAAATTCCCAGTTCCAAGTATCACACAAATGTGTGTTGGAGTGATCATAAATCGGTCTCAGTCCAGTGAAGCTTACAATGAATTGAGTTCTGCTGTTTTACCCAAACTTTTTTCCCTAAGCATTATTTTCAGCCCTGGGTGATGCACCAGTGGAGCTCATCGCTTCACACAGAACAGGCTCACAGACACAAGCACATATCAACACTGTGTCTGTATTTGAAGCAGGTAGTATCACTACCAAATGTTGGTGGCCTCCATCTTCTAGCCACAGTGCTGGAAAATTACACAGAGAAGACAGGCAGTAATAAAAAAAATATGTCAGTTCCAGAATTTAATAAGGAATCAGCTGGTGACTTAAGAAACTTACTTTCAGGAAACAGATGTATAAGAACAAGAAAAAGAACAGAAATTCATCACTTGAATCCTCTTTTTTTTTTTATTTAGGACATCTTCCTCTGGCATCTTAAAATTACTTTAAAAGGCACCTCTTGGAATAGTAGTCCAGGCACCCCAAGCTTAAGCTCTGCTCAAGAGCAAAATTACATGATTCCTCTCTAATTGCCATAAACTTAGTGCACTTACTGCAACTAGATGTCAGAAGTTCCCTAATCAGGCTGGCATTCAGTTACTTTATCCAATGAGATGGGAAAATGATCTTAAAATAGAAGCATATAAATATATGTTTGTATTTCTGAGGAGAGAATTCAAGTGTCTGGTTTCATTTGTGAGAGCCTTGTGATTTTTTTCTGCAGCTGAATCTGAGGTCTGGCAAAATAGGAACAAACTCTCTGGGCTGATTAAACCAAGAGAATTTCACAGCCTCGGCAGATGAGGGTTGAGGGTCTGGTACAGTACTGGTGCACACTCCACTCCCAGGAGGTGGCAGAGGATTATTTCAGGTTTGCTGAGGGCTGGGTTTTTTCCACAAAGGGTTGATTTGTTGCCACATTGCATTGGTCTGTGCTAAGAGATCCTCCCTCCATGAGGAAAAGCAGCTGACACTGGCAGTTTTCATGTAAAATTCTTTGCAGGACAGAGTAACAAAAGTGACTGGGATTTTCTGGTGTGACCTCCCTTCCAGGACTGACAATAGAAATTCTTGCATTTCTGGAACCAAGTGAATAAAGCAAGAAAAGAGTGAAAGACATCATCCTCCTTGTGCTGTTACTCACCTTAACTCCACTGAATTTTGCGTGAGCCCTAGATTCATGGCCTTTGTGGAAAGCACAGCTGGAGTTTTTTTTTAGATCGTACTCCAGAGCAAGTGAAAACTTCTGAAAACATAGGTTGCATTCTTGTTGTTCCCCAAGTCCAACGTGCTAGGTCAGGTCACACAGACAGAAAACAAGCAACAGGTGGAGAGCAGCTGGAAGTAACATGACCATGGGGAACCAGAAGTCATGAGGAGGGTACAGGAGCAGGGAGAAGCCTTCAGCAGCAGGTGCAGTTTCTGCAAGTTTGTCAGTAATTGCAGCTCTAAAGAAACCTGGCTTTTGCAAAGGGAGGAAAAAACCCACACAGAGAAGGAATGCACATAAAGAGGAAAAGGATTAAGCCAAAGGGAAAGAGAAAGTGAGTTTAAAAGTTGGCCGTGTTGCTCAAATAGACAGCAATCGAAACATTTTCTAGTGATCTGGAGGTGATGACAACCAGGAATACGTGTACCAGGCTCCTCAGCCACCTCATAGCTTGTAACACTGACAAACAATAACCACTTGTGTAAAGAAAAAAAACCCACCCAAACATTTTAATCATCACTGTTTGGATGTTTCCCCATTTCCAGCACCTGCTGGTGCAAGGATCTCCCCTGCAGTCCCTGGGCTGTAACAGAGCATGCCTGAGGATCCACAACATTTTAGTCATATGCTGGAAAGTTTATTTTTTCTTTCTGTTGTGAGTTCATTTCTCACTCATCTCTGCTTGCACAGCATTGCACCCTGCTCCTCCAATGATTACACAGTCCTTAAACAGAAAAGCACCTCTTAAATACTTTCACAGCACAAGGGGAAAAAATGTGACATTAATTCACAAGCCTGAAGTTGGTATGACCAGATATTGTTCCTTCCCTACTCTTCTGATATTTTACTCCCTTTGCCTTATTTTTCATTTTCCTCAGAGCATATTATAGAAAAATCTTCCTTGACTAGGCTTTGAAGACAGAAGGTTGTCAGGAACTGTCTCCGAAATAGACCGCCTTCTCCAGCTCATGGTTACATTTCTGGAAACGCATCATGCCATCTATTAGACACCTTTCACCAAAGCACCCTGAGGCTCCAACTCTCTGCTAACTTCATCTGAGATGCCTGCTTGCCCAAGGTATTCTCTACAGGCAAAGGGAAGGAGGGATCTCCAGCAGGTATTTCTGATCTCAGCAATCTATCTCCTGTGGCATAGGAAGGCACAGACCCCAGGTGAGATCCCCCATTGCATACATAAGTGCCAGTTATAGACAATCTCTTATCCACCCAAGTTCTGCCCTG
>JAVJGJ010000059.1:77992405-78009016 GCA_035590215.1 Microhierax caerulescens | reverse complement strand
TATTTCAAGAGCAGTGATAAAAACTGCTGAGTATAACCACAATAAAAAGGTTTGCAGCTAGCTCATTTTGATTAGCTGCATCTTCCAGTAGATATTCAAGTCAAACTATGCCTGTGAAGGTTAGAAGGTGTCTCCAAGGTCTTTCTTCAAGGGATAGTGGTGGTGGGGTAAATTACTGTGTGCACAAGCTCCACAGCTAACAAATGTGAAATAGCCAAAGCATGACCCTTGCCTTAAGTAACTTCTATACCCGTATTTTTTAGGTTAGATTCTTCACCCTTGTAGCTCAAGAACTTAAAATCATTACATACTTTGAACAAAAAGCTTGTGATTTCCATCAGAAAATCGTCATCTGTTTAAGGCAAGCTCAGGGCTAACTGACTAGCGTTAAGCTTTTTGCATTTGCAGACAAAGAGCAGGGTCGCAGAAGTGCAACCGTTCACTGCAAGGCTGGGACTGGGTTCCTGCCAAGCTGCAAGCACCACTGCAGCGGGGCTCACCGAGTGCCAGGGGACACTGAGCACCCTCCTGCCAGTGAGCAGACACTGGAGAAGAACATTACACCTGAACAAACATGTGAAATGCAGTTGACAAAGGTCTCTTAATCTCCTATGCTAAAAGAAGGAGAAAAAGACATAAAAGGGCCAATATGAAGAGCATTTTGTTTTCTCTTCTACTTGGTACATACCTGAAAGCCCAGGAAGCAGACAGAGAGGAGATGTATGACCATACCGTGCCTTCATCTGGGCTGCTGGCAAGCCTGTTTGGACACATCACCTCCCCTTCTGCTGTGCCAGAAGTAATAAAACCTGCCATCATCATTCTGCTAGCGCCAAAGGCAAAGAAGAGTTTTCTGTAGAATGGTTTGTGAGAAAATTAATTGATGACAGGCTTCTTGGCAGTTTACAACCATAACATTTGTATGATCTGCTGATGCCATGGTTTTATTCCCTGCTAATCAGATATTACTCTCTTGACTATGCAAGGGCATCTCTGCTAGTTATTGTTGGCAGGGAGAAGGCAGACCTCCTCACAGTAATAACTCAACTCCACAACAACTTTCAGTTCATATCAGCACATATTTTTTACAAGGTCTCAGAATACTCCATGGAAACAACTTCAATACATAACAGCCAAAATGTGACAACCTGTCTGATCACTTCTGGAAGTCCATCCCTGCCAGCCACCTTCCTGGCTTCGGTACAGATCTCTGCCTCACCTAATGAGCCAACTCCTAAGAGATAATCTTGGTCTTTACACACACCTGGACTCATCCCACCTGACATAACTGAATTGTCTACATCTGAAGCTCTGTCTTCTTGGGCTCCCTCAAAGTCAATCTACAAACGCCTGTAGATCTCCAGGCAGACAAGCTAAGCTGTCATAGACTTGAAAGGAGGGTGGGATAATATTAGGCCTGCCTGTGACAAGCTGTGGGATGACATGCCAAGGTTAGAGGGATGGGGTCCCAACAAGGGCCTACAGCTTGTTGCTCTGAGGCATACTGGGTACACTGGAGCACAGCTTGTTGCTCTGAGGCATAATGGGTACACTGGAGCACACCTGAAGCCTTACAGAGATGAGCCAGGGGCTCCTGAGGTAACAGGAACCTACAGGGAAACACTGGTGAAGTACCTCAAAGGAATCAAGGTGTGTTTCTCCAAGAAGGTGACATAGTCAACAGCCCAGCTGAAATGTGTCCACACCAATGCACACAGCATGGGCCACAAACAGGAGGAGTTGGAAACCACCACGTTGCTAGAAAACTACTACTGAAGTTTGATGAGATGAATTCCATGACTTGAGTGTGTCTATCGATGACTGCAGGCTATTCAGAAGGGACAGGGGAGGAAGGAGGATCGAAGGGGTTGTCCTGTACATCAAGAAATCGATCGATTGTGAAGAGCTGTCTCTGAAGAATAGCCACAAGCAGGTTGAAAGCTTATGGGTAAGAATTAGAGATCGAGGCAACAAAGGGAACCTTGTGGCTGGTGTTTACTACATGCTGCCTGATCAAGGGGAATCTGTTGACAAAGCCTTCTTACTCCAGCTACAGGAGGCATCATTCTCACAGGCTCTCATGCTGCTGGCGGGACTTCAACCATCCCGACATCTGCTGGAAAAGTAGCACAGTGAGAACTGAAGCCCATGTGAACCTCATGAGGTTTAACAAGTGCAGTGTCCTGCACCTGGGTTAGGGCAACACCTGGTGTCAATACACACTGGGGATAAATGGATTGAGAGCAGCCCTGCCCAGAAGGACATGGGGATACAGGTAAATGAAAAGCTGCACATGATCCTTCCCCTTCCCTCTGCTCTGGTGAGACCTCCCCTACAGTGCTGCGTCCAGCTCTGGGCCCCTCAGCACACAAAAGGCACAGGCTTGTTGGAGCGAGTCCAGAGGAGGGCCATAACGATGACCAGACAGTTGGAGCACCTCTCCTATGAGGAAAGGTTGAGACAGTTGGGGTTGTTCAGCCTGGAGAAGAGAAAGCTCTGGGGAGACTTTATAGCAGCCTGCCATAGGGGCTGGCTTATAAGAAAGATGGGAACAAAATTTTGAGCAAGGTGTGTTGTGACAGGATGAGTGGTAATGGTTTTAAACTAAAAAAGGATAGTTTTAAGGTAAATATAAGGAAGACTTTTTTATGATGAGGGTGGTGAAACACTGGAACAAGTAGCACACAGAGGTGGTAGATGCCCATCTCTGGAAACGTTCATGTTCAGGTTGGATGGGGTTCTGAGCAACCTGACCAAGTTGAAGAAGACCCTGCCCATGGCAGGGGGATTGAACTAGATGACCTTTAAAGGTCCCTTCTAACCTGAACTGTTGTGTGATTCCTCTGGTTACAGAGGGAGCTTGGAATCATTAGACACCTCAGACAAACACCTGAAGTTACACAGGAAAGGGAAAGAGAGATCAGCTGAGAGAAAGAGATCTGCTCAGAGTGTCTACATGGAATAAAATGTCCTTGGGATGACCTTCAAGCTGCATCTGTGCTAACAAATTCACAGTGCCAGAAGGCAGGCAAGGCAGGACAGTTGATCCTTTGTACGGTTGCAGAGTCCTTGGCAAGCTTTTGGTCAGGGACAACTCCCATATTCCTAACCAATTATCAGACATTGATTGAGAGCTGGGAACTATTCAGAGACAGCCATTCAGTCTGAAAAGAGAGATTTAGTGTTAAGACCTTGACCAGATTGCGCAGCTGGCCTCCAGACCAGGGAATGATCCCTGATTTCATTTCTTCACCAGCACAGGCATAGTCATATTGAGTTCTCTGTTCCCTGTGGATTGTACTACCTATGGAGGCAGCTTGGAGGACTGAAGGAAGCTGGACTGCAAATAACTGGAAGTCTGAAAAGACTAGGTCAGAAACGCTCCCATTTGGAAACATGTTCTGCTATGGAGCAATTTGCAGGACGGAAGAGCTGATGACTACTGCACTGGGACATCCCGGTATGAAGCACAGAAGAACAGCTTCACATCACTGCACACACAGATAACTGTGACTGTGCCCCCTGCACTGCTGCATCTGCTTCACACCTTCTCACAATACTCCTAACCCTCCCCAAGTACTTTCTCTTCTCTACTTTTTCCCATAGTACTCCAAAGTCTTCCTGAGTTCCTTAAGCCCTGATACTAGAACACCCCCAGCTCTTTCCCTTATCCCTTAAAATTTTCTTTGTACCATCAGCTTCAGACACATTCTTGCTTCTCATAAACACATTTTTCCAGAAATGTCATGATGTAATGTGCTCCCCATGTCTCCTTTAAGGGCAGGAGTCTTTGCAAAGAGAAAAGAGGGAGCAGAACTGAGGACCCTGGGGGAGGAAAGCAAGCCAACCTTGACACCTCATTGTCAGGGGGCTGGCCTATAACCACCACAACTGTGATGGTGACACAGGCTAGAGCTGACCACAGCTCTTCCTGAGCAAGGTCACCTCCAGCCATAACTGTTTTCCTATGATGCTGGCAATGGCAGAAACTGTCGCAGCAGCAAAATCAGCAATGTGTTGTCTCCGACAGGTTGAATATGACCTTTTCAAATTGTTCATCTGCAGAATCTCTCCCAAACATCTTGTTCCAAATCCTGTCTTTAGTCCACAGACCTCCCCCTGTTTTCCTGTGGAGTGGTGAGTGACCCATGGCAAATGGGGTTGGCTTGGAGAAGAGCACTGTGGCTGGCAGGTATGGGCACACTGGCCAGTCAGCAGTGTTTGGGAACAGAGGAAGCAAGAGAAAAACTCCTTTCCTGCCTTGCCCTGGAAGGAGGCACTGGGGAAGCCTGTAGCCTCTACTCAGCGAGGTAAATCCCCATCATTGAGAACAGTACCCTATAAAACTAATAAACTTTTTATATGGGTTCGGTGAGGCATTACCAGCTGAAATTGTAGAAGCTGAGATGAAGCCATTTGGTTTACTGCTTAACCATCATTCGTGGAAGAAAAAAAAGAAAAAAACAAACAACATTAAAAGAAGGAGACCTCTTACATTCCGCAGACAACTTTTAAGACAGTAGAGTTGCTAATTAGAAAGAAGATAATCCCGGTTTACTGCAATTTATCTAGAAGCATGAGAAGCAATTACAAATCAGTTAACTACCCAGAAAAATGTTCAATAGGGTAAAAGTTTTGCAGAAGAATTCACTGTGAAATTGGCTTTAAATTTCTGAGAGTGGCAAAGGGAAAGAGAAAGGAGAAAGAGAAAGTAATATTTGTGGCTCTTTTCTGCTCTCCTGGTAGTTGGGTTTCAGAACTGGGGCACTTTCTTTGCAAACTGAGAGTGTAGAAAACTTCATTTTGCTCAGCTGAGGGTCAGGATTCTTACGCAGTCCTGAGACACCAGAAATTGGAGCTGTTAAGAGGAATCCTGGGTGCTGCTGCAAATCCTGAGGAAACAACACAGGGCTGCAGTAACCTGGTGCTAGCACAGCAGAACTCTGTGTAAAGTGAGAGCACAGCTACATGAAACTTTCACCTACTCATTTAAAGGGAAAAGATATTGAATATTAATATGACATATGTAAAAATAAGTTTATATCTAAAAAGAGGTTTCAAAATGCAGATTATGTAGTAATTTTTTTTATGGGTACACACTTGGTTACTTACTGCTTCTCTTGAAAAATACACTTTGGAAGACACAGGGTACATTTTACAAACCCCAGATAATGTTATTGTAAAAAAATGAATTTTAATACTCCTTGCTGTTACATTTTTAACTTTTTCCCTAGTGCTCTCATTTGTATTTAGCAATCTTTTAAGTTTGTACAGTGCAGCTGGAGCCTTATGAATGCAAACACCATTATAGCAATCATTTATCAGCTTGAGAGATATAGGCTGAAACTGTAAAATTTTCTGGCTCAGCCTTGTAATGATAACTCATGACAATATATAAAATCACTTTTAGTTCTTTAAAACTGAAGGGAAACAGCAATTTGTGGTGTCATAGTTTGGATGAATGGGCAACATTCTCAGGCGCAATAATCTAAAATAAACTGATATATAGGTTCCTGTAGGAGGCAAACAATTTTAAAATATCTTTCTAAAACAAAACATAACTTTGCATCCTGTCCCACATTTAAATTGCAGTGATTTATACATGTAGTTTGTACATTTTATATTTATTGTTATTTGCCTTTCTGAGTAAATTCAATGTACTGAGAGCACATTGTGAAGTGCTACTCTCAACGCTTTACTGACAGAAAAGTAATAAAAAGAAGCATACCGTGAGATAAGTGATTCACTGAGAACCGTCAGCACCTTGCTTCTGGTGTAGATTATAATTTTCTTTCTTCTGAGTTTAGCAGGCAATACACTCTTTTGATAAGAGATTAACAGGCTGCTGCTTTTCAGATTTTTTACACCTCTCAGTTACATCTATCAAGCAATTCAATGTGGTCTGTAGTCTGGGTTCAGGTTGTCTCTGCCTTACTCCCATTGCAATGACTGACAATGCAACATTTTAAATTGTAGCAAAAGCACTAAAACCAGAAGGGCTGAAGGAGCTTGATCCAGCAGTTTCCTTGTTCTCCCTTTTTCTTTCACAGCATTGGGCTTCTTATAAGGGGTAATCTGTTCGTCAGACTTTTTAGAGAAGAAGGTTAGCTGAATCAGCACATCAGATGAGAGGGGGAGATAATCTCCTGAGTTCTTATTACCATGAAAACCTGCTATTTTTAATGGTCAGCGAAAATAATTAATACACACAGTAAAGTTGAGTGGGGGTGATGGGCTCAGAACAGCCAAGGGCTTGGTCCTAAAGCGGGCACTAATGATATACTATTGTGTCAGTTATCCTATAAAGTAAGGCAAGCCCCTCTCCCTCCCGGTAGAGATATAAGGTACCTTCAATTGATGTAGCCATCTCTATAAAAATATTATAAACTGAATTAGCACGTTGTGCTTTCTTCCATGTCCAAAAAAGGGATAAAGACTCCCCCCACCCATCTTTATAGATATAAACATGAAAGTTAGATGCCTCAACAGAACTAGAAAACTCAGCATTTATATGATCCTTGTGCATGTGTGGTGGTAGAGCAGCATCACCCTTTGGCTAAACCCTTTACTAGAAAACAGAACAGGGCCAGGGCTGTGACTGTCTATATGGTATTAAATTATCTGCATGCTCCCTGACATGCTTTTGCCCTGTCCATGGCGCTTTCCCAAATTCCCAGGTACAAATTAGGGTTTCGAGGTGGGCATTCTATTTTGGAGCCTAAAGGAGTAAAATAGCATAGTGATGCTTACATTGCATCAGCTGCCCTCCATGACAGAAAATTAACACTAGAAATATTTAATTCATTAGAATGGATGCAGATTAAGAATCTCCAATGACCTCTGTCATCTGTCATCCCTCTGTAGAGAAAGCACTGCCTATCCAGCTGTCCTGGCGGTATTAGGAAAGTACACATTCAGACTAATTTCATGTTCAAAATTATTCACAAATGAAATTATGGATATTCAAAATAATAATGGGAAAAGGGTGGGCAGCCAGCTGGCTCACCACTCCTAGTATCCTTAGCAAAAAGGATACCACCACCCCCAAACCAGAAATGTTTCTCTTTTTTTTTTTTTTTTTGAGGCTATGGTGAGTTTAGCCAGCATAATAATTGAGTGAAAAGCTTAATTATACCCCTCTGGGACAGGCTGCTAAAGGTCAGGTTTCAGATACATTAATGAGCTGCTAAATGCTGCTAACTGGGAAAGGCTTTTTTTAAGTCCTGCACAAGCCAGCCCACTCATATTTCTCATGCCAACACTGGGCATATCAGATGTCTGTGGGAGTTTTGCCATGGAAAGAAAGCTCATCTTGGGCTTTATTTACAACCATTTCACCAGGTTTTATGAGAAGCAGCTTGAAGATGAGGCCATGCACCACAAAACTGGGAAAGAGCTTGTTGGTCTAATTCAATCTCTTCACGAGGTCCTCTGGTCAGTGATCCAGGGGGATCAGAGCCACGCAGGGAGGGAGGCAGTCGTTGTGGCAGCCCTGTCTCCTGAAAAGGTTGAAAAGCAGCAAGGGAAACAGTCTAGGGTTTGCAGAAAAAGCAGCACTTGTGCTATTTTCAAAATCAGGAAAGCAACGTATTTTAGCAGGTGCCTGTTAGTTTTGCATTGCTTGCTTCTTCTGTGTCTTGGTCTAACACCCAAGGTATGAATCCCCAACGTGTTCTATATGCATATATTGGTTGATAACAGGCTTTAAGCATACAAATTGCCATACAAGTCCTGTGTTACATGAGAACAGCCAGGTCTGGTCAATGCCAAGCTCTCACTGCTGAATCTTGGTGATATTTTAAAATTAGTTTTCTTTTTACCTCAATTTCCCTGCCATAAAATTGGTTAATACCCATAACAATCTCAGAGAGGTCATGATATTCATTAATGCATGTAGTGCCTGTGGGGACTAATGCTTGCGCTGCCGTGTCAGCCCATGGCAAAATAATCAATTTGTAATCAGTGCTGTGTACAATGGTGATGGTAAATAGGATCTGAGACCATGCAGTGAATGAGGCAAATATTTGTATCAATGCAAACACAGGTTTTTAAATGGTGTTACTATAAGATTAAATTAGTAAAGTCAAAAACTTAAATGCCAGAATCAAGAGCTGGAAGAGTTGCACAGCTTTAATTCATTCTCCACGTGCATATGGACTTCGATGCAATCAGCCCCATGAATACATAGGGACGTAAAAGCATTCAGACTGAGTCAGGCTAAAGGGTTTATCTAGCTGAGCATCCTATCTCTGATAGCAGCCAATGGCAAGTGCTTTAAAAATGAGGATTTCAACAGGTCATGCTTAAAGTCATACTTTCCCAAACACTCCCCCAGGCTCTAACTGCTTCTTGGCTCACTGGCTTCCACCTCCAAATGTGTTGTCTCTGACTTTAATGACCCTTTCCATGCAGCTTGCCTCCATGAACGTATGCAAGTCCTCCTAACTGCCTGAATGTGAAACTTATTAGTGTCACAGGTTTTTGAACAATTTTGATGAGCCTAGCTGAGGGTCGTGGAGCGGCAAGCATAGCATCAATATGTTGCAGCTGTAATTTTTCAGTAGAGCTGCACAATGAAACGTAAGGAGCAGGCTTTTATTCCAGTCATTTGGAGAAGTCATTTCTTCTCTCTGGTTCATTTTGTTTTTCACTCTTTGTCTAATGAGATGAAACTTAGGTCCAAGGACAGGCTTTTGCCCATGCAGAGACCCTTATAACCATTTAGCATCTTGGGTGAATGATTTCCTGCATCCACAGCATTCCATGGTGCTGCTGTTTGATCAATGGTATATAGGTAACCTGCTCACCCTGGATCTTCAACCTGTGATCCCCAGGATAAATTCACGGGGACAAGCTGGGAATACGGGAGAGGGCTGTTGCTCCCGCACAGCGTCACTGTGTGATCACACAGCCACAACTTGTGGATTGCACCATAGGGCAGCAGCCACAGCGCTGCACCAGCTGCTTGGCAGCTGCCTGGGCCTTGCAGCCAGATGGGAGGATGCATCCACACTTGAGCGGTCCCAGCAGTGGGACCAGCTGAGGCAGCGCTGCGGTGCTGTGGGGCGCGGGCAGCCCAGTGCACTGAACGCCTCCTGCCCCAGCGCCGTCTGGGGCTCAGCAAAGGCAGCTGAGCAGCCTTCCTCCACCTTCTTATGCAATGCAGAACCTGGGCTTTTGGGGATGGGAAAGGAAGATTTAATACCTATTTTTCAAATTGCTGAGTCAGTCCCCCGTATTTCCTGCACTCCCAGCAAACAGAAGTGAAAGGCTAACGCTGTCTCCTGCTCTGCTTCCCCATCCCTTTTCAGAAGTAAACAAGTGTCAGCAAATCCTGCACTAACAAGACTGTTAAAAATATCACCCTGCCAGCAGATAGGTTCATTCCCTTTGGTCTGGAGCTATCTCCTCACTGCAGAAAAGGTGCGTTTTTACATCAAGTAGGTTAGCTGGAAACCTCTAGTGGCCAAGTGAAAAGCAAGCATGCTATGCTCTGCACCACGGTGGCACTGGTTGGAGTAATTTCCAGATAGAAATTATCAGAGAAGGACTGGATTTGACCTGCATAGTTGTTGAGACAGAAGTTAGCCCTGCTTTTCTCAGCTACAGCCTGGCCCAGGGGTAGCAATGCCAAAGGAGCTACTTAGCCAAGATGCAGTACTCGTGCTCTTTAATGTATTAAAAACCCGACAAGCCAAGCTAACCACAGGACCAGATCTTCAACCAGTGTGAAATGATTGTGCCCCATTAGCATTTGGGGATGTATGAGAAATAGCCGCTATCAGACAGACTATATCCCTTTCAAAGGGAGATAAATCCCCACAAAGCTTTGTCCACGAGTTTCCAGCTGTTCAAGCAAGTGAGGGGATGTGATTGATTTGATGACTGGGGAATGGGAAGGGGGAACTTCTTCCTGCTTATTGCTTGTTATGCTCTGGCATCCTGCAGTTCAGAAACTTCAGACTGGGCAGACAAATGCATCTTGTCACTGAGAGGTAAAAGTTTTCCCCTTTCATAACTGTGTCCCACCACTGAAAATGTTATACACTTCCCTCATGGGTAACTCCAGAAACTTGGCCCATTTTCTTCAAATGCTCATGCACTCTTTTAATTTGCTCCAGCTTACAAATTCACCAGTAATTTTTCAGACATCTACTCTTTCACACCTTTTAGTTGCTTCTCCAACTATTTAATGGGGTTTTTGCTTTTCTTGAAAAACTCACAATTGCTCTCCCTCTGCCAGAAAGTAGCAAATGACCAAACTTATAATTTCTGTAAGGATTCAAGGATAGATTATTTTTTCTGGATGCCAAGATCCACTTTTGATCAAAGCATTTTCCTTTCTTGAGACTTACTAGTCCCATATTCATCTGATTTTCTTTCAGATGTTACTGGATTATCAAATCCAGGTGATAAACAAAGTGTTCTGATCAGTGCCACAAATCCATCCTATGCTTTTAGCATAAATGAATATATATTAAATTCATCAATAGCTTGATTTAAATTCATTCCCTTGTCTTCTATATGTCACTTAAACTCCTATCAATGAATAGCAATTTCCATATGTGCAGTCCTTGTTTACAATGTTCATTAAAACGCTTAGATGAGAAACAGCAAAAAGCATTTTAATTCATTGCTAAGCACAGCAGAAAACTAAGCAGGATTCCAACATTATATACAATTTGCAAGCAGTATATGTTAGCTCAAACATAAATCTCACATAATGAGGTGTGCAGCCTGATGAGTAATCACATCCGTTGAAGCGTTCTCCATGTTCAGCTCTGTTTCAATGCATTGCAGGGGGGGCACTGCTATTTAATATTTCAGTTTCTTCTAGCAAGAAGAAGAGGAGCTTCTAGGCATGAAGCATTGCAAGATTTGACCTTAAAATGAACTGTAGCAAACAAACCTTGAATACAAAGCGGTGTCACTATGGTTCAGTTAGAAATATGTTTGTGTCTGGACCAGCAGGTCTTTGGCTCATCTCCAGTGCTCAGCTGGGCTTCTACCCAGGGGTGCTTATTGTGAAGCTCTAGAAAGGCCATGTCAATATCTAAGATCCAAAGCTGGATAAGATTCAAAATCAGACATGCCAAATTCATGTTAGAATTAATTATTCTTAATTCAAGTCAAGATCAAGGTGCCATTACGCTGTTCTCTGTGCAAACGGGTAACTGTTTGCCTTGGAGAGTCTGCAAAATGAGAAACAGAAACTGATGAAAGATTGAGGATGTGCCGAAGGGATGTGACATGTAAGTAAATGATGACCACGCAGTGTAGCCTGGTTCCCATAATTGCTTGCTCATGTTCATGTCTGAGCTTCTGTATGTTGTTTGGGACAACATTTATTCTGAGGTGAATGGGAAGATGTAGAGCAAGGGAGCTGTCAAGGACTGTGGAGCTGGTTAACTGAAGAGAGTAAAAGAAAGGAGACCAACAGGGCAAGTGAACTGTCACTTTTCATCGGTGTTTCCAACAGACTGGCATTATTGTCATTTACAGATTGATGTTCCTTAGAATCTTGGAAGGAAAATTAACAGAGGGACTCTGCTATGACTGCTACATCATTACATCATTTTCTTCTTCTACAGGTGTATGTTTCTATATAGACTTCCTTCTGCAATGGAAAGATTTAAGAAAACAGGATGCAGACAGAAGATGGGATTAATCTCATGTAATTTTAGCAGTCTAAAAGTCAGGTTCCTTGGCTAAAAGTCTCAATCCTTTACTAGCAGGTAGAGAGAAGGGCGTTTCACTGGGAGAGTCATGCAGATAGGTTACCTTAGGCTAAAGCAGTCAATGTCTCCTGCTGTAGTGACTTCAGCGAGGTCAGATGGCTGTGGTTGAGAAGTTAACAATATTTTATGGGAGCAGTGTTAGGCTGATTCTGAGCTCTTCTGAATTGCCATTATACAGCAAACACCACACAGAATCAAATGTTTGCCTCTTCCCTCACTGCTTTTCAGTCTCAGATGCCAACAGCGTTGCTATCTGCCGGGCTCCAAACGCCTATGAGGAGACTAACATTTTTATGTTTTGGTCTCATCAGTAATTCCCAGAACTATTTAAAAGGCTTTCAAAGTGTTTATGAGAGCAGAAATAAATGTAACCACTTGGAGCACACATGAAGGCATCAGCCATAGCCTGTGTGTGTAACAGAAATGCCTTGTGATGCACTACTTTTTTAACGGGGTTCACATTGTAATGGGGGATACACCAAAACTTGGGGGCTGGAGGTCGCTAATGTGTTCAGGTCTGCAAAATGGCCGTAGGCTGGCAGAAATATTTTTAATGAAATTGAAATATCTATTAAGCATAACTGACTTAGTTTATGATACTTGTGATAGCTTTAAGTGTATTTTGCTGTGTTTGTCCAAAGGGCTAAAATCTAGCAATATCAAAATCCCTTGTGTAGCACTGGAGATTTCCCTAAGGTCCTTGTCACTAAAAGCATGTAGTTCAACTGGCTGAGGTTTCATTGCACTTGGTTAAACACTCCTGCTAAAAAACCCAGCTCTGTAAATTAGCCAATTTATTATGATAGTGATCTGTTACTTAAAAGAGCCCCACATATTTTCAAGACGCAACATCACAGCAGGGTGTAAACCCCTCTGTCAGCATGTCTGCATAAATCTGTTTAGCGAAAAAAATGTGTATGCTGTAGCATCACAAACAGAATGTACCTAGAAATGATTTAATTTTTCTGCTTAGATGCTCTTTAATATTGCAAAATACTGTGTATCAAATGAGATAAAGAATCATGTGTTTAATGAAAACAAAATTTCTGCAGGAGGTTCATCAGCAGATTTTGGCTGGACTTTACATATTCCTTGCTGTAAGCTCCGTGACATTCAAAAGATGTAAATACTGTAATATCACTGATAATCCCTATGGCTCAAGGAAACTCCTCCCTTTGGACAAAGGTAGTCAGGAGTGCACTGCTTCCACAGTTAGACCCTCTATCCCCATATCCCGAACCATCCCAGGCACCTTATTAGTAGGATGAGGTCCTATTTCACTTGCACTGAGGCTGAGGAGAAAGAGTAAACCACTGACCACTGTGAGAGTGATTTAGTCCCTTATCTGCCTCATCAGATGCCCTCAGTTACCCTAGTTACCACTAAAACCGCACAATAGCTAAGAGAAAACTAAATAAAGAAAAAATGGTCAACAATCCAATTATGCAAACCATTTAATTACAGTCATTTTGTAGGTACCTAGAGAGATATAAAATTAAAACCATTCTTTCCCTATCTATAAATTAAGTTACTTTTTTAAAATATATTTTATCTTCCCCTTATCCTGAACCAAGGTAGGAAGCTGTACTCAGCCTTGTAGTCAAGGTCAACTTCTTACCCAGGCGCATTGTGCTGAGATTTACCTTTACGGAACAGGATCTAGATTAAGGTACACATTTTCTTCTATATCCTAATGCTGCCCAAGGTATCACCACGCTTCAAATCCTCTTTGCCTTCTGCATCAAGGACGCCAAGGATTTACTAACTCTTCATAAAGAAGTAGTTTAATCATCCTTTCTATTGCTTCTTCTCTTCTGAAATGTGGATGGTCCTTGACGACAGTGATTAATTTGCTTAATCTCTAGGCTTCATTTTTCTAAATGTAAGCGGGGATACTAATATTAGTGATTAAGCAGAACAAATGCATCCTACATGGCACTGTGGTGAAATGCAAAGTCCCTCCTCTGTCAAAAAGTGATTGCATAAGCCTGTCTAAAACAGGGTGTATTTTCAGATCAATAAACCTGGATAAGTTCAGTTTCATAAATTTTAAGGCCAGAAGAAAACATTAGATCACAGCCTCACTTTCTGAATACTGCAGGCTGTTAAGTTTCACCTAAATAAACTGTAATGTGTTAAAACATTTAATTAGACAGAGAATAGGTCATGTCAATATGCTACTAATGGCCACGGGCCCTGTTATCATGGGGCATTGACTAGACAAAACAAGCACAGTTTTTCCAGGAGATAAATTGGCCTTTCTGGTGCTAAAGAAGAAAAAAAATCTCCATGTGCTCTGTCTATTCCCAGGTGAGCAAAAATGTGATTACCCCCTCAAGGAGTTATAGGTTGGTTTTATACATAAAATAATGGAAAGGTTATTTCCACTAGACTCACAGCAAAGAATTTTAATGTAAAAATACACTTACTGCCCATCATTATGATTTAAAAGAAAGCTGACCTTGCATCTTCTGTATACATTATAAGATTGCAGGTGTGGCTGCTAATGAAAACTGAATATAATACTTGGGTTTCTTAGTGCAGAAGTGTTGAGTAAAGTCGTGCTATGGCACTTGCTTCTAAGGTTTATTTTTCTTAGTTTGAGATATAGCATAGACAACAAGGATAACAACATATTGACTGTTAGAACAGCAAACTCTCCTCTTTATGTCTTGACCCAAAAAAGTACAGAGTCATGCTGGTCTTCCTTTCTAGAAAGTTCACAAACCCGGCAGTAGCCAGACCCTCCTTCCAGCAGCACCTAGAGACTTCAGCCTGGGGTCTCTGAGGACACTATGGTGAGTGATAAATGCAGAACAAATTCCTATCCCAAGAAGTTGATGGGTTGTGGTGGAAGCAAGAGATAAACACTGAACAGGCGTGCTTTGGTTAAGACAACACAGAAGGCAGACTGGTTTTCTTTCATGCTTAAGTAATCCTAAGCATCTTAAGTCAAAGTTAGGTACGATGGTACAAAAGTAAGAGACCTCAGGAATCTCCATAGGATCCACCTCACTGCACTAAGACAGGACTAACCTAGCACCTCCATTAACATTTATTAATCTAACCTTTAGACTTGCAATAAATAAGACTTTATGACCTCCTTAGACATTGTGTTCCAGTATTTAATGAACCTTAGAGGAAAGCTTTGTTTTTTCTGATATCTAACCTAAATGGTTTTTTTCTGCAAATGAAACGTATGATTCCTTGTCCTCCTCCCAGTAGAAATGAGAAAGAATTGATTGCTGTCCTTTTCATAATAACTTTTTTAATGTTGAATGTTACTGAGCCCTCATTGGCATTCCAGTCTATATGGGGGGAAATGCCAAGTCACTCAGCTTTTCTTTGTGCTTTTCATATTTCACAAACAGGCTATTTGTGGCTTTAATTCCCCAAGGTGTTCACCCTAAGTTTTCCAATATTTTGGAATTTTATATATATATTTTTTATGTTTCTGTCCACAGCAGCAGGGTAGGATGGGTGGTGGAAGTATATGGTCTCTAAAGGTCCCTTCCAACACAAATCATTCTAAGATTCTACAAAAATTTCAAAACAGTGTCACAGTTCTAGAGTAGGCAAAATTGTTGCCTCCAAATTTTTATGTTATTACTGCTAATTCAGCTTTTTACATGTTGTAACAGAATATTTTTTACTTATTCCCTTTGAAGCTCCCCATATCCTCTAAACAATCTCTTGTCTCACTTCTCCTTCACCCCTTATTCCTTATCATGCATTTCTTTAATTTGATTTCCTAACACAAACTGTCTTGCATTTATCTTCATTAAATTTCATCTGATTGATTTCTGAGCGCTTCTCCAAATTTAAAGTCTTGCTCTACAGCGGGCTTGATCTCCAGTTTAGCCTTGCACACAGATTCCACAAGTGTCCATATCATTAATGGACAATATCAAAATGAACCAGATCCAAGATGAACCTTTGATGCAACCTCTCTTAAAATGTCCCTATGAAAATTGGTAGCTTATTGGAAACAACTCTATATGTACACACATTGAGCCAGTAGAATACATATTCCCCACACTTTCCTCTAGATAACATTCCCTTAATTTGCTTATCAGAATACTAAGTACAATAGAATTAAAAAACTTGCTAAATCCAGTAGGAAGATATTAAAACCTTTACTGAGATAGATAGCCTGCCTTCTTCTCCTTCTTCCCATTAAACTACTTACTCTTCAAAGCAAGAAATTAGATCAACTTGAGATTATTTGGTTTTGATCAATCTATATCAGCTTTTTATGATCACCTTCCTATCCTCTCAGTGATGGTAAATGGATTTGCAATTACTTATTCTGTTATCTTTTGGGATAGGAACTAAGCTGATGGACATTAAATTCTGCAGGTTGTCTTCTCTCTTCTTATTGAAGATAGAATCATTTAGGTTGGAAAAGACTTTTGAGATCATTGAGTCCAACCATTAAGTCAGCACTGCCAAGTCCGTCACTAAACCATGTCTCTAAGTGCCACAGCTACATGTCTTTTAAATACCAACCACCTTGCTGGGCAGCCTGGTCCAGTGCTTCAAGACGCTTTCAGTGAAGATGTTTTTCATGTTATCCAAACTAAAACCTGGCCTGTTAAAACTTGAGGATGTTTCCTCTTGCGCTACCACTTCTTACTTGGAGAAGAGACCATCGCCCACCTTGCTACAGCCTCCTCTCAGGCAGCTGTAGAGAGCGATAAGGTCCCCCCTGAGCCTCCTCTTCCCCAGACTGAACCTCCCCAGGTCCCTCAGCTGCCCCTCATCAGCCCTGTGCCCCAGCCCCTGCCCCAGCCCCCTGCCCATCTCTGGACACGCTCCAGCCCCTCTACGTCCCCCCTGCAGTGAGGGGCCCAACACTGAACACAGGGTTCCA